>CM026387.1:43521799-43704299 GCA_014843695.1 Archivesica marissinica
TTGTTGCATTCCTTCTTCCACTGTATGCGGGGTGAGAAATTAAATGTATTTGCACAAGAGAAGCGATGGCACTATGCTTTATTGTTGCATTCCTTCTTCCACTGTATGCGGGGTGAGAAAGTAAATGTATTTGTACAACAGAAGCGAAGGCACTATGCTTTATTGTTGCATTCCTTCTTCCACTGTATGCGGGGTGAGAAAGTAAATGTATTTGTACAAGAGAAGCGATGGCACTATGCTATGTGCTTTATTGATGCATTCCTTCTTCCACTGTATGCGGGGTGAGAAAGTAAATGTATTTGCACAAGAGAAGCGAAGGCACTATGCTTTATTGTTGCATTCCTTCTTCCACTGTATGCAGGGTGAGAAAGTAAATGTATTTGCACAAGAGAAGCGATGGCACTATGCTATGTGCTTTATTGTTGCATTCCTTCTTCCACTGTATGCGGGGTGAGAAAGTAAATGTATTTGTACAAGAGAAGCGATGGCACTATGCTATGTGCTTTATTGTTGCATTCCTTCTTCCACTGTATGCGGGGTGAGAAAGTAAATGTATTTGTACAAGAGAAGCTATGGCACTATGCTTTATTGTTGCATTCCTTCTTCCACTGTATGCGGGGTGAGAAAGTAAATGTATTTGTACAAGAGAAGCTATGGCACTATGCTATATGCTTTATTGTTGCATTCCTTCTTCCACTGTATGCGGGGTGAGAAAGTAAATGTATTTGTACAAGAGAAGCGATGGCACTATGCTATGTGCTTTATTGTTGCATTCCTTTCCACTGTATGCGGGGTGAGAAAGTAAATGTATTTGTACAAGAGAAGCTATGGCACTATGCTATGTGCTTTATTGTTGCATTCCCTCTTCCACTGTATGCGGGGTGAGAAAGTAAATGTATTTGTACAAGAGAAGCTATGCACTATGCTATGTGCTTTATTGTTGCATTCCCTCATCCACTGTATGCGGGGTGAGAAAGTAAATGTATTTGTACAAGAGAAGCTATGGCACTATGCTATATGCTTTATTGTTGCATTCCCTCTTCCACTGTATGCGGGGTGAGAAAGTAAATGTATTTGTACAAGAGAAGCTATGCACTATGCTATATGCTTTATTGTTGATACATTTATACATTTTTATGATAAATACATTTGATTTTACCACAAACTGCTCCGTTTTCAGATATGCACACCATTTAGTTGTGTGGGTGTGCAGTCAAATAATGTGGTTCTTTGTGTACGCTTCTCAGCCAATTGTATCGACCTTCAATAACTTTGGGGGGGATTGGTTACGGTTGTTGACTTCAAATCACTTGCCCCTCACTGCTGTATGTTTGGGGGGGGATTGGTTACGGTTGTTGACTTCAAATCACTTGCCCCTCACTGCTGTATGTTTGAGGGGGGATTGGTTACGGTTGTTGACTTCAAATCACTTGCCCCTCACTGCTGTATGTTTGAGGGGGGATTGGTTACGGTTGTTGACTTCAAATCACTTGCCCCTCACTGCTGTATGTTTGAGGGGGGATTGGTTACGGTTGTTGACTTCAAATCACTTGCCCCTCACTGCTGTATGTTTGGGGGGGGATTGGTTACGGTTGTTGACTTCAAATCACTTGCCCCTCACTGCTGTATGTTTGGGGGGGATTGGTTACGGTTGTTGACTTCAAATCACTTGCCCCTCACTGCTGTATGTTTGGGGGGGGATTGGTTACGGTTGTTGACTTCAAATCACTTGCCCCTCACTGCTGTATGTTTGGGGGGGGATTGGTTACGGTTGTTGACTTCAAATCACTTGCCCCTCACTGCTGTATGTTTGGGGGGGGATTGGTTACGGTTGTTGACTTCAAATCACTTGCCCCTCACTGCTGTATGTTTGGGGGGGGATTGGTTACGGTTGTTGACTTCAAATCACTTGCCCCTCACTGCTGTATGTTTGGGGGGGTTGGTTACGGTTGTTGACCCCTCACGCTGTATGTTTGGGGGGATTGGTTACGGTGTTGTTGCACCTCACTGCTGTATGTTTGGGGGGATTGGTTACGTTGTTGTTGCCCCTCACTGCTGTATGTTTGGGGGGGGATTGGTTACGGTTGTTGTTGCCCCTCATGCTGTATGTTGGGGGGGATTGGTTACGGTTGTTGTTGCCCTCACTGCTGTATGTTTGGGGGGGGATTGGTTACGGTTGTTGTTGCCCCTCACTGCTGTATGTTTGGGGGGGGATTGGTTACGGTTGTTGTTGCCCCTCACTGCTGTATGTTTGGGGGGGGATTGGTTACGGTTGTTGTTGCCCCTCACTGCTGTATGTTTGGGGGGATGGTTACGGTTGTTGTTGCCCCTCACTGCTGTATGTTTGGGGGGGATTGGTTACGGTTGTTGTGCCCCTCACTGCTGTATGTTTGAATCCCACTTAGGGTGGTGAATTCATTTGAGGAAGGAAGGTATCCAACTCGCTTGCGGAAAGGCCGGTGATTTTAGCAGGCTGCCCTTCTGTGCGTGAAATACTGCTCAGAGGGGCAGCCGGGGTCTTCCTCCACCATTAATAGCTAAAAGAGAGAAACAATACAAGCTCTGCTTCCGTTTTTAATCCTTTCCTATATACTTGCGTCTTTGATTTCGTGTACATGTATTGTTTTGTGAATGTATATAGTGGAATAAATGTGGTTAAACCAATACTAGCTGGAGAGTCGCCATATAACATAAGGCAGATGTTGCTGCGACGTTAAACACAAAAAACAAAACCTCAATAACTTGGAATATCAGCACAACAAAAATATAACAACTGTATGGTATTCATAATATATACTTGTCTCTATGCTACAGCATGTTCGTTACATGTTTAATTAAACTCTACATTACAGCCAGCCAATTTAATAACTGGATCATCATTACAGGATGTTCGTTACATGTTTAATTAAACTCTACATTACAGCCAGCCAATTTAATAACTGGATCATCATTACAGGATGTTCGTTACATGTTTAATTAAACTCTACATTACAGCCAGCCAATTTAATAACTGGATCATCATTACAGGATGTTCGTTACATGTTTAATTAAACTCTACATTACAGCCAGCCAATTTAATAACTGGATCATCATTACAGGATGTTCGTTACATGTTTAATTAAACTCTACATTACAGCCAGCCAATTTAATAACTGGATCATCATTACAGGATGTTCGTTACATGTTTAATTAAACTGTACATTACAGCCAGCCAATTTAATAACTGGATCATCATTACAGGATGTTCGTTACATGTTTAATTAAACTGTACATTACAGCCAGCCAATTTAATAACGGAATCATCGTTACAGCATGTTCGTTACATGTTTAATTAAACTGTACATTACAGCCAGCCAACTTAATAACTGGATCATCATTACAGGATGTTCGTTACATGTTTAATTAAACTGTACATTACAGCCAGCCAACTTAATAATGGGATCATCGTTACAGCATGTTCGTTACATGTTTAATTAAACTGTACATTACAGCCAGCCAACTTAATAACGGAATCATCGTTACAGCATGTTCGTTACATGTTTAATTAAACTCTACATTACAGCCAGCCAACTTAATAACGGGATCATCGTTACAGGATGTTCGTTACATGTTTAATTAAACTGTACATTACAGCCAGCCAACTTAATAACGGGATCATCGTTACAGCATGTTCGTTACATGTTTAATTAAACTGTACATTACAGCCAGCCAATTTAATAACGGAATCATCGTTACAGCATGTTCGTTACATGTTTAATTAAACTCTACATTACAGCCAGCCAACTTAATAACGGGATCATCATTACAGGATGTTCGTTACATGTTTAATTAAACTGTACATTACAGCCAGCCAACTTAATAACGGGATCATCGTTACAGCATGTTCGTTACATGTTTAATTAAACTGTACATTACAGCCAGCCAATTTAATAACGGAATCATCGTTACAGCATGTTCGTTACATGTTTAATTAAACTCTACATTACAGCCAGCCAATTTAATAACGGGATCATCGTATGAACAAGCATTAAACAAGGATAGCAAGTTCCCGGGAGACAAAGCAGGCTCGTCACAGCAGAGGAAAGGCATCCAAGTGCACAATGATGGTTTGTGATGCACACTTATATTGTGCTTCTTGAGAGCTAGTTCAGAGCAGTTTTATAGGTGTTGCTTAAACCGTAGACCCATAACTACATAACTTTTGTAAAGAAATCTCCCGCTGGGTTGTATCTGTCGTGTATAATTATATGTAACTGTGTCTGGGAACATTTAACACTAAATAACATAGCATGGCATCGAATTTTGTATGCAAGTGTTTCTGATAGGTCAATATTGATGTTATGCATGTTTGGATCACACTGTGTTTCAATCGTCTGGCCCATTTAACTGAACGACTAATGAGGACAAATGCTTGAAATGTTCACCGAGTATACGGGAGAGTTTAAACATTTACAAAACATCGATTAGAAGAATAATATAATATAATAAGAATAATGTCATTTTACCTCATTTTCTCTGTTGTCACATTTTTGTCAGTGTTGCATCCGCTGACAGCCGTACATTGTTGGATTTTGTAGACTAGAATTATCCAGGGTATCTAAATACTATTTCACCCATACTGTTCAAACTTTATTTATTTTACAACGATTGCGAAGCAAGTTTTAGCAACTTATATTAATCACTCTCGTCGCGGATGAAAGCATAAACGTTGTCATTCGTGTGTGAGCAAACCGGAGTACCCGGAGAAAACCCACCTGTCCAATCTGGCGACCACCGTACCATCTCACATGCTTCCCAGTCCAAGGATCGAACCCGGGGTTGCATTGGTGAGAAGCGAGCGCTTTAACCTCTGTGCTAATAGGACACCCATACAGTTAACAATAATATGGGGATAGATACGATATAAAATGAAAGAACAATAGATTGTGTTTGAATAACATTAGCTATTGTTAGCAGGCACCAAAGTATTGTTAAAAGAGAAGGGACAGCTCACAATTAGTACCCTTTATATCAGAGATCTTGCTAACCTCTGCAACATTGAAATCAATCGCCTTTATATCAGAGATCTCGCTAACCTCTGCAACATTGAAATCAATCGCCTTTATATCAGAGATCTCGCTAACCTCTGCAACATTGAAATCAATCGCCTTTATATTAGAGATCTCGCTAACCTCTGCAACATTGAAATCAATCGCCTTTATATCAGAGATCTCGCTAACCTCTGCAACATTGAAATCAAATATCAGAGATATTGCTAACCTCTTTGCAACATTGAAATCAAATATCAGAGATCTCGCTAACCTCTACAACATTGATAACAGACTTCTAATGAATATGGTACAGCAATTTTAAGTATGACACATTAAATTGTTCATGTATACATGTATTTGTAGGTCGTGTAACGAACATCCCGCAGGGTATGGTCGCAGACCAGTTTGGTATAGTAGGGTTGCTGACATTTATGAAGTCGGCGGAACAAGACCTTAGCCTTGTAGCCCTGGCGCCAGGCATGGATCTAACCACCCTGGGACTGAATCTCAACTCGCCTGGGTAAGTTAACACCATGTTTATGCTAATATGTTATAAACAACTCGATCAATTCTCAAATGATTCTACATTAAAGTTGCTTTGTTTTCAGATATGATTAGATCTGCAAGTTCTGGGTAGATTTCTTCTCAACCAGTGTGGTACTGGGACTTGTAGGTAATTTAGAATATGACCACAGTTTACCCTTGCATGATCGGTGAAGAATATTGTCCGAACGCTACTTTGTGATGCATCTCTGGGATTCAAGCAGATGTGACAGTTTTTGTTCCACATCTCATAGTTTTTACTTTGATATAAAAGAAAAACAAATATTCATGTGAGGAACCATGTAGCGTGAACTGTGTTTGTTCACCACTGGACCTATCTCAAGCTCTAGCTCTGGGTGTGTAGCATGAACTGTGTTTGTTCACCACACGACCTATCTCAAGGTCTAGCTCTGAGTGTGTAGCATGAACTGTGTTTGTTCACCACACGACCTATCTCAAGGTCTAGCTCTGAGTGTGTAGCATGAACTGTGTTTGTTCACCACACGACCTATCTCAAGGTCTAGCTCTGGGTGTGTAGCATGAACTGTGTTTGTTCACCACAGAACCTATCTCAAGGTCTAGCTCTGGGTGTGTAGCATGAACTGTGTTTGTTCACCACAGAACCTATCTCAAGGTCTAGCTCTGGGTGTGTAGCATGAACTGTGTTTGTTCACCACAGAACCTATCTCAAATTCTAGCACTGGTATGTAGCATGAACTGTGTTGTTCACCACGACCTATCTCAAGTTCTAGCTCTGGGTGTGTAGCATGAACTGTGTTTGTTCACCACTGAACCTATCTCAACATATTCTAGCACTGGTTGTGTAGCATGAACTGTGTTGGTTCACCACTGAACCTATCTCAACATATTCTAGCACTGGTTATAAGATACAAAATTTATTTTGAGTCGGCATGATTTAACAATGAACATTAGCTATGCATAGCTATTAACCGACATGATAAACATATAGTATAAGTTTAACAAATGTATATATAACTGAAATGAAGAAAGTATTTGAGATGTCTAGCATTTTAAACTCAAATGATTAATAAATAACTTGTAAAATAGATTATAACTTAGCGCAAGGCAAGCATGCTCCAGTTTACAAGGGGTAGCAAATATAACTATAAATCAAAGCATAAAAACATAAACAGCTAGGATGCACAAATAGAGTATACAGCATATAACTAGTAGTTGAGGTATAGCATGAAACATATATTGTCAGAGCAACATGTTTATAAGGCAATTTTAAAGTATAATATTAATAATATTAAGCATTACAATAAGCATAAATATACAGGCAACACAACAGATTTATAATGCATACAAAATGCCAATTATAGGGTAAGCATAATATATATACATACATACACACACATACACACATATACATACATATATATATATACCCACACACATACATATACATACACACACATACATACACATACATACACACACACATACATACATATATATACACATATATTATATATATATATATATATATATATATACACATATATATACATATATATACCCCACACACCCACACACACCCACCCACACCCCACACCAACACCACCACCACCCCACACCACACACAGCAACTAATAGCATAAATATAACACCAATGTGCACCATACTTTTCACTTGGACAATGCTAATCTGTCCGTTGAATTATAAATAATCCAGAGTAACCCCAGAGAACACATCTATGCCATACATATGCAAACCAGGAATTAAAATTGTAATACATGCAGCATATTATATAAGACATTATGACATGAAGCTATACAAGCAACTTAAAACAACAAAGATAAAACTAACCATTATCAATACAGAAGGAGCAGTGGCAGCTATCTCCCCTCCAGGCGCCGACCAGGCTCCGAAACTGATTGAAGTTTGTTTCTTCCCGAAAGTGTTGGGGTAAAGTGTTCCAGAGCTTGGCAGCGCTGTAGTGGAAAGAGCTTAAACCATAGCTACTCGTTCTCACCTGTGGCACTGCTGCAGTGTTGGTATATCTAAAAGAATATGAGCTGTTTTTAATATTTAAAAGATCATGTAGATACGATGGAGTTTGTTTAAAAATAATTTTATAACTTTCAAGTGCCATGTATCGCATACGACAAACTTTTAGTGTTGGTAATTGAGATTTTTCTAAAAGGGATACATAGCTAGATTCGTAATCATTATATATAAATTTGAGAGCTCTCTCTTGAATTTTTTCTATCTTCTTGGTGTTTACCTCACCACAGAAGTGCTATGTCAGAGGACAATAATTAAAATTGGAAATGATAAAAGAGTAATATATATTGAGCTTACCTAGCTTACAAAGATATTTACCTATTCTGTTTAAAACATTCAACTGTCTGGATGCCTTTTTACAAACATTGGACACATGGCTATTAAAATTTAACTTAAAATCAAGTGTAACGCCTAAAAGCTTCAGTTCTTCATCACATAAAACCTCATTATTATCTAAATTAAAAGAAATATTACATTTTCTGGTCTTGGAGCCTATGGCAATGGCTTGAAACTTATCAGGGTTAGCCTGCATCTTATTGTCGGAGAACCATTTAATAAGTGATAGGCTATCAGTTTCTAGATTTGATTTAACTGTATCTATGTTATGGTGCGCGCATGATAATGTGTTATCATCAGCACAATTGTAAAGATCACAGTTGTTGACATAGCTAAAAATATCATTAATAAATATGTTGAATAAAACAGGGCCTAAGATGGATTCCTGAGGCACACCTTTGTATATGCCTTTAATATCACCTTTTACTTTTCCTATCTTTACGCATTGTTCTCTATTACTTAAATAACTGTTAATGAGGCTGAGGGCATTTTCGGATACACCATAAAATTTTAGTTTCAGAAGAAGAAGATCGTGAGGTAAACAATCGAATGCTTTCGATAAATCCATCAAAATCGCTGCCACATATTTGTTATCATCTAGAGCCTGCTTTCAATCCTCGATAACTTTTAAAAGTGTAGTTTGTGTAGCATGAACTGTGTTTGTTCACCACTGGACCTATCTCAACATATTCTAGCACTGGTTATGTAGCATGAACTGTGTTTGTTCACCACTGAACCTATCTCAACATATTCTAGCACTGGTTATGTAGCATGAACTGTGTTTGTTCACCACTGGATCTATCTCAACATATTCTAGCACTGGTTATGTAGCATGAACTGTGTTTGTTCACCACTGAACCTATCTCAACATATTCTAGCACTGGTTATGTAGCATGAACTGTGTTTGTTCACCACTGGACCTATCTCAACATATTCTAGCTCTGGGTGTGTAGCATGAACTGTGTTTGTTCACCACTGAACCTATCTCAACATATTCTAGCACTGGTTATGTAGCATGAACTGTGTTTGTTCACCACTGGACCTATCTCAACTCTAGCTCTGGGTGTGTAGCATGAACTGTGTTTGTTCACCACACGACCTATCTCAAGGTCTAGCTCTGAGTGTGTAGCATGAACTGTGTTTGTTCACCACACGACCTATCTCAAGGTCTAGCTCTGAGTGTGTAGCATGAACTGTGTTTGTTCACCACACGACCTATCTCAAGGTCTAGCTCTGGGTGTGTAGCATGAACTGTGTTTGTTCACCACAGAACCTATCTCAAGGTCTAGCTCTGGGTGTGTAGCATGAACTGTGTTTGTTCACCACAGAACCTATCTCAAGGTCTAGCTCTGGGTGTGTAGCATGAACTGTGTTTGTTCACCACTGAACCTATCTCAAGTTCTAGCTCTGGGTGTGTAGCATGAACTGTGTTTGTTCACCACTGGACCTATCTCAACATATTCTAGCACTGGTTGTGTAGCATGAACTGTGTTGGTTCACCACTGAACCTATCTCAACATATTCTAGCACTGGTTATTTAGTATGAACTGTGTTGGTTCACCACTGGACCTATCTCAAGGTCTAGCTCTGGGTGTGTAGCATGAACTGTGTTTTTTCACCACTGGACCTATCTCAAGGTCTAGCTCTGGGTGTGTAGCGTGAACTGTGTTTGTTCACCACTGGACCTATCTCAAGGTCTAGCTCTGGGTATGTAGCATGAACTGTGTTTGTTCACCACTGGACCTATCTCAACATATTCTAGCACTGGTTGTGTAGCATGAACTGTGTTTGTTCACCACACAACCTATCTCAAGGTCTAGCTCTGGGTGTGTAGCTTGAACTGTGTTGTTTCACCACACGACATATCTCAAGGTCTAGCTCTGGGTGTCTAGCAATGCCTTACTTTGTAATCATTCATAGACGACAGCAGTACATCAATCACGGACATGGCTACAACTCACATTTGGTTTAAATAGCTTTTATTTTACATATTTCAGTAATTTATACAGCACGTTCCAATCACCCTGGGTGGATCTACCTTGTCGACCTCAAGATATAGGTCAGTATTCTCATATCTTATCTCAGTGTTTCATATTAAAGTACTAATTATACCCTTAATCTGCTAATCACAACTAAATTTGCTTTTGCAAACAGCATAGAGCCATATCAGATAGCACAAAATCTGCCGTTTGATATGGCTCTATGCTGTTTGCTATTTGGACAGTGGAGCTAAAACACTTGGCAGAATAGCAAACAACATAGATCCTGATCAGCAGTTTAATGGTTAAGTAATGAAGACATGTTCAAAACAAGACTGTAAATAATGTCTTCAGTCAGAAATAATGAATGATCTTAGTGTTTGTAACAGTACAGTCTGTACAGGTGCACAATTTCCTCGGGGGGAGGCGCTCCGAACCCCCCTGCTAAGAGAGTTATCCCACTCATGCCCACTTGCCACAACATGGCTCGCTATTGTATGCCATTACCAGGTGTGCACATGGTGCTACATATTCTATATGTGGAACATATCCTGCTCACAAATACCACTGGTAAACCAGAGATTGCAGGTTTGATCCCCCGTCTGACCCGAATAAAATTAACAATCTTTCAGATGGGACTTTAAACCGAGGTCTGTGCTGTACACTGTGCATGTAAAAGAACCAGATGAGACCCCGGTAATGTGTCTCTTTATGTGTCATTGCACTATCTTCCAAAATCTAAAATGTCTAATCTCTTCAGGAGGCGTCGCTCATATGGGCAACTGGTAGCGACGATAAATAAACGTAAAGTACACACACACAAACGCCAGGTACATTTGGTGAGCTGATGATCCTTGTTATTGTTGTTAACCGATTTGATTCTGGATACCGTTCAAACAGTATTTGCAAAGAACATAGAGCCAGATCAGCCGCCATGAAGCGTTCCGTCTGATCAGACTCTGCTGATTGCTATTCAGATGATCTTGCTAAGACACTTGGCTATGTAGCAAACAACATAGATCCTGATCAGCATGCAGCGTCACGCTGCAGCTGATCTGGATCTATGTTGTTTGAAAAAGCCTTTAAATGTATCCAGAATGAAATGGGTTAACAGTTGATGTGTTAATGTGATATTGTCCAATGTTCAGCTTTGTGCTGTGCTCAGCCTGGGGATATACAGTGTAACACTAACCAGGCCAATGATGTTACCTATAACCTATAAACATTGAATAGATATGGGTATCTTAATTTGTGTCCATTTTATGTTTTCGTCCAAAACTACTGACAAGATGACTTGGACTATTGATGGAGTCCGCTCGGGGGAAACGGGTCGCGTTCATTCATCACTTTACCGAAATGCTAGCATTTAAGACTCGTATTCTTACTCTTAGATATATGTACGTTCATTTTATATTGGGAGAAATGATGCTTAGCAGATATCCCCTTCCCTTTTATGGGGAGAAATGACTTAATCCTGTGCTCCCTTCATTTCATATTAGCCACCGCCTAGTAACATTTCCAACTATAGCGTAACGCATTTAGCTTTCATTTCAATCCACTTGTATTTATTGTGTACACAATTATTTGTTGTAAATTATGTTATATAACGTCGAATAAGCCAACCATAACACGTTTTACAGTCAAACCTGTGTTAGTGGTCACCTCTATTAAGCAGCCAACCTGTATTAAGCAGCCAGTTTTCAGATTCCCAATATGTCACTTTGTTATATATTTGACCTCTATTAAGCAGTCACCTGTGCTAAGCAGCCACTTTCTGTGATTCCAGAGACTGGCTGCTTAAGACAGGTTTGACTGTACACAGAAATGACAAGAGTTTTTGTCTTCAGGGATTATATGTTGCTTCATTTTCTTTTCAGATTATCATGTTCCAGCAGAATATCTTACAAATATTTATATAAGAGAAAAGGTATGGAATAACTTAGAGGGAATAACTTAGAGGGAATAACTTAGAGGGAATAACTTAGAGGGAATAACTTAGCAGGAATAGCTTAGAGGGAATAACTTAGAGGGAATAACTTAGCAGGAATAGCTTAGAGGGAATAACTTAGAGGGAATAACTTAGCTTAGAAGGAATAGCTTAGCTTAGAGGGAATAGCTTAGCTGGAATAGCTTGGAGGGAATAGCTTAGAGGGAATAGCTTAGAGGGAATAACTTAGAGGGAATAGATTAGAGGGAATAACTTAGCGGGAATAGATTAGAGGGAATAGATTAGAGGGAATAGCTTAGCTTAGAGGGAATAACTTAGCTTAGAGGGAATAACTTAGCTTAGAGGAATAGCTTAGAGGGATTAGCTTAGATGGAATAGCTTAGAGGGAATAACTTAGCTTAGAGGGAATAGCTTAGATGGAATAACTTAGCTTAGAGGGAATAACTTAGCTTAGAGGGAATAGCTTAGCTTAGAGGGAATAGCTTAGATGGAATAACTTAGAGGGAATAGCTTAGCTTAGAGGGAATAGCTTAGATGGAATAACTTAGAGGGAATAGCTTAGAGGGAATAACTTAGCTTAGAGGGAATAGCTTAGCTTAGAGGGAATAACTTAGCTTAAGAGGGAATAGCTTAGAGGGAATAACTTAGCTTAGAGGGAATAACTTAGCTTAGAGGGAATAGCTTAGAGGGAATAACTTAGAGGGAATAGCTTAGAGGGAATAACTTAGCTTAGAGGGAATAACTTTAACAGAGTTATGTGTGATTGGCCTAGCCTGGGGTCCAGTCTGTCGATTTTTCACTTTTTAACTTCTGGCAAAATGACAGCCTAGGGAAACTGGATTTCCAATCGTAGCGCCAATCCAATCTACTTACATCCACTTTTATGAGGGTGTAGATTTGAAGAACGACAACTCTTCTCTACAAGATAATATCGCTAAATATAGACACGGAATTCTATTGGATATCGCCGAACAGGCACGATTATACACGATCATTTCCGAATATACACGAAGGTTCCCGTAGACTCATTTACATATAATGTCCTGTTTCTGTGTTATATCGACGAGGTGTCGGAAATCGCCGAACAGGCACGATTATACACGATCATTTCCGAATATACACGAAGGTTCCCGTAGACTCATTTACATATAATGTCCCGTTTCTGTGTTATATCGACGAGATGGCGGATTTTAAATATTACATTTAGATGGTAATGGATCGATTCGGCGTAATTGAACTAAGGACGACTAATATTGAGTAAATATGTCAGACGCACATTGTACTTTTAAAACTATTTATCGTTCCATTGACCCGTAAACAATTATAAAGATTTATCAACATTGCAGTGCCTCGCTTTCGATTCAAGTATGTCATTAATTAAGTCACGTGCTAATCGGCCTATTAGTAGGATTAATGCGAGTCAATAATTACACGGACAATCCCCCACTTTTCCCCAGGCGTTGATATGATCAGAAGCTCAATATGCCCCAATTAATAATCTAGGTGTTAAAATATATTTATTTGACTGACCAGGCAAAATATATCGACGCCTGTTCCCAGGCTATGATTGGCCCAGTAAACAGAGTTATGTTGGAATTTATTTACCAGTGATATTAGTTAGTAAGATTATTTCTGACAATGTACCCAATGTTCTCAGAAGAATTTTATGAAACTTAAATAAATATATATCACCACAATGTGGTGGTGCATGTGTTGTTTTCGTCGGGATCAATCCAGTACCTCTAGAGTTATTGCCCTTTACTTGACTAAGAGTGTGTTTCGACTTGGTCTGCATGAAGTACTAGTATAATATTATTTCTATGCGTTTCAACTCTACATCCGATATATTATTCACTATGACAATAACAACGTCTGTTTTAAGAAAGTTTATCAAGTAATTATATTTTCCGTACATTGTGTTATATTACTGTCATGGAAAAGCTGATTTACATACATAGACGGATCTGTAGTACAGTGGTAACACACTGGACTGGTAATCCAGGGATCGCAGGTTCAATCCCCCCGTCTCCCTAATAAAATTAATAGTCTTTCAGATGGGACGTTAAACCCAGATCTTGTGTCGGTGGTTTACACCGTGAACGTTAAAGAATCAGAGGAGACTCTGGAATGGGTCTCTGTCTGTTTCATTGCACTATCCTCCAAGAATCTAAAATGACTAATCTCTTCAGGAGGCATCGCTCATTTGGGCAACCTGTAGCGACGATAAATAAACGTAAAACACAATGATTTACATATAATAAGTTACATTTATTTTCAGCTTGCGCCCATCAAATTGAATCGCTATGGAGAAGATTTATTGTTTTTCCTGTTTTATATGAATGGTGGTGATGTATTGCAACTGGCAGCTGCAGCTGAACTGTAAGTTCCTAATTAATGAGTGTACATGAACAGTTTACATGCTATCCAGCTGGCTTACAGATTCTGTGTTCTATTGTCTCTCTGTGTGGCTGCCCATGCGTGAAATACTCGCCAGACTTGTATCTGAAGTCATCTACATCCAATCCAATAACCTCTGGAGGTCAGACTATGTCCCGATGTGTCTGGATGTCAGACTATGTCCCGATGTGTCTGGATGTCAGACTATGTCCCGATGTGTCTGGAAGTCAGACTATGTCCCGATGTGTCTGGAGGTCAGACTATGTCCCGATGTGTCTGGAAGTCAGACTATGTCCCGATGTGTCTGGATGTCAGACTATGTCCTGATGTGTCTGGATGTCAGACTATGTCCCGATGTGTCTGGAAGTCAGACTATGTCCCGATGTGTCTGGAGGTCAGACTATGTCCCGATGTGTCTGGAAGTCAGACTATGTCCCGATGTGTCTGGATGTCAGACTATGTCCCGATGTGTCTGGATGTCAGACTATGTCCCGATGTGTCTGGATGTCAGACTATGTCCCGATGTGTCTGGATGTCAGACTATGTCCCGATGTGTCTGGAGTTCAGACTATGTCCCGATGTGTCTGGATGTCAGACTATGTCCCGATGTGTCTGGAGGTCAGACTATGTCCCGATATGTCTGGAAGTCGGACTATGCCCCGATGTGTCTGGAGGTCGGACTATGTCCCGATGTGTCTGGAAGTCAGACTATGCCCCGATGTGTCTGGAAGTCAGACTATGCCCCGATGTGTCTGGAAGTCAGACTATGCCCCGATGTGTCTGGAAGTCAGACTATGCCCCGATGTGTCTGGAAGTCAGACTATGCCCCGGTGTGTCTGGAGGTCAGACTATGCCCCGATGTGTCTGGAGGTCGGACTATGTCCCGATGTGTCTGGAAGTCAGACTATGCCCCGATGTGTCTGGAAGTCAGACTATGCCCCGATGTGTCTGGAAGTCAGACTATGCCCCGATGTGTCTGGAAGTCAGACTATGCCCCGATGTGTCTGGAAGTCAGACTATGCCCCGACTTTTACTGTATTGCTGCAGACAGTCTTATACATGATTACATGACCTGCACTGTATTGCTGCAGTGTTCGACGGCAGCTCTATTCATGCCTGAACTGTATTGCTGCAGACAGTCCTATGCATGACCTGCACTGTATTGCTGCAGTGTCCGATAACAGTTCTATTCCTGACTGCAATGTATTGCTGCAGTGTTAGACAACAGTTCTATACATGCCTGAACTGTATTGCTGCAGTGTTCGATAACAGTTCTATACATGCTTGAACTGTATTGCTGCAGACTGTTTTATACATGCCTGAACTGTAGTTTATACAAATTTATTTATTTTAGCTCGATTGCGAAACAAGTTCTTTCAACTTATATAAATCGCTCTCGAGACCTCATTCCTGATGGAATCCATCGCCATGAGGGAGAGAAGAGGCAACGTGGAATTTAAATGCCTTGCCTAAGGACACAATCGTAACTGTATTGCTGCAGACAGTTCTATACATGCCTGAACTGTATTGCTGCAGACAGTCCTATACATGACCTGCACTGTATTGCTGCAGTGTTAGACAACAGTTCTATACATGCCTGAACTGTATTGCTGCACAGTTCTATACATGACCTGCACTGTATTGCTGCAGTGTTAGACAACAGTTCTATACATGCCTGAACTGTATTGCTGCAGACAGTTCTATACATGACCTGCACTGTATTGCTGCAGTGTTAGACTAAACATAGAAGTAAAAAATACTTCAGATATTATCTCTTAAGCCGAGCACATCCATTTTCTTTTACCATCGTCATATTTATGTTTTTATGGTGTAGTGAATACTGATTCACCCATGTAACCGAAGCCTTGTGAGTTTGAACCCTGCCACAGCCACGGTGGTTGTATCCTAAAGCCTTGTGAGTTTGAACCCTGCCACAGCCACGGTGGTTGTATCCTAAAGCCTTGTGAGTTTGAACCCTGCCACAGCCACGGTGGTTGTATCCTAAAGCCTTGTGAGTTTGAACCCTGCCACAGCCACGGTGGTTGTATCCTAAAGCCTTGTGAGTTTGAACCCTGCCACAGCCACGGTGGTTGTATCCTAAAGCCTTGTGAGTTTGAACCCTGCCACAGCCACGGTGGTTGTATCCTAAAGCCTTGTGAGTTTGAACCCTGCCACAGCCACGGTGGTTGTATCCTAAAGCCTTGTGAGTTTGAACCCTGCCACAGCCACGGTGGTTGTATCCTAAAGCCTTGTGAGTTTGAACCCTGCCACAGCCACGGTGGTTGTATCCTAAAGCCTTGTGAGTTTGAACCCTGCCACAGCCACGGTGGTTGTATCCTAAAGCCTTGTGAGTTTGAACCCTGCCACAGCCACGGTGGTTGTATCCTAAAGCCTTGTGAGTTTGAACCCTGCCACAGCCACGGTGGTTGTATCCTAAAGCCTTGTGAGTTTGAACCCTGCCACAGCCACGGTGGTTGTATCCTAAAGCCTTGTGAGTTTGAACCCTGCCACAGCCACGGTGGTTGTATCCTAAAGCCTTGTGAGTTTGAACCCTGCCACAGCCACGGTGGTTGTATCCTAAAGCCTTGTGAGTTTGAACCCTGCCACAGCCACGGTGGTTGTATCCTAAAGCCTTGTGAGTTTGAACCCTGCCACAGCCACGGTGGTTGTATCCTAAAGCCTTGTGAGTTTGAACCCTGCCACAGCCACGGTGGTTGTATCCTAAAGCCTTGTGAGTTTGAACCCTGCCACAGCCACGGTGGTTGTATCCTAAAGCCTTGTGAGTTTGAACCCTGCCACAGCCACGGTGGTTGTATCCTAAAGGCAACACACTTCGACATTGCCTCTTCTCCCTCACTCCTGGCGATGGATTCCCATCAACAAATGAGGCCTCAAGAGCGATTAAATTAATGTTGTATGAATTTGTTTCGCAATCAAGCTTAAGGAATTTGTATAACCGTTACTTTATATTGTAGGTATAACCGCGATTGGCGCTACCATAAGGACGAGCGGGTGTGGATCACTAGAGCTCCCGGTGTCGAACCTGTTGTCAAAACAAATGCATATGAACGGGGAACTTATTATTTCTATGATGCACAAAACTGGAGGAAGGTTGCAAAAGAATTTCACCTAGAGTACGACAAGTTGGAAGAGAGGCCATCACTGCCACCTACATTACATCACAATCCAAATCAGCCAATAGCAGCACACTAGCACAGGGCGCGTTCGTTCAATCATTTTTAGAATGTGCAATCGTGGTGATGTAGGTGCCTGGATACAGGCTTGGATAGTCAGGGTGACAAAATAGCTTAGAATTTGATGAGCATGGCATCTGAGAACTTAAAATTTAGGATCTGTCTTTGATAAGAATTTATATATACGTTGAAAGTTGAACATTTATCATAATGATTTAGAAAGCTCCTGTTATTAAACTGCCATGTTTTGCTGCATTGTTTAAATCGGGGTTTTTAATCATTTGAATTTCTTTTACTTGTTCTAGAGTTATACATTTTAAAAATCCTTACTATTTTAAATTACTGTATATATTAGTATTTTATGGTTATGATTAAGTAAATAAATCATTTGTATTGTTAGCGATGTTAAACTGTCCTAATTGAAGATATCGATGTTAAACTGTCCTAATTGAAGATATCGATGTAAAACTGTCCTAATTGAAGATATCGATGTTAAACTGTCCTAATTGAAGATATCGATGTTAAACTGTCCTAATTGAAGATATCGATGTTAAACTGTCCTAATTGAAGATATCGATGTAAAACTGTCCTAATTGAAGATATCGATGTTAAACTGTCCTAATTGAAGATATCGATGTTAAACTGTCCTAATTGAAGATATCGATGTTAAACTGTCCTAATTGAAGATATCGATGTTAAACAGTCCTAATTGAAGATATCGATGTTAAACTGTCCTAATTGAAGATATCGATGTTAAACTGTCCTAATTGAAGATATCGATGTTAAACAGTCCTAATTGAAGATATCGATGTTAAACAGTCCTAATTGAAGATATCGATGTTAAACAGTCCTAATTGAAGATATCGATGTTAAACTGTCCTAATTGAAGATATCGATGTTAAACTGTCCTAATTGAAGATAGCGATGTTAAACTGTCCTAATTGAAGATAGCGATGTTAAACTGTCCTAATTGAAGATATCGATGTTAAACAGTCCTAATTGAAGATAGCGATGTTAAACAGTCCTAATTGAAGATAGCGATGTTAAACAGTCCTAATTGAAGATATCGATGTTAAACTGTCCTAAATGAAGATATCAATGTTAAACTGTCCTAAATGAAGATATTGATGTAAAACTGTGCTAAATGAAGATATCGATGTTAAACTGTCCTAATTGAAGATATCGATGTTAAACTGTCCTAATTGAAGATATCGATGTAAAACTGTCCTAATTGAAGATATCGATGTAAAACTGTCCTAATTGAAGATATCGATGTTAAACTGTCCTAAATGAAGATATCAATGTTAAACTGTCCTAAATGAAGATATTGATGTAAAACTGTGCTAAATGAAGATATCGATGTTAAACTGTCCTAATTGAAGATATCGATGTTAAACTGTCCTAATTGAAGATATCGATGTAAAACTGTCCTAATTGAAGATATCGATGTAAAACTGTCCTAATTGAAGATATCGATGTAAAACTGTCCTAATTGAAGATATCGATGTAAAACTGTCCTAATTGAAGATATCGATGTTAAACTGTCCTAATTGAAGATATCGATGTTAAACAGTCCTAATTGAAGATATCGATGTTAAACTGTCCTAATTGAAGATATCGATGTTAAACTGTCCTAATTGAAGATATCGATGTTAAACTGTCCTAATTGAAGATATCGATGTTAAACTGTCCTAAATGAAGATATCAATGTTAAACTGTCCTAATTGAAGATATCGACGTTAAACAGTCCTAATTGAAGATATCGATGTTAAACAGTCCTAATTGAAGATATCGATGTTAAACTGTCCTAAATGAAGATATCAATGTTAAACTGTCGTACATGAAGATATTAATGTAAAACTGTCCTAAATGAAGATATCGATGTTAAACAGTCCTAATTGAAGATATCGATGTTAAACTGTCCTAAATGAAGATATCAATGTTAAACTGTCCTAAATGAAGATATCAATGTTAAACTGTCCTAAATGAAGATATCAATCGATGACAAACTGTCATAAATGAAGATATCGGTGAAAAACTGTCCTAAATAAAGATATCGATGTAAAACAGTCCTAATTGAAGATATCGATGTAAAACTGTCATAAATGAAGCTATTGATGAAAAACTGTCCTAAATGAAGATATCAATGTTAAACTGTCCTAAATGAAGATATCGATGTTAAACTGTCCTAAATGAAGATATCTATGTAAACTGTCCTAATTGAAGATATTGATGTTAAACAGTCCTAATTGAAGATATCGATGTTAAACTGTCCTAAATGAAGATATCGATGTAAACTGTCCTAATTGAAGATATCGATGTAAAACTATCCTAAATGAAGATATCGATGAAAAACTGTCATAAATGAAGATATCGGTGAAAAACTGTCCTAAATAAAGATATTGATGTTAAACTGTCCTAAATGAAGATATTGATGGACCCGTAAATATTATGAAGAAATTGTGCAGTTGTGGCAGGAGAGCTACATATTGGTATTTCCCCAGTAGAGCAGTGGATATTCTTTTGAAATATAGCTCACACAAGTATCCCAATTGGCATACATATCAATGTGTGAATTGTCTACCCTGACATCCGTGTATCTGTATTGTCGCCCACGCAAGTGTCATTTTGCCGGTCTGTAACTGTCCCGCTTGTAATAAAATAAGTGATGCAAACTATACTGTTTGAATTGATTAGTGAAGAAAGATATGTTGACAGGTTTACTTTAATATGTTTTTGACTTCTAAATATTCAATGTACTGTGCTTTCAAAGTAAAGTAATAACGGTTGTAAACAAACATTCGATACACTATTGCATTATAGGTACATCAGGTTGTTAGGAGTATTAAACAATAAATCACAGTACCTGTAAGCTACCGTATATTGCCTTACCTATACCAGTAGTGTAATATTCCAACGGTATTATTACTTTACTTTGAAAGCACAATACAATACAAAATTTAACAACATTAGTGATTTGATGAGTTTAAGCTTTGGTTGTGGTTAGGTGTCGAATTTATGTTAAGTCTTCCTAAAATATGTTTTGTAATACTAGCAGGGTAGATTCACATAAGTGAATAGATAAGTAACTGTAAAAAAGCCATGTTGGCACTTGCATGCCACATTTTATACCAGTCCAAATATGCTTACCCCATTTTCAACATTTTACATGTGGAAGTCGTGATGGCGTGTTTGCTTCAGGTGCGAAATGCAAGGCATTTAAATTCCATATTGCCTCCTCTTCCTCGTCGCAATGGGATTCCATCAGGAATGAGGTCTCGAGAGTGATTAATGTAAGTTGTAAGAACTTGTTTCCCAACATTTTAAAGACATAATCTTGTTTTTTAAAAACAAAGTATACTATGCAAGTGTTCCATTTTTTGTGTTAGCCATTAATAAAAATGTTAAAAGTGATTTACACATATTCATTCATTGCCGTTATGATTTTGTTACGAAGAAAGGGAGCTAAGCGAACAATACTAACCTAGTCCATCTTTCCCCACTGTTCAAATACATTATAATGGTTGGAAATGGATTTGTTTACAGCAAAACCTAGAAAATGTCTGTTTGAACATGAATATCATTTGAAATGCTTAGTGTATGTCACGTGCATGCATCAGCATGTCATTGTAAAAGGCTGTAGTGGAAGTCCGGATGTCACAGTGGTAGCGCGTTCACTTCGGGTGCAAAAGGCCCAGTGTTTGAGCCCCGTTGGCGATGGATTCCATCAGGAATGATGTCTCGAGAGTGATTAATATAAGTTGTTAGAACTTGTTTTGCAATCAAGCTAAACTAATGGCTGTAAAATACTCATTTGTGTATAATTCATGGCAGTTTCTTGTTCAAACTTATTAGTAACAATGGTTGATGGATATAATGAACTACAGCATCGTGTTTATATACATCATATTAATGCTGACCTTCACTCATATTTGATCCAGTAAGCGGAAAAGGCTCAATGTCTCGTTTCTGGATTGTGTGAGTATTGTACACCGCATTCCTGTTAGATAATTGTATAACGATTACCCAATTAACTTCCAACATATCACCATGGCAACAGTCTATAAATGATGGCTTTGGATATTTCAACAGATGATCGTACTGCGGAAGCAAGAATTAGTTTGAGTGTGTTTTTACTTGTATTGTATGCAGTACATGTAGATTCTATAGTCATTTTTAATATTATAATTTTTGTCTGAAACCTGGTCACTCTTGTGTTCTGTAACAATTCCACCTCGTGCGTAGGTACATGATAGTGCACGAGTACATATTTTGCATTGATTATTTATTACAGTTTGGACAGTTGGGATTGGCATTTATCATGTACATAAATAAACACATGTCTGCAAACTATACACAACGCTTTATTATATGTTACCCGATACACAAGTTTTTAGATAGTGAAGCGATATTCCATGCAGTAGTCATGGTTATGACATTGTACTTCCAGTTTTCAATAGGACGTTAAACGGGAAGTATGTGAGATGGTATGGTGGTCGCCAGATCGGACAAGTGGGTTTTCTCCCGCACGAATGACCACATATACGCTTTCCTCCGCGCCAATGAGAGTGATTAATATAAGTTGTTAAAACTTGCTTCGCAATCGCAAATAAATAAAGTTTAAATAGGATGTTATTTGTGATTTAACACATTTCCATTTGTAAGTGCCTCTCGAAGCCAAATACATTGATACCGTCATCGTATAAACAAACACACATAACAGTGGAGGTAGAAACAGGAGTACTTGTTGTTCATTGATGGGTAATTTGCTGGAGTATGTCCATGTATTGCAATACAGTAGAATACAAGCTCTGCCTTAGCAAAAAAATAGTAATTTTTAAATTACCTCCCTTTATGGATAATTATTTGCAAAATCCTCGATGATTATTGAATATAAACTTACACTAGGATACATTTGCAAAGGATTATAGTGCCATGAAGACCCTAGAACACTCGCCTCAGGTGAAAAGGGCTATAATAACATGTGCTGTCTTCAGTTACATAGACACAGATGGACAGACTTTCCAGAAACAATGTCTCCCCCAGTTGGGTTATGGGTCTTCAGTTACATAGACGGACAGACATTCCAGAAACAATGTCTCCCACAGTTGGGGTATGGAACTTCAGTTACATAGACACAGATGGACAGACTTTCCAGAAACAATGTCTCCCACAGTTGGGGCAGCAGAGGTATGGGTCTTCAGTTACATAGACGGACAGACTTTCCAGAAACAATGTCTCCCACAGTTGGGGCAGCAGAGGTATGGGTCTTCAGTTACATAGACATGGATGGACAGACTTTCCAGAAACAATGTCACCCACAGTTGGGGCAGCAGAGGTATGGGTCTTCAGTCACACATTCCAGAAACAACAGGTCTCTCCACAAGCAGTATTTATTAATCATAAATAGATACACAGTATACAGGTAAATCCACTTGAAATACACTTGCAGAATATAACAACCAAATTTCAAATATTTGGCACACACATGTATTCAATTCCATGTACGACTTAATAACTGCTGACTGTAGCAGTTCTTGCCTCCATTGGTCTCACGGAAAACCAGACATAGATCCATGGAATAATGTACATTGGTCTCATGGAAAACCAGACATAGATCCATGGTATAATGTACATTGGTCTCATGGAAAACCAGACATAGATCCATGGAATAATGTACATTGGTCTCATGGAAAACCACACATAGATCCATGGTATAATGTACATTGGTCTCACGGAAAACCACACATAGATCCATGGTATAATGTACATTGGTCTCACGGAAAACCACACATAGATCCATGGTATAATGTACATTGGTCTCACGGAAAACCACACATAGATCCATGGTATAATGTACATTGGTCTCACGGAAAACCACACATAGATCCATGGAATAATGTACATTGGTCTCACGGAAAACCACACATAGATCCATGGAATAATGTAAATACATCTATTGTACCATTCAATGCTCTCATACAAACAATACAACATGTTCATCCACAATTAAATATATCAATATTCAATAATATAACTTCAAACAACAAACTTGATGAGCACTTCTTTAATAACTACTAGTAGTTGATGGAATTGCACAAGAACCAGCACAAACATTCATCTTACAAACACATCTCTATACTAAACACATCTCTGTTTAACACATATATGTACCAAACAAATCCCAATGCTAAACACATCTCTGTTTAACACATCTATGTACCAAACAAATCCCAATGCTAAACACATCTCTGTTTAACACATCTATGTACCAAACAAATCTCAATGCTAAACACATCTCTGTTTAACACATCTATGTACCAAACAAACCCAATGCTAAACACATCTCTGTTTAACACATCTATGTACCAAACAAATCCCAATGCTAAACACATCTCTGTTTAACACATATATGTACCAAACAAATCCCAATGCTAAACACATCTCTGTTTAACACATATATGTACCAAACAAATCCCAATGCTAAACACATCTCTGTTTAACACATCTATGTACCAAACGCATCTCCATGCTAAACACATCTCTGTACCAAACGCATCTCCATGCTAAACACATCTCTGTACCAAACGCATCTCCATGCTAAACATATCTCTGTACCAAATGCATCTCCATGCTAAACACATCTCTGTACCAAACGCATCTCCATGCTAAACACATCTCTGTACCAAACTAATCTCCATGCTAAACACATCTCTGTACCAAACTAATCTCCATGCTAAACACATCTCTGTACCAACTACATGTCCGTACTATGAAGGTCTAGTTGAAGTACCGGTAAACATATTGTGGAATAAATAAATATATATTATATACATGTACAAATAACGCAGTATATAACATCAGACTTCCTACACAATTGATTGGAGGAATATGGCTGAATACGGGAATATATACGCGACGTTCCCCCCACCCATGCAGAAATATTGGTATAAAGCACAGAACGTTGAGGATATCCCCCGTTGAGTTGCGCTATTTACTACCAGGAACTTCATCACACACATCGTTTTGGTGCAACCATCGATCTTGGAACGATTGTGCACATGGCAGTGCTCGAAAAATAGGACAGCCCAATGCACCTCAAAATCCAAGTCGGGCCTGTCTCTCTTTAAATCAGGGCCCGTCCACTTTTAATCTGGGCCTGTCCACTTTAAATCGGGGCTTGTCCATTTTCAGAGGGGACAAGCCCTGGGCCTGTCTGTTAAAAATATTTTCCGTGAGCACTGCATGGACGGGTACAGAATGTGTTATGCCATATTTATCCAATAATGTCGATATAATAGAGCTTTTCAATAATAAAACATTTGTAATTTACTTGAACAGATCAAAAATAGATCGTGTGAAACATAGAATATGTCAATAATACAACATGTTTATAATACAATAATATGCAATATGGGACATTGGCACCAGCACCAAGAACACTGAAAATAATCTATATACATCCCATGGGGGTGGAGGCATGGCATCCATACACACAGTACAAAATCTTTACCCCATCGTTTATGGTTTTGTCCGGCTAACATGCATGTAGCTTCACAATGCAAACACATTCATCATAAAATTAATTCAATAACTGACAGAACTTTGAGAACATCTCTTGCATAAATTACACAGCTATGTTAATAATACATTATACTAGAACATTTACAAACAGCAAGATGTGGTGGAAATGCTTAACAATAACCCTGACATTTAAGACTATGTAGTATTCTAGTATATAAGCCTGACCGTGACAATCAGGATTATCTTTCTTAATACATCACCACCGAGCTGCATGCTACGCATATCCTTGCCCATTATGTTGATTTTCTCACATCGTGACTCAAATTACGATTTTTACACAGAAAGCATGAAATTGTGATAAATATACAGGTGCTGGGTAGTAATGGTTATGATTAGACTAGAACGTCTCCCTAATATACCATCGACTTCTCCCTAATATACCATCAACTTCTCCCTAATATATCATAGACTTCTCCCTAATATACCATCAACTTCTCCCTAATATACCATCAACTTCTCCCTAACATACCATCGGCTTTTCCATCGACTTCTCCCTAACACCATCAACTTCTCCCTAATATACCATCAACTTCTCCCCATCTTCCTAATATACTATCGACTTCTCCCTAATATACCATTGACTTCTCCCTAATATACCATCGACTTCTCCCTAATATACCATCAACTTCTCCCTAGTATACCATCGACTTCTCCCTAATATACCATCGACTTCTCCCTAACATACCATCGACTTCTCCCTAATATACCATCGACTTCTCCCTAATATACCATCGACTTCTCCCTAATATACCATCGACTTCTCCCTAATATAACATCGACTTCTCCCTAATATACCATCGACTTCTCCCTAATATACCATCGACTTCTCCCTAATATACCATCGACTTCTCCCTAATATACCATCGACTTCTCCAAGTTTCGAACGTTCAGCTTACACTATGAACTTGGTTAGGTCTTCCCACAAGGACGGGAACAACTAGCTAATGACTTTCCTATCACCATAACGATCCATGACAAGATTTATTCACAGTTAATGAACAGTCCCCAAGTCAATTGGAATTCATTATTTTGCCTGTTATATATCTAAACATAATGTAGTTGTTCACCTGTTTGAGTGAGATGTGATGATCAGATGTGGCAGTACTGACATATCGATGTTCCCAAAATCCAATGAACACAATAATTGTCTTTGTGCAACCAATAATATATAGCTTTTCTACAAATACATCCCTAAACACACCTGAACCCTTAAACATGTACATCCTCTATATAGTATGGTCTTAAACAGAAGGCAAACCCACTGAAACTCACTCTACATAAACCCCAACTTGAAGTCTTGAATGTACTTAATAAATGTAATGTCATGGTATGTAAATGTTTTGATGACTTATCCAAATTTTAAGAGATGGTCACGTGAAAAATGTTGCTCGAGTTAAGCTTGATCCAACATTGTTGGCCTCTGAACAACCAAACAACCTAGAAACATGACCTCTGAACAACCGAACAACCTAGACATGACCTCTGAACAACCAAACCATCTAGAAACATGACCTCTGAACAACCAAACCGCCTAGAAACATGACCTCTGAACAACCAAACAACCTAGAAACACGACCTCTGAACAACCAAACCGCCTAGAAAC
Organism: Archivesica marissinica; assembly: GCA_014843695.1. Classification (NCBI taxonomy): domain Eukaryota; kingdom Metazoa; phylum Mollusca; class Bivalvia; order Venerida; family Vesicomyidae; genus Archivesica; species Archivesica marissinica. Next base: position 43,548,442 of record CM026387.1, read on the forward strand.
ATGACCTCTGAACAACCAAACAACCTAGAAACACGACCTCTGAACAACCAAACCACCTAGAAACATGACCTCTGAACAACCAAACCGCCTAGAAACACGACCTCTGAACAACCAAACCACCTAGAAACATGACCTCTGAACAACCCAAACCATCTAGAAACATGACTCTGAACAACCAAACCATCTAGAAACATGACCTCTGAACAACCAACCACCTAGAAACATGACCTCTGAACAACCAAACCGCCTAGAAACATGACCTCTGAACAACCAAACAACCTAGAAACACGACCTCTGAACAACCAAACCGCCTAGAAACATGACCTCTAAACAACCAAACCATCTAGAAACATGACCTCTGAACAACCAAACCGCCTAGAAACATGACCTCTGAACAACCAAACCATCTAGAAACATGACCTTTGAACAACCAAACCGCCTAGAAACATGACCTCTGAACATCCAAACCATCTAGAAACATGAAATCTGAACAACCAAACCACCTAGAAACATGACCTCTGAACAACCAAACCGCCTAGAAACATGACCTCTGAACAACCAAACCGCCTAGAAACATGACCTCTGAACAACCAAACCGTCTAGAAACATGACCTCTGAACAACCAAACCGCCTAGAAACATGACCTCTGAACATCCAAACCATCTAGAAACATGACCTCTGAACAACCAAACTGCCTAGAAACATGACCTCTGAACAACCAAACAACCTAGAAGCATGACCTCTGAACAACCAAACCACCTAGAAACATGACCTCTGAACAACCAAACAACCTAGAAACATGACCTCTTAACAACCAAACAACCTAGAAGCATGACCTCTGAACATCCAAACCATCTAGAAACATGACCTCTGAACAACCAAACTGCCTAGAAACATGACCTCTGGACAACCAAACCATCTAGAAACATGACCTCTGAACAACCAAACCACCTAGAAACATGACCTCTGAACAACCAAACCATCTAGAAACATGACCTCTGAACAACCAAATCACCTAGAAACATGACCTCTGAACAACCAAACCATCTGGAAACATGACCTCTGAACAACCAAACAACCTAGAAACATGACCTCTGAACAACCAAACCATCTAGAAACATGACCTCTGAACAACCAAACCGCCTAGAAACATGACCTGAACAACCAAATCATCTAGAAACATGACCTCTGAAAAACCAAACCGCCTAGAAACATGACCTCTGAACAACCAAACCAGATGAGTGGTTTTAAAGAGATGTGTGTGACTGCTATAGGTACGGAAGCACTTGCTTAGTATTTGACTTCATTGTACAGGGCAATGTGAAATACATCAATTGATCACAGTGTCAGCTGGCTATAGCACGTAAATAAGCACTTCATTCGTCATCCGAGTCATCCATATCGGTGGAATAGTCTGAGTCGTTACTCGCTTCTGGATCATGCTCCCCGGCCTCGTCCTCCGTGTCGGAGATGTCCCACTGCGGATGATCATCCACAACCTTCGCTTCCTTTACATCCAACTGTAATATAGAAAAAACTCACCGTATATATAGAGAATTTGTGACAAGTTTTCATTTTATATAAACTTGTATTAAACATGTTCTCCAAGATAATAACATTCTTCTGGACAAGTTTAATAAACGTTTACATGCAATAAAAACGAGTCACAAATATTCTCTATCGCGTGAACAACGGTCTTCAAACCATTTTGAAAAGATTTTCTCAAGGTCCTACCAGCATTCACCGACCAATCAATACACCAATGAAATACAGACATTTATCAGTGAAATAATATGAGTTATTCCACTGGTTGAAAGCAGCGGCATTACACATTTTACTTCTCACTGCTTTGTGCGCATGTGGTACCTTGCCGCTGGATGTTGTAATGCTTTCAACGCGAACGTTTTGTGATGTCTATTAACTCAATGTGCTCCCAACTACAAATAACCTATATACAAGACATTTTGACAATTGATTCCTAACTCAATGTACTCCCAACTACAAATAACCTATATACAAGACATTTTGACAATTGATTCCTAACTCAATGTGCTCCCAACTACAAATAACCTATATACAAGACATGTTGACAATTGATTCCTAACTCAATGTGCTCCATACTACAAATAACCTATATACAAGACATGTTGACAATTGATTCCTAACTCAATGTGCTCCATACTACAGTGAACATTCATCAGACAGAGGGAACCCTGCTAAGCAAATCATTACCGAAACTGACTGACGGACGTATTTATCTTCTCCAAGGTTTTCGTAGCACATAACTAACTATACGTTAATTGGGAACAATGAGAAATCATACCTTGATATTATGAGTCTGATCAAAGTCAAAGTAGCTATCAGATCTCAGAACTATGTTGTACGTGTAGATTCCGATTTTGGAAGGGGCGGAAAATTTCAGCTGCATCTGCGTGAACAAAATAAACAATTTGAAGTATTGTAAACAACAATTATTATGTGGGGAATAACAGTTTACAAGCTCTCCTTATCTGCTATATAATAGGGGCTCATTCTAGGTCAGAATTCATGGGAGAAGTGAGAAACTAACTAATAAGTTTATTTAAAGTCGCCACCGCATAAATGCATTTGGGCGACTGAGTTTTCTAAGAAAATTAAAATACCCATCATCTAAAAGTGATGGTTTTGTCTATCGCAATTATAAAAACTAGATGTTATGAGGGCTGCTGTAATCTTAGTGCGTGTTTGGTTTTCATATCTCCAACTGTCGCTCACACAAGAAATTGTGCCAGCGATAGTCTGGGGTAGACAGGGTGAATACAATACCCAGTGCATGTATACTTCTAAGATTGCATATATATAAAAATAAGTTTACAATTTCTAATACAGTTATGTGACTAGAATAGAATGTGCAATGTCGCGTTGTACTATAATATTGTGATCGACATGCCACAAGACAATAAAGTCTTGCACCCATATCCATCCAGTATCCGACAGCATGCATTAAAATTACAGAGTTATGTACTAAAATACTTTTAGTTAAGACTGCGAAGTTTAAAATATGTGTACTAAGAAGATCAAGAGCAAGTGGACTGTCTTAATATGTATCTGTACTATGATAGTTCATAACTGATCCCCGAGTACATATAATTATAACCAGTCATACAGATATATAGCCGGTAATAACAGATCTCCCATATACATGGGAAATTATAATTGTGTTTATATATCACATTTGTGTCCTCGGCCCACTATGTCGATTGGACATCTTTTTTAACATATTTAAGATAGACCAAACTAATATGGGTTACCCTTAAAAACATAAATATATACTAAACCCATAAACCCATATTTCGTTACAGTAAGCTGCAATAAGTGAAAGTTCATTTTCACCTGGAACATAGTAAGTTACTGAGGATGTGATATTGTGTTCCCTCCCTCATATTCCCGCCCCCATGTTTTATATTTCCCTGTGTACTGGGATCATTAATTGTTATAAAATAACAACTATACCCCTGTGTGACAACATTTATGATCAGTACGTTAAAAAACACCTCCGTAGCAATTCCAACGGTCACCTTAAAATAGAGCCAGTAAAATTGTAATAATGTTTAAAATATACTCAAGTATTTACATTAAAAAGACAGTCACACAGGGAATAGCCAAACAAATAATAACCGTAGATCCTTGTCGAATAAAAACAACAAACCTGTATGGCAGTAAGAAGTGAGAAAGCACACAATTGCATCCTAAAATAGTGTTATTTAATAACTATCAACAAAGATATGGTTAAAATATACAATATGACAATTAAATACAACATTGGAATAGAATGAGTACTTTATCAATGAGACAGTGTATCTTAATGGATAAAATTGTGATGGAGAAGTGGGGGGGCCCCCAGGGGGCGAAGTCAGGGGCCCTAGGGCGACTATTTCGCCCTGCATGATTGAAACTTTATGGGTGCTCCGGTGTCATATATACTGTAATTACTTGCAGGAATTGTAGTCCAGTCTTACAAGTCGGTCAAAAAACATGACACAAAACTTTTTAAGTTACAGCCCGGACGGGAAATATTGTACATATATTTCACATTTAACCTCCAAGTGTGACCTTGACCTTGAAGCTACGAATCTGAGTCTTATGTATGAAAATAGAACTTTTGCACATGTTTTCTATGCACATTCACTACATTGTAGCTGTTGCAAAACTTGCATAGAAAACATCCTTGCATTTCATAGCAAGAATAACACTTTATCATAAATTATGCATTTTCTTGTACGTAATGTTGCATTTCCCTAATGGCCAAGGATAGGTACAGTATACAAGAATAGCAGGGGAATACTGCTATACATGGCCAAGGATAGGTACAGTATACGACAATAGCAGGGGAACAGTGCTATACATGGCCAAGGATAGGTACAGTATGCAACAATAGCAGGGGAATAGTGCTATACATGGCCACGGATAGGTACAGTATACAACAATAGCAGGGAAATAGTGCTATACATGTCCAAGGATAGGTACAGTATACAACAATAGCAGGGGAATAGTGCTATACATGGCCAAGGATAGGTACAGTATACAACAATAGCAGGGAATAGTGCTATACATGCCAAGGATAGGTACAGTATACAACAATAGCAGGGGAATAGTGCTATACATGGCCACGGATAGGTACAGTATGCAACAATAGCAGGGGAATAGTGCTATACATGTCCAAGGATAGGTACAGTATACAACAATAGCAGGGGAATAGTGCTATACATGGCCAAGGATAGGTACAGTATACAACAATAGCAGGGGAATAGTGCTATACATGTCCAAGGATAGGTACAGTATGCAACCATTTACCGGGGAACAGTGCTATACATGGCCAAGGATAGGTACAGTATACAACAATAGCAGGGGAAACAACACCACAACAAACAACCAACCAAAACAACACCAAAAACAACAACCAACCAACAAACACCAAAAACAAACAACAACAACACAACACCAAAAACAACAACAACAAAACAACACCAAAAACAACAACACAACAAAACAACACCACAAACAAACAACAAACAAAACCAACACCAAAACAAACAACAAACAAAATAGTGCTATACATGGCCAAGGATAGGTACAGTATGCAACAATAGCAGGGGAATAGTGCTATACATGGCCACGGATAGGTACAGTATACAACAATAGCAGGGAAACAGTGCTATACATGTCAAGGATAGGTACAGTATACAACAATAGCAGGGGAATAGTGCTATACATGGCCAAGGATAGGTACAGTATGCAACAATAGCAGGGGAATAGTGCTATACATGGCCACGGATAGGTACAGTATACAACAATAGCAGGGGAATAGTGCTATACATGGCCACGGATAGGTACAGTATACAACAATAGCAGGGGAATAGTGCTATACATGGCCAAGGATAGGTACAGTATACAACAATAGCAGGGGAATAGTGCTATACATGGCCAAGGATAGGTACAGTATGCAACAATAGCAGGGGAATAGTGCTATACATGGCCACGGATAGGTACAGTATGCAACAATAGCAGGGGAATAGTGCTATACATGTCCAAGGATAGGTACAGTATGCAACAATAGCAGGGGAATAGTGCTATACATGTCCAAGGATAGGTACAGTATACAACAATAGCAGGGAATAGTGCTATACATGGCCACGGATAGGTACAGTATGCAACAATAGCAGGGGAATAGTGCTATAATGTCCAGGATAGGTACAGTATGCAACAATAGCAGGGGAATAGTGCTATACATGGCCAAGGATAGGTACAGTATGCAACAATAGCAGGGGAATAGTGCTATACATGGCCAAGGATAGGTACAGTATACAACAATAGCAGGGGAATAGTGCTATACATGGCCAAGGATAGGTACAGTATACAACAATAGCAGGGGAATAGTGCTATACATGTCCAAGGATAGGTACAGTATACAACAATAGCAGGGGAATAGTGCTATACATGGCCAAGGATAGGTACAGTATACAACAATAGCAGGGGAATAGTGCTATACATGGCCAAGGATAGGTACAGTATGCAACAATAGCAGGGGAATAGTGCTATACATGGCCAAGGATAGGTACAGTATGCAACAATACGCAGGGGAACAGTGCTATACATGGCCAAGGATAGGTACAGTATACGACAATAGCAGGGGAACAGTGCTATACATGGCCAAGGATAGGTACAGTATACAACAATAGCAGGGGAATAGTGCTATACATGGCCAAGGATAGGTACAGTATACAACAATAGCGCAGGGGAATAGTGCTATACATGGCCAAGGATAGGTACAGTATACAACACTAGCAGGGGAACAGTGCTATACATGGCCAAGGATAGGTACAGTATACAACAATAGCAGGGAAACAGTGCTATACATGGCCAAGGATAGGGAACAGTGATATACATGGCCAAGGATAGGGAACAGTGCTATACATGGCCAAGGATAGGAAACAGTGCTATACATGGCCAAGAATAGGGAACAGTGCTATACATGGCCAAGGATAGGGAACAGTGCTATACATGGCCAAGGATAGGTACAGTATACGGTATTATTTCATACTAACCACTTCTTCTTTCTTTAGTGAGAGTATTTGTACAGGTGCTGTAACCAACATGTGTTTCTTTTTATCGGCCACGTACAACCACCAACCTTCCTGCTTCTCCTACAATCCAGTAATGATGTCATAATATATTATGGCAAGCAGAGATCGGCAACCCTCATCCTACCTCAGTGTATTAATCAAGGTTCCCTCTGTCTGAATTTTTGTCTGTGCCACTTCTGTCCCCAATTGAAAAAATCTAGAGCCAACTAAGTGCTGGTTCACAGATATATATTTGAAATTTGAAGCCATGTATTTCTCAAAACATGTTGAGTCAAAAATAAAAAACAAATAAAAGAAAAAAAGTTGCACCCAATATTTTTGCCAATCCACAAAATTTAGAGCCAATATTTGTTTCTTGTCGCAATTGGCGACAGACTGTGTAAAAGCAGCCTGTCTAATAAACTTGCTTATAAACCTTTTATAACGCCATATCACTACTGTACCTATAACGTTATATCTTCAGATGATATAATAAACTTGCTTATAAACCTTTTATAACGCCATATCACTACTGTACCTATAACGTTATATCTTCAGATGATATAATAAACGTCAGGTTATGATTACTCGGTAAAACAATGAGAAGATTGGATAAATGGAATATCAGTTGATTGTCTGATAAATGTATTTGACTCATCTCTCACAAGGCTCCGATCTTGTATTTCTTCTCCGACTCACATAATAAATTAAAATTTATAAGACAGTAACCTAAATATTCCCTAGTATTGTGTGTGTTTTAAGTTTATTTATCGTCGCTGCCGGTTGCCCATATGAGCGACACCTCCTGAAGAAATTAGTCATTTTAGAGGATAGTGCAATGATACAGACATAGACCCATTCCAGAGTGTCCTCCGGTTATTTTATGTGCACGGTGTAAAGCACCGACATGAGACCTCGGTTTAACGTCCCATCTGAAAGACTTAATTTTATTAGGGTCAGACGGGGAATCAAACCTGTGATCCCTGGATTAACCAGTCCAGCGTGTTACCACTGGACTACAGATCCGTCTGTCTATTATTGTGTGAATTAACAAGAACTTTTTATATGAAGGTCGAAATTTTATCTAGATTATCGAAATCTCGGAATAACATTTATCAGCAGTAGCCAGCTGTAATGCCCAATAAACCCGCAATATGTCTACAAAGGTCACTTCCTGCCCAGGGAGCGTATTTGTAAAATAATTCTACATTCTGGTCACACAAGCGGTGTACAAGTTTAAGGTAGCACGTCTGCTGGGCATTGTTCAATAGTCTAATAGACATATTATAAATCGTACTGATGTCTTAGGGAAGTGCTCAACTCTTTGCTACTGTAGTGGTGAAAATAACAGTCCAATATGTCATGGAAATTCCATAGAAATTATGCCGTTATGAACAATTCTAATGAAATTGCATGACACATGTCCAGAGTTTCCAGTTACATACTGGGTATAACAAAAACACATAACAATTCTGCTACAATTATAGCCGTTAATTTACCCAGCATGCAAAGAGTTAATACAGTTTTAGTAATCCTTGTATACACATAATAAAACATGCTGCAGCTTTGTCAGCTTTCATCAACCATCCCCCTTCATCCCGCTCTAAACTGCTTCGTTGCAACATCATGCTGCATTGGCAGCAGTGCCTATTTAAATATTGACAAGACTTACATCAGGAAAGTAAGGGCAGTGAACTGGATGGCTCTCTTTCTTTTTAGTCTCCAAAGAGTTCTCTTTCTTTGATTCTTCCTGGAATTTTTCCCAATCATCTTCATCGTTATCGGATTCTTTCATCGAACGCTTCGACGTCTCTGATTTTTTCTTCACTACAGCTCTCGCCTCCTCAGGCTCGGAATCATTTTCAGACTCAGTCTCAAAGTCCCCATCCTCTCCCTCCTCGACATCCTCCTGGTGGTTAAATCAGGAAATTATGAAAATAACTAGAAATGTGTCAAGTATAGTGTGCATAACACATAACACTCTCGGTACATGCACACTCAACAAGATAGATTCTCTTTCCATGCTAAGCTGATCAACTATATGCTGCAATATATGAGACTGCACACATGCTACGGTAATAAGGCAGCCAGATTCTTATTTCATGGAAACAGTAATGTTGTTTATTATAGTGTCACCCCTATTTAAATAAAGGGCCAGTCATTTCTGACTTATGAGACAATTCTTTTTCTGAACATTAGTACTTCCCGAACCCTATGCTTGTATGCCTGGCGCAAGGCTGGTAGGCAATCGGTACCCATTATTTAACTAGCTGGCAGCTCACCAACCGGCCTTATCAGAACAAACCCCCGACGAGGTTCGAACCTTCGACCTCCCGCTTAACCACTAGGCCAGGAAGACGGTCCACAGGCTTCCGAACAGACCAAAAGAAATAAATGTTGAACTTTATAGAACAAATGCCTTATATGGCAATTACATAAAGATCAAAGACAAACAAATTCGTCACACGCATTTGTCTCATTAGTGTCTTTCAAAGACAGTTCCATGTTGCACATACCTGTGACAAGTGATTGTCAACTAAACAAGCCAATTTGACCCATTATCAAAAACATGTGAAATATCTTATTTGGCAGACGGATCTGTAGTCCAACGGTAACATGTTGGACTGGTAATCCAGGGATCACAGGTTTGATCCCCGTCTGATCCTAATAAAATTAACAGTCTTTCAGATGGGACTTAAACCGAGGTCTTGTATCGGTGCTGTAACCCATTCAACATTACAGACCTCTAAATAGGCGTACAAAAAGTGTAGATCCAGATGAGTCAGCTCTAATGAGCCGTCTCATCAGGAGGTGCACCGTTTGCCAGTAATATTACTATTTTTAGACAAAATTACCCATTTTGATAAATGAACTGGTCCAAATGTAATTTTCTTATATGTTATATTTCTGGTTTTACACCTGCATCAGCACCATTTTGGGCTATATCGCCGGCGGGCAGTTTACCTAACAACACCTTTCCTGGGCAGGCTCCAGCGGTTAGCCAGTACTTGGGTGCACCAACCTCCATAAGAAACTGCCAACTTTTTCATATAAATGAGACACGGTCTGAGCGGGGCTCGAACCCGTGACCATCAATAATGATAGGTTACAGTGGTACAGTCAGCGACCTTAACCATTCGATCACGGAGGCGGCCAATTTTCTTATTAATTTATTCGTCTAAAAATATCATGCACCAGTCCATGTCAGTTACTTGGTGTTGAATGCACCAGTCCATGTCAGTTACTTGGTGTTGAATGCACCAGTCCATGTCAGTTACTTGGTGTTGAATGGGTTAATGCTACCTTTTGTTAGGTTATATGGTTCTTTTATGTGCCCTGTGTAAGAGTTGTGGGTAGTCAGTTGAAAGTCTTATTCATAACCAAAGCAATTCAACAAGTCTGATCCGTGGATTGAACACTATTTTCTGACAAATATTAACAACTAGGCTACTATACCAATTCTCAAATACCTGTTCGGTAATTCAACAAATCTGATCTGTGGATTGAACACTATTTTCTGACAAATATTAACAACTAGGCTACTAAACCAATTCTCAAGTACCTGTTCGGCAATGCTGGAATTTTCTTGTTCAGTTTTAGCACCATTGTTTAGAGCAGCTGGCTTCTTCCACTGATAAGCCTGTTTTGGCTTTTTTCCCTTTGCCTTAGCCGGTTTCTTCTTGCCTTTACCTGGTCTCTGCCAGGCCTTGTGTTTGTTTTCTGCCTGATTCTCTACTGCCTGTAATACGAATGCACCATTCTTGGTTGTTTTGTTTTTTAATATATTCCTTTTATTTTCATTTAATTATACATATAACACACAAAACTCAAAATATATTTGGGATACATACATTTTTATTAGGGATGGCAACGAATATTTGAATATTCGTTCGGACGTCCGAATATCCGAATACTATTACGGTATTCGAATATTCGTAAAAAAAAAAAAAAAATGGAAATAAACTGTCATAAAATCAGATGCATCGGTGTTGTTTTCATTTGAATCCATCATAAAACCTTGGAAATTCTAAGTCAGAATACAAAAGAAATCGCCCCAGGATGTGTGACTAAATCATGCATGTTGTGGTCCCCTCGATCGCAGGTGTTTATTCACTTAATTGATACTCTCCCAGGTAATCGGATACTTACAGTAAATTGGTGTATATACGGTAGGTACGTCGTGTTTGATTTAATGTTATCAAGGGGTAATATAATTAATTTGTTTGCAAATTATTGTCGCTTGATGCCGCCAAGTCAACACCTATGCTAGCGTCTCTACTAGATCCGCGCTACAAACGTCTCCCGTTTCTCACCAAACAACAACGTCAGATCGCTGAGGAAACACTGGAAGGCTACGTTGATGATGTACCACTGAAACTGCCTTCACGTGACACTAGTGGTGACTGTGAAGCTACGCCTAGTAAGCGTAGGAAGTTGAACTTTCTAGTGTTTGAGACACCCGAAAAGGAACAATCGAATGAGTTAATGAGTTATCTGCTTGAGAAAATGGATCCGGTGAAAGTAGACAATCATGGACTTATTTATTTGTACATTTCTATGTATGACATTGTGTTTGGGCTTCGTTATCTGCAGTTTAGCTTGAAGAACTCTTTGAAAGTTTTTGAGATATACGAATTTGAATAAGGTTGTACATGAACATACATAGTTGAAACATAATTTTCTGAATAAATAGTGCATGAATTAAATACAGGAAATGTTATTCACAAATTAAGTTTTAAAATGTCAGGTGTGTTTTTCATTCATAACAATTCTGTATAATGGCCACAAACTATAATGTATACGGATGCCTCATGTCAGATATCATCAACAAATAGCATGTCCGACTGGATTCTAGTGATACACTGTTTAATTAATCTATGACTTTCCCAATCCCTCGGCACAGTAAATTCCAATGGGAAATATGTGTAAGAAACACAGGCCATATTTACATACTTTATTCACTCCGGAAGTAATACATGCATGTATGTATCAAAAATGTATGTTTACTATGCATATATGCAGTCCTATTCATACACCAGTTACGTCGAATGTAAAATTATAATTATGCATAGCGAGGTGACTGGTGTTAAATACAATGTGTACAGAGGATGATAACAATAACTGATTGAGTCGTCGCCATATTTACACGGCCATACCCGGAAGAAGTCACACTGAAACAGAAAGTAGGTTTTGAATCTTTTGACAGAATCATGATCGAATATTCGAATATTCGAATACTTTCCCAATCGAATATTCGAATAGCAAAATTGCTATTCGTTGCCATCACTAATTTTTATACATTATGTTTTACAAATGTGTTCATAAATATATAATTACGTGAGTGAAAGAGTTTTGAGGGAGAGTGAAAAAAAGGTGAACTTGAGAAAAATCGATCCGCTGTCTGACCATAATAATATTAAGTCTTTCAGATGGGACTTTTAACCAAGGTCTCATGTCGGTGCTGTACATCGTGCACGTAAAAGAACCAGAGGAGACTCTGGAATGGGTCTCTGTCTGTATCATTGCACTATCCTCCAAAACTCTAAAATGACTAATCTCTTTAGGAGGAGTTGCTCACATGGGCAACTGGTAGCGACGATAAATAAACATAAAACACACACAAAGAGAGGAATAGAGAGACATTGAGAGACAGATCGAATGAGTGAGAGAGATAGCTGTGACTTCCGGTAACCATATGTTACAGTGAGAGAGATAGCTGTGACTTCCAGTAACCATATGTTACAGTGAGAGAGATAGCTGCGACTTCAGGTAACCATATGTTACAGTGAGAGAGATAGCTGTGACTTCAGGTAACCATATGTTACAGTGAGAGAGATAGCTGTGACTTCCGGTAACCATATGTTACAGTGAGAGAGATAGCTGTGACTTCCAGTAACCATATGTTACAGTGAGAGAGATAGCTGTGACTTCCGGTAACCATATGTTACAGTGAGAGAGATAGCTGTGACTTCCGGTAACCATGTTACAGTGAGAGAGATAGCTGTGACTTCTGGTAACCATATGTTACAGTGATATAGATCAAGATCAATCCATGTTACCGTACAAGGCAAAATTATACCATGTTCTATTGTGCACAATAATTGTGTTTTTGGTTTCTCTTGGTACATATTCACTGTAATACAAATGCACCAATAAATGAGATAAAACAGAGTTATGGATGATATATTCTCCAATCTACGATTTATTGACTACACATCTTTTTTCATGTAAACGATGACGACGACGATGATGATGAGAATAATAAAATATAACATCTACCTCTTGGTTTGTGAGTCAATGATATACGTACAGGCAGATTTAACATTTTAACTCTACATCTACCATATTATCTGCATACCTTTGCTGCTTCCAAAACCTCCACTTCTTTAACTTCCTTCATTCTATCTTCATTTTCTTCCTCGTCTTCTGAGAAATCTCCTGCCTCACCCGTAAACTTTGTAATGTCAAAGTCATCCATCATATTGCGACGCTTTAAGGTGACTGTAACCGTGACGATACTGCCTGCAGTGATCGACCTGTCCTCATCATCCAAAACTGAAAACAAACCACCGTTGTGACATCAACGTTCAAACATAAACAATCATCGACTTGCTGTTATAATTGTAGTTATTTGGTTAGCATTTTTTGGGATACATTTTTGCATTGTCCCTGTAATTAATCAAGGAGACACCTCAACAAGTATATTAGCCATTTTAGTTTTTGAGGAATAGATACTTCAATTTCAAAAGCAACCCTGGTTCTTTTACATGCCAAGTGTACAGTATCGATACATTAGATCTTGGTTTATAGTTCTCAGTTTTTAAACTGTGAATTATATTAGGGTCAGCCGGGGAACAGTATCTGCGTTTAAACGAGTTGATTTCAACCAGTGGAATAACACATTTTATTTCACTGATAAATTTCTATATTTCATTGGAATGAATAAAATAAATAATCTTATTTTGATGAGGATAATCTTTTCTTCATTCAGCTTCACAGGGCACTCACACAGTGCACTGGACACTCGCATACAGTGCATGGGACACTCACACAGTGCACTGGACACTCGCATACAGTGCATGGGACACTCACACAGTGCACTGGACACTCGCATACAGTGCATGGGACACTCACACAGTGCACTGGACACTCGCATACAGTGCATGGGACACTCACACAGTGCACTGGACACTCGCATACAGTGCATGGGACACTCACACAGTGCACTGGACACTCGCATACAGTGCATGGGACACTCACACAGTGCACTGGACACTCGCATACAGTGCATGGGACACTCACACAGTGCACTGGACACTCGCATACAGTGCATGGGACACTCACACAGTGCACTGGACACTCGCATACAGTGCATGGGACACTCACACAGTGCACTGGACACTCGCATACAGTGCATGGGACACTCACACAGTGCACTGGACACTCGCATACAGTGCACTGGACACTCACATACAGTGCATGGGATACTCACATACAGTGCACAGGACACTCACATACAATGCACAGGACACTCGCATACAGTGCATGGGACACTCACACAGTGCACTGGACACTCGCATACAGTGCATGGGACACTCACACAGTGCACTGGACACTCGCATACAGTGCATGGGACACCCACATACAGTGCATGGGACACTCACACAGTGCACTGGATACTCACATACAGTGCACAGGACACCCACATACAGTGCATGGGATACTCACATACAGTGCATGGGACACTCACATACAGTGCACTGGACACTCACATACAGTGCATGGGATACTCACATACAGTGCACAGGACACTCACATACAGTGCACAGGACACTCACATACAGTGCATGGGATACTCACATACAGTGCACTGGACACTCGCATACAGTGCATGGGATACTCACATACAGTGCACAGGACACTCGCATACAGTGCATGGGATACTCACATACAGTGCACTGGACACCCACATACAGTGCATGGGATACTCACATACAGTGCACAGGACACCCACATACAGTGCATGGGATACTCACATACAGTGCATGGGATACTCACATACAGTGCATGGGATACTCACATACAGTGCATGGGACACTCACATACAGTGCACTGGACACTCACATACAGTGCATGGGATACTCACATACAGTGCATGGGATACTCACATACAGTGCACAGGACACCCACATACAGTGCATGGGATACTCACATACAGTGCATGGGATACTCACATACAGTGCACAGGACACTCGCATACAGTGCATGGGATACTCACACACAGTGCACTGGACACCCACATACAGTGCATGGGATACTCACATACAGTGCACAGGACACCCACATACAGTGCATGGGATACTCACATACAGTGCACAGGACACCCACATACAGTGCATGGGATACTCACATACAGTGCACAGGACACCCACATACAGTGCATGGGATACTCACATACAGTGCACAGGACACCCACATACAGTGCATGGGATACTCACATACAGTGCACTGGACACTCACATACAGTGCATGGGATACTCACATACAGTGCACAGGACACCCACATACAGTGCACAGGACACCCACATACAGTGCATGGGATACTCACATACAGTGCACAGGACATGGGATACTCACATACAGTGCACTGGACACTCACATACAGTGCATGGGATACTCACATACAGTGCACAGGACACCCACATACAGTGCATGGGATACTCACATACAGTGCATGGGATACTCGCATACAGTGCATGGGATACTCACATACAGTGCATGGGATACTCACATACAGTGCATGGGATACTCGCATACAGTGCATGGGATACTCACATACAGTGCATGGGATACTCACATACAGTGCATGGGATACTCTGGGATACTCGCATACAGTGCATGGGATACTCTCGCATACAGTGCATGGGATACTCTCGCATACAGTGCATGGGATACTCGCATACAGTGCATGGGATACTCGCATACAGTGCATGGGATACTCACATACAGTGCATGGGATACTCACATACAGTGCATGGGATACTCACATACAGTGCATGGGATACTCACATACAGTGCATGGGATACTCACATACAGTGCATGGGATACTCACATACAGTGCATGGGACAGGGTTGGCAGGTTTCTTCCCTATAGGAAAAAAAACGTGTTTTTTTCCGATACGGAAGAAATACGTTTCTTCCCAACTACTGGGAAGAAATGGAAGAAACCTCCTTTTTGTCAATTTGTTTAGTAATATATGCGCAAAATATAGATAAAATGTATATATTATGATTAATATTGCTTCAACAATAACATCTGTTGATCAAGTCCAAATGACAGGTGTCAATTAGATTGTATAGTGAAGTCCCATAAGCTGGGTCACACCAACCAACCTGTTATAATTACTAGCTATTGTTATATGTTTCAATTGACAGGTTATTGACTTCTAAAAGTGGCAAACATGTGATATGGCTTCATTTTTGTTCAGGGGTTTCCTATTGAAATACAATACACGACAATGGCATGCCCCTTATTAAACAACTTTTACCATGGCTTCATTTTATTCAAAGGCATCCCATTGATTACATTTTCACTATATAACCAAGCGAGAGAAGTAATTTAAATTCAGAAACTGACAGTGCCTTTGCGTTAAACTGGGAACCATTATCACCAAGTTGACATTTATTTTTCTCATCAGTTCTATTTAAATCATAATGTATAGGGGTGGCAGACCTCGTGACACTATTTGGGAACACTTTGTTTCTGTGACAGTGGCTGGAAAAAGAGTATGCTAGGTGCAAACTTTGTGAGAACCAGCAGCTTCCTAAAGCTTGCCGTCTAAAACTCCATTATGCGAAATGCAGTGCAGCATACCACTTACCAGCAGAAAAAGAGATCCCTGAGCAGCCTATGTCAGTAAAAAGACGGAGATCTCCATCTCCTCCACCAACCAAACGACAAGCTATCTCAATCCAACCAGACATGGATAGTTGTGTTGTGAAGACATCTCTAAACCAGAAAAATGCCATTGACTTGGAGATTGCCAAATTCTTCTACGCATGCAATATACCATTCAATGCCGCTGACCATCCACAGTACAAAAAGATGATGAGTACACTACGAGCAGGATATCAGCCACCTAACAGGAAGCAGATAGCCGGAAAACTCCTAGACACTGTATGATCAACTCCAGGAGGATATGAAGCATGTCATTGGCGGAAAAACTGCAACTCTTGTACAAGACGGCTGGAGTAATTGCCACAACGAACCTATAATTGCAAGTTGCCTCCAGGTTGAGAACAAATCCTATCTTTTAGATAGCCACCCTACTGGATCTATGTCAAAAACAGGGGACAATTGCAAGATGTTGTGTCAGGAGTCCATCAAAAAGGCAAGGGAAAACTACAACTGCACTGTATCTGGAGTATGTACTGACAATGCTAAGAACATGGAAAAAATGCGTGCTGCCTTACAAGAAGATGACCCAGACCTCACTGTGTATGGCTGCTCTGCCCACTGGCTCAACTTACTTGGGCTGGATCTAACTTCACAGTCAGTGATGAAGCATGTTGTGGAAGTACAGAAGTATTTTCGCAACCACCATAAGCCATGTGCTTGGCTGTCGGAGTGTGCCGAAAGTAAGAAACCACAGCTCCCTGGAGAAACACGATGGAAGTCTCAACTCACCTGTTTGGACAGCTATATTGCCAACAGAACCAGCTACATGAAGATTGTTCAGGACCATGAGGATGAGATTGACCAAACCATTGCCAAAAAGATACAGGATATCAATATCTATAGGAATTCCAAGGACATGGCAGAGCTGCTTCGCCCTGTAGCAACTGCTATTGATGCTTGCCAGGCAGACTACTCCTCTCTGGCATCAGCGTGCCATACATGGCTGTCTCTTCTGGATAATCCCAATCTTCAGTCACCAGCGCACAAGACCCTTGTCACAAAGTGGTTTAAGCAAGCAATCATACCAGAACACTTTACAGCTTACAAACTACATCCAGCATATCAGGGTGTTAAACTATCTGCTTGGCAATTGGAGATTGTTAATGACTTTATTATGTCCAAGAGTCCTGCCTTCATCACTGAGCTGATTGCCTTTCAAGCCAAATCCACACCATACCCTGCTGCATTTTTCAATGAGGCAGCACTTCGGATGGATCCAGTTACCTGGTGGAAAGCAGCTAAATCCAGTGGTGTAAATTCTGACTTTGTAGACTTTGTGGTATGTCTTCTACAGGCACCAGCTTCCTCAGCGTCAGTAGAGCGTATATTTTCCAACTTTGGACAGATCCACAGTAAAATTAGGAACAGACTAGGAAATCAAACTGCAGGAAAGTTAGTGTTCTGTTTCCGGCTCCTGAGAGGTGATCTTGAGATTGATTATTAACTGCTGTTTTTTTTACATGAACAGTGTGCTTATCTACCTGATGTGAAGACTGCTAATTGTGAGAACATTGTGCTAATGTATATATGTAAATATTATTCTCTTATAGTTGCTGACAGTGATGCAATAAAAATATCACACTTTATTCCCAGTTTCTTCCTAGTTTCTCCCATTTCTTCCGGGAAGAAAGGTGTTTCTTCCCTTTTTTCCCATGTTTCTTCCCACGGAAGGGAAGAAATACCTTTCTTCCCGGAAGAAAGCCAACCCTGGCATGGGATACTCACATACAGTGCACAGGACACCCACTTACAGTGCATGGGATACTCACATACAGTGCACAGGACACCCACATACAGTGCATGGGATACTCACATACAGTGCATGGGATACTCACATACAGTGCATGGGATACTCACATACAGTGCACAGGACACCCACACACAGTGCACGGGATACTCACATACAGGGCATGGGATACTCACATACAGTGCACAGGACACCCACTTACAGTGCATGGGATACTCACATACAGTGCACAGGACACCCACATACAGTGCATGGGATACTCACATACAGTGCATGGGATACTCACATACAGTGCATGGGATACTCACATACAGTGCACAGGACACCCACACACAGTGCACGGGATACTCACATACAGTGCATGGGATACTCACATACAGTGCACAGGACACCCACATACAGTGCACGGGATACTCACATACAGTGCATGGGATACTCACATACAGTGCATGGGACACTCACATACAGTGCACGGGACACCCACATACAGTGCATGGGACACTCACATACAGTGCATGGGACACTCGCATACAGTGCATGGGATACTCACACATACAGTGCATGGGACACTCACATACAGTACATGGGATACTCGCATACAGTGCATGGGATACTCACATACAGTGCACAGGGCACCCACATACAGTGCATAGGACACTCATACAGTGCACTGGACACTCGCATACAGTGCATAGGGCACCCACATACAGTGCACAGGACACTCGCATACAGTGCATGGGATACTCACATACAGTGCACAGGACACTCGCATACAGTGCATGGAATACTGACATACAGTGCACAGGACACTGACATACAGTGCACAGGACACTCACACAGTGCACTGGACACTCGCATACAGTGCATGGGATACTGACATACAGTGCACAGGACACTCACATACAGTGCACAGGATACTCACACAGTGCACTGGACACTCGCATACAGTGAATGGGATACTCACATTCAGTGCACAGGACACTCACACAGTGCACTGGACACTCACATACAGTACACTGGACACTCACACACAGTGCACTGGACACTCACATACAGTGCACGAGACACTCACATACAGTACACTGGACACTCACACAGTGCACTGGACACTCACACACAGTGCACTGGACACTCACATACAGTGCACGGGACACTCACATACAGTGCACAGGACACTCACATACAGTACACGAGACACTCACATACAGTGCACGGGACACTCACATACAGTACACGAGACACTCACATACAGTGCACGGGACACTCACATACAGTGCACGGGACACTCACATACAGTGTAATTTCAACAGGAATATGACTTTAAGATATTTGATTCTTGATCTCCGTAAACTACTGTATTATTCAGCACCTTCTAGAATATATCACAAGCTTTACAAACCTTCTGATCTGATAATCATTTCTATGTTTGGTAACGTGGCACAGACATTGATCACGTCTGTGTATTCTTCATCGTTAAGTGATCGTAACAATTGTCGCCTCTCCTCCTCGTCCAAGGCAAGTAGATCACGTATACGCTGAATGTTGCGCTGAAATATTACATAAATACACACACATAATACAATAGCAAGGAGGTCTGGTATATCCTGAATGCTATGTGGAAATATTACATAATACAATGGCAAGGTCTGGTATACACTGAATGCTATGTGGAAATATTACATAATACAATGGCAAGGTCTGGTATACACTGAATGCTATGTGGAAATATTACATAATACAATGGCAAGGTCTGGTATACACTGAATGCTATGTGGAAATATTACATAATACAATGGCAAGGTCTGGTATACACTGAATGCTATGTGGAAATATTACATAATACAATGGCAAGGTCTGGTATACACTGAATGCTATGTGGAAATATTACATAATACAATGGCAAGGTCTGGTATACACTGAATGCTATGTGGAAATATTACATAATACAATGGCAAGGTCTGGTATACACTGAATGCTATGTGGAAATATTACATAATACAATGGCAAGGTCTGGTATACACTGAATGCTATGTGGAAATATTACATAATACAATGGCAAGGTCTGGTATACACTGAATGCTATGTGGAAATATTACATAATACAATGGCAAGGTCTGGTATACACTGAATGCTATGTGGAAATATTACATAATACAATGGCAAGGTCTGGTATATCCTGAATGCTATGTGGAAATATTACATAATACAATGGCAAGGTCTGGTATACGCTGAATGCTATGTGGAAATATTACATAATACAATGGCAAGGTCTGGTATACGCTGAATGCTATGTGGAAATATTACATAATACAATGGCAAGGTCTGGTATACGATGAATGCTATGTGGAAATATTACATAATACAATGGCAAGGTCTGGTATACGATGAATGCTATGTGGAAATATTACATAATACAATGGCAAGGTCTGGTATACGATGAATGCTACATAAGTCGTAGGTCAAGCAACCCATTGTCAACTTACTCTTCTTGTAACAAAATGTCTCAACATGTCTGGACGTATGTGAGGGAGCTGCTGCAGGGGACTGCCCCGTGTATCCAGTGCTTGAAACATCATCTGTGACATCTTTATACAACTTTCTACTGTTTCAAGTCTAGGCATTTCATTTGGTCCTGAAAACATTGGTGCACATGGCAAAACTTAATGCTAGGTAACTCAATCATATATATATATACAAGAAGTATTTGTATGATCCAATCAATACTTCCATTTCATTTCCTAATACTTCCATTACCTAATACTTCCATTTCCTAATACTTGCATTTCCTAATACTTGCATTACCTAATACTTCCATTACCTAATACTTGCATTCCTAATACTTCATTCCTAATACTTCCATTACCTAATACTTCATTACCTAATACTTCCATTTCCTAATACTACCATTTCCTAATACTTCCATTACCTAATACTTCCATTACCTAATACTTCCATTTCCTAATACTACCATTACCTAATACTTCCATTACCTTATACCACCATTACCTAATACTTCCATTTCCTAATACTTCCATTTCCTAATACTACCATTACCTAATACTTCCATTACCTTATACCACCATTACCTAATACTTCCATTTCCTAATACTTCCATTACCTAATACTTCAATTACCTAATACTTCCATTTCCTAATACTACCATTTCCTAATACTTCCATTACCTAATACTTCCATTACCTAATACTTCCATTTCCTAATACTACCATTACCTAATACTTCCATTACCTTATACCACCATTACCTAATACTTCCATTTCCTAATACTTCCATTTCCTAATACTACCATTACCTAATACTTCCATTACCTTATACCACCATTACCTAATACTTCCATTTCCTAATACTTCCATTACCTAATACTTCAATTACCTAATACTTCCATTTCCTAATACTACCATTTCCTAATACTTCCATTACCTAATACTTCCATTACCTAATACTTCCATTTCCTAATACTACCATTACCTAATACTTCCATTACCTTATACCACCATTACCTAATACTTCCATTACATATTGATGAATATTAGCTAGAACGAACATAATATCCCAATACTTAAATTACAGTATGAATATTTGGAATAAATATAAAGACGGGCACAATCGCAAGAATGATAAAAAATGAAATAAGTTGTCGTAAAATCATATAGTTTATTTGTTTTCATATGACTACAAGCATCGCTATATTTGTCCACATTCTTAAAGCAAACACACTTTGGAAGTCTCATCGAGAGACTGATGAGGCGGCGGACACAGTGCTTATCATAAGAGAGGAGACTTACTCTGTCTGGCCATGGCACTGGCTACAAGCTGGGATATAATGTTGATCATCTCGTTAATCAGTGCGGGGCACTTCTTTAAAACATACTTGCGATCTGAAATGTTAGAACAGACAAATGTCTTGCTTGCCATTTGAATCACTAAACACATATGTAATTTGAATCACTAAGGCACACAATTGATCTGAATCAATAAAACACACTTGTAATCTCAACCATTAAAACATACTTGCATTTCTGATCCAATAAAAGATACTTGAACCATAAAAACACCCACACAGAACCATTAAAAAAACTTACATACTGAACCATAAAAACTTACATACAGAACCATTAAAAAAACTTACATACTGAACCATTAATACACACTTACATACTGAACCATTAATACACACTTACATACTGAACCATTAATACACACTTACATACTGAACCATTAAAAAAACTTATATACCGAACCACTAAAACACACTTACATACTGAACCACTAAAACACACTTACATATTGAACCACTAATACACACTTACATACTGAACCATTAATACACACTTACATACTGAACCATTAAAAAAACTTATATACTGAACCACTAAAACACACTTACATACTGAAACATTAAAAAAACTTACATACTGAACCTTTAAAAAAACTTATATACTGAACCACTAATACACACCTACATACTGAACCACTAAAACACACTTACATACTGAACCACTAATACACACTTACATACTGAACTATTAATAACACTTACATACTGAACCATTAAAAAAACTTATATACTGAACCACTAAAACACACTTACATACTGAACCATTAAAAAAACTTATATACTGAATCACTAATACACACCTACATACTGAACCACTAAAACACACTTACATACTGAACCACTAATACACACTTACATACTGAACCATTAATACACACTTACATACTGAACCATTAAAAAAACTTATATACTGAACCACTAAAACACACTTACATACTGAACCATTAAAATAACTTACATACTGAACCATTAATACACACTTACATACTGAACCATTAAAAAAACTTATATACTGAACCACTAATACACACCTACATACTGAACCACTAAAACACACTTACATACTGAACCACTAATACACACCTACATACTGAACCACTAAAACACACTTACATACTGAACCACTAATACACACTTACATACTGAACCATTAATACACACTTACATACTGAACCATTAAAAAAACTTACATACTGAACCATTAATACACACTTACATACTGAACCATTAACAAAACTTATATACTGAACCACTAAAACACACTTACATACAGAACCATTAAAAAAACTTACATACTGAACCATTAATACACACTTACATACTGAACCATTAAAACACACTTACATACTGAACCATTAAAACACACTTACATACTGAACCACTAAAACACACTTACATACTGAACCACTAAACACATTTACATACTGAACCATTAAAACACACCTACATACTGAACCATTAATACACACTTACATACTGAACCATTAAAAAAACTTATATACTGAACCACTAAAACACACTTACATACTGAACCACTAAAACACACTTACATACTGAACCACTAAAACACACTTACATACTGAACCACTAAACACACTTACATACCGAACCACTAAACACACTTACATACCGAACCACTAAAACACACCTACATACCGAACCACTAAAACACACTTACATACTGAACCACTAATACACGCCTACATACTGAACCATTAAAACACACTTACATACTGAACCACTAAAACACACCTACATACCGAACCACTAAAACACACCTACATACCGAACCACTAAACACACTTACATACTGAACCACTAAAACACACCTACATACCGAACCACTAAACACACTTACATACTGAACCACTAAAACACACCTACATACCGAACCACTAAAACACACCTACATACCGAACCACTAAACACACTTACATACTGAACCACTAAAACACACCTACATACCGAACCACTAAACACACTTACATACTGAACCACTAAAACACACCTACATACCGAACCACTAAAACACACCTACATACCGAACCACTAAAACACACTTACCTACTGAACCATTAAGACATAATTTCAATATTTGTGCAGCATATATGTTACTTCATTGGATATTGGCAACGAGATTGATTTCCGATTATATCAACAATGAAACATGTTTTTAATTGAATAATTGACCAGCCGTATTTTACAATATACAAAATGTTAAACAAACGGTAAACTGCCATGCAGTTGACAGGTACACTACCTTCTTCAAGTGAGTTAGGTGGTAAAGGCAGCCTGGCAAAATGTGCGTGCATTAACGCCCTTGCCTTGACACTGTAACCAAAACATAGAGGGCGTTCCTTGTTCTTCTCGTCCAGGTTAGGTAACTGTTTCATCAACTGCAAGCATGTTAATACCCCGTGTGTATTATGTTCACCTATTATGTAAGTATCGGAGACAGCCCAGTTCGTACAGACGGTTCTGTAGTCCAGTAGTAACACGCTGGACTGGTAATCCAGGGATCGCAGGTTCGATCCCCCGTCTGACCCTAATAAAATTAACAGTCTTTCAGATGTCGATGCTTTACACCGTGCACGTAAAAGAACCAGAGTAGACTCTGGAATGGGTCTCTCTCTGTCTGTATCATTGCATATCATCCAAAAATCTAAAATGCCTAATCTCTTCAGGAGGCGTCGCTCATATGGGCAACCGGTAGCGACGATAAATAAACGTAAAAAAAAACAAAAAACATACAGCACTTGCGCAGAAAGGAAGACGGCACAGATTCAAGTCTCGGACTGTCTGGATATATTTCTCACCTCTTTACGGACATGAGCGTTTTATTTTAGACGTAGAGGCACACAAACAGCTAGGCTATATAGTGACTTTCCAGCTGTTATAAATAGTGGAGGATGACCACAGGTACCCCTGCGAGCATAGTTTTATTTTTGTGACTTAAAGTTGCACGAACAACTGAGGTCATATGGCAACTCTCCAGCTATTATTGGTGGAGGAAGACCCCGGGTGCCCCTGCGAGTAATATATCTGGCATGGCCGGACAGACACCCGGGTAGAACCAGCAACCTACAGCAAGCCAGCTGGATAGTTTCCTCACTTGGGACACCTCAAGTGGCATTCAAACGTACAGTGGCATTTTGCATAGTATTAAGCAGCACAGCAGTACAGCCACCGATCAAAGCAAGCTAAATAGCATCCTCACTCACAACAATCTGACCGCATGTACAAAGGACTCAAACTCACAGATATAAACAGTAATGAAAAGTGGCTATTTAGCAGAAGTGACTTGGAGTCGGGTAACACAGAATACTAAAAGCAGGTTGGCTGCTTAATATGGGTTGATTACTTAATACAAGTTGGCTACTTGATACAAGTGATCACAAAAAATAGCAGTTTGACTGTATAGCTTCTGTATATACCTGTGGTACTTCCTCATTGTCACTGGGTCGCTCGATAATCTCAGTGTTATTCGATTTGTCAAACTCAAACGACGCTCCAAGAACCATTATCACCTCTGCAATACAATAATCTCTCACAACAACGTATACAAATTTATTTTAGCTCAATTGCGAAACAAGTTCTTACAACTTATATTAATCATTATCGAGACCTCATCCTTGATGGAATCCATCGCCACAAGGGAGAGAGAAGAGGCAACGTGGAATTTAAATGCATTGCTTAAGGGCACAATCATAACGGCTCCAGCAGGGCTCCAACTCCGGACCTGAAGCGAACGCTCATCCACTGCGCTATCATGACTTCCACAACAACTGAAGATGATAAATGAAACGATCAAATTTTATTAGTTTACCTTCCTACCGTATTGTTCCTATTTAAAGCGCCACCTCTAATATAGGCGCCCCCACGTATTAGTACAGTTTTCTCGAGATAGTACAAATTATTGGTACATAGTCAACAAGACGTTCTGGAATAGATTGGACAATCTGATTGACTGTGAATTACAGGCAACTTGAGATATTAGGTTACAAACATCGCACCACCATATAAACCTACTTGGTGCCTTCGTACTGCGACAAGGTATGGAATCATATCACCCAGACTACAGTAGCAAGAAGTGACTAGTCATTCGACACACCCCAGCAGATTCAGTGTGTGTGTGTGTGTAGAGTGGTTGGGGGGGCATACCAGGGGACATCAGCTACACCAGCTTTCACAAAATGCACCAGTAAGCCATGCCCTCCATATGCAGCTAGGGCTCGGAACAAGGTTAAAGCAGGTGATTTCTGTACTATACAGTGCCAGCTTCTGTTCTGGAACGATACAGTTTTGATAGCTTAAACTTTATGTATTTTACAACGATTGCGAAACAAGCTTTAACAAACTTATATTAATCACTTTCGTTGGCACAGATGAAAGTGTATATGTGGTCATTCGTGTGTGAGGAAACCAGAGTACCCGGAGAAAAGCCACCTGTCCGATCTGGCGACCACCGTATCATCTCACAAACATCCCGGTCCGAGGATCGAACCCGGGTTGCATTGGTGAGAAGCGAGTGTGCTAACCACTGCGCTAATCGGACAGCCTTTTAACGCAGTTTTAACACAGGTGACGGCTAAGAATATGTCAGTGTTGAGCACACTTACTCTTCAGGATCATCTGTGGGTTCTTGCTGAAGAAGTAGAGATAGAGCCGAGATGTATTGAGAAGGACCTGATCCTTGCTGAACTTGATTGATCTGTACCACCAGACACCCTGCAAGCAAAATAACATGATCTATACCACCAGACACCCTGCAAGCAAAATAACATGATCTATACCACCAGACACCCTGCAAGCAAAATAACATGATCTATACCACCAGACACCCTGCGAGCAAAATAACATGATCTATACCACCAGACACCCTGCAAGCAAAATAACATGATCTATACCACCAGACACCTTGCAAGCAAAGTAACATGATCTATACCACCAGACACCCTGCAAGCAAAATAACATGATCTATACCACCAGACATCCTGCAAGCAAAGTAACATGATCTATACCACCAGACACCCTGCAAGCAAAATAACATGATCTGTACCACCAGACACCCTGCAAGCAAAGTAACATGATCTGTACCACCAGACACCCTGCGAGCAAAATATACACAATCTATACGACCAGACACCCTGCGAGCAAAATATACACAATCTATACGACCAGACACCCTGCAAGCAAAATAACATGATCTATACGACCAGACACCCTGCAAGCAAAATAACATGATATAATACCACCAGACACCCTGCGAGCAAAATAACATGATCTATACCACCAGACACCCTGCAAGCAAAATAACATGATCTATACGACCAGACACCCTGCAAGCAAAATAACATGATCTATACGACCAGACACCCTGCAAGCAAAATAACATGATCTATACGACCAGACACCCTGCAAGCAAAATAACATGATCTATACGACCAGACACCCTGCAAGCAAAATAACATGATCTATACCACCAGACACCCTGCAAGCAAAATAACATGATCTATACCACCAGACACCCTGCAAGCAAAATAACATGATCTATACGACCAGACACCCTGCAAGCAAAATAACATGATCTATACCACCAGACACCCTGAAAGCAAAATAACATGATCTGTACCACCAGACACCCTGCAAGCAAAATAACATGATCTATACCACCAGACACCCTGCAAGCAAAATAACATGATCTGTACCACCAGACACCCCTGCAAGCAAAATAACATGATCTATACCACCAGACACCCTGCAAGCAAAATAACATGATCTATACCACCAGACACCCTGCAAGCAAAGTAAACATGTTCTACACAACCAGACACCCTGCAAGCAAAATAACATGATCTATGCCACCAGACATCCTGCAAGCAAAGTAACATGATCTATACGACCAGACACCCTGCAAGCAAAGTAAACATGTTCTACACAACCAGACACCCTGCAAGCAAAATAACATGATCTATACGACCAGACACCATGCAAGCAAAGTAAACATGTTCTACACAACCAGACACCCTGCAAGCAAAATAACATGATCTATGCCACCAGACATCCTGCAAGCAAAGTAACATGATCTATACCACCAGACACCCTGCAAGCAAAATATACACAATCTATACGACCAGACACCCTGCAAGCAAAATAACATGATATATACCACCAGACACCCTGCAAGCAAAATAACATGATCTATACCACCAGACACCCTGCAAGCAAAATAACATGATCTATACCACCAGACACCCTGCAAGCAAAATAACATGATCTATACCACCAGACACCTTGCAAGCAAAGTAACATGATCTATACCACCAGACACCCTGCAAGCAAAATAACATGATATGTACCACCAGACACCCTGCAAGCAAAATAACATGATCTATACGACCAGACACCCTGCAAGCAAAGTAACATGATCTATACCACCAGACACCCTGCAAGCAAAGTAAACATGTTCTACACAACCAGACACCCTGCAAGCAAAATAACATGATCTATGCCACCAGACACCCTGCAAGCAAAGTAAACATGTTCTACACAACCAGACACTATTCCAAGTGGCACTGAGTCACTCACCTCACATATATCACCTCTTGAACTTATCTCATAAACAATAAGCCTGCTATGTTTATGAAATGCACCAAAATAAAAAACAGAAACTTTGTAAGTCGCTTTACACCAAGTTTCATCAAATTCCGACAAATAATTTCAGACCCGATGACACTGGACCCGTTCCAGTATCACATACATTGACAATGTAGTAGCCAAACCAATGTTCATAAACCCTTTCCCTCATAGAAGCAACTCTTGACGCCATTACCAGTATCACATACATTGACAATGTAGTAGCCAAACCAATGTTCATAAACCCTTTCCCTCATAGAAGCAACTCTTGACGCCATTACCAATATCACATACATTGACAATGTAGTAGCCAAACCAATGTTCATAAACCCTTTCCCTCATAGAAGCAACTCTTGACGCCATTACCAATATCACATACATTGACAATGTAGTAGCCAAACCAATGTTCATAAACCCTTTCCCTCATAGAAGCAACTCTTGACGCCATTACAATATCACATACATTGACAATGTAGTAGCCAAACCAATGTTCATAAACCCTTTCCCTCATAGAAGCACCACTTGACGCCATTACAATATCACATACATTGACAATGTAGTAGCCAAACCAATGTTCATAAACCCTTTCCCTCATAGAAGCAACTCTTGACGCCATTACCAATATCACATACATTGACAATGTAGTAGCCAAACCAATGTTCATAAACCCTTTCCCTCATAGAAGCAACTCTTGACGCCATTACCAATATCACATACATTGACAATGTAGTAGCCAAACCAATGTTCATAAACCCTTTCCCTCATAGAAGCAACTCTTGACGCCATTACCATTATCACATACATTGACAATGTAGTAGCCAAACCAATGTTCATAAACCCTTTCCCTCATAGAAGCAACTCTTGACGCCATTACCAGTATCACATACATTGACAATGTAGTAGCCAAACCAATGTTCATAAACCCTTTCCCTCATAGAAGCAACTCTTGACGCCATTACCAGTATCACATACATTGACAATGTAGTAGCCAAACCAATGTTCATAAACCCTTTCCCTCATAGAAGCAACTCTTGACGCCATTACCAATATCACATACATTGACAATGTAGTAGCCAAACCAATGTTCATAAACCCTTTCCCTCATAGAAGCAACTCTTGACGCCATTACCAATATCACATACATTGACAATGTAGTAGCCAAACCAATGTTCATAACCCTTTCCCTCATAGAAGCAACTCTTGACGCCATTACCAATATCACATACATTGACAATGTAGTAGCCAAACCAATGTTCATAATAAAGGCCACAATCTAATGTAGTCTCAGTAATATCTAGGGAGGTGGGATAGATATAGCGACTACTTATCCACTGCATGATAGCTAAATGGCTGTCGTTTGTATGGATATATAATAGTATATTAACCTAAATCTCGTGTAGTCCCAGTAATATCTATGGAGGTGGGATAGATATGGCCACTACTTATCCACTGCATGATAGCTAAATGGCTGTCATTTGTGTGGAGATATAATAGTATATTAACCTAAATCTTGTGTAGTCCCAGTAATATCTAGGGAGGTGGGATAGATATGGCCACTACTTATCCACTGTATGATAGCTAAATGGCTGTCGTTTGTATGGAGATATAATAGTATATTAACCTAAATCTCTATGAAGGAAAGGGTTACGGTTGTGTGTTAATTTACCTAATTATCTGTTATGTATATGGATTGACAGGCTGCTTGTCATAATGTTTGCTCAAAGTATATCAGATTCAGATGAGATTTTGCTTTAAGGGATTTTCTTTAATTTGGCCTAGTTATTTTGATGAATTGACCCAATTTGTACAGTTCAAAGTAAGGATGTATCAATACACGACCGTCATCACTTCACACATAGTTAGTTTGGTTTTGGGGTTGAAAGTCGCACCAAAAACGTAGGTCATATGGCGACTCTCAAGCTATTATTGGCGGAGGAAGATCCCGGGTGTCCCTCCGAGCAGTATTTCAGGCACGGACGGCCAGCCTGGTTGAACCACCGACATTCCGGAAGCCAGCTTGATAGCTTCCTCACACCCAGTGGGGATTCGAACATACAGCGAAGATGGGCAAGTGATTTGAAGTCAACGACCGCAACCACTAGGCCACAGAAGCTCCCACTAAACAGACTTACCACAACAACAGGCATGATGACCATGAAGAGGATAATGTACACCATTAGAACCTGAAATATACATATATATATACCGGTACACATATCGAGCTAGTCACATAGTTTAGTACAATTTGTTTTTCTCTTCTGTCCATCTATTAACCCACACAATTACAAAAGGGAAGAAATGTTGCCTACTCAAAAATCTCTACTACCATATATACTGAAGTACTGGTAGACCCTGATACAACAAGTTCAGGAATAGGGGATGGGGTACACCACAACCAGGCCACAAGCTAGAAAGTCTCTCATATCGGTCTCATTTCTCCCTTTTTTAAATTGAGGGAGTGATTTGATTGAGCACAAAACATCTGCTTAATATACCGGAAACATCTCCCTAACATACAGAAAGTTGTCCAAAATATACCAGTAACTTCTACCTAAAATACAAAACCTCCTTAATACACTAGAATTTCCCCCCAAAATACAGAAACGACCCCCTATATTCCGCTTCTCCTTTTGTTGATGGGCAGGCTTTAACCCTGTTCAAGTGCCTTCATTTATGGACTGGGACCAATTTTATATTACCGGTAACCTTGTGTCATACAATCAGCTTTCAATGTAATTCTTACTCCTCAACAGCATGACTTAGTATGGATACCGATCTATCGACTTGCAATACATTTATCACAGTAAATTTTACATTCATTGGTAAAAGACAAATTGATTTCGCTCTTTGCCAATATAGCTTCTTAGCTGGTTTATCGTTGCTTTAAGTAACACGATGTCAACCTATTATTAATGTAATTTGTGCATATTACATTGTTTCTCATGCCAGGTATACTATTATGTATGTATATTGTATTGCCAAAGGCAAGGTTATTGCCGATTTTGCAATAAAACGTATTGTATTGTATTGGTAAAACCGTAACAAATAGAGGATATTTGTTTGTTCTGAGTGAATATGGAATATATCTAACTGAGAAGATATGAAAATTTTCTCACTACGAGGTGAGATATATTCCACATTCATTCAAAACAAACAAATTTAATTTTTATTTTATTTTATGCTAATTGGTGAAAAACAAACACAAAATGAAGAAATTAAAATAGCTGGCCGCCGTGTTTTTGCGCGGATGAATACATTGACGACTATACGTCGTGAGTCGATACACAAAACTGCCGCCATCTTGAATTTCAAGTTGAATCGAGGAAAAATACATTTATTGGATTTATTGTTACAATTGGCAGTGACAAAATTCGAGACATTTCGCTTTTGATTTGTTTCATAACAAAAACAATAATACAGGTAAATAGTGTCATTGAAGCCAGGTAAACGGTGAAAATTAAATGACATGTGTGACACGGTGCAAGTTGGTGTATTGGGAAGGGAGATAATAAAAAAAGTAGTCCGACAAAATACAGTGAGTGATATGCAGTGAGTGATATGGATTATATCCCACTGATAGAACAATGTATTTCATCAATTAGCATAAAATAAATACATTTTATTTAGATATAATGTATTGTGCAGAAAATGCTATTTGCATGGTATACACTTATGTACTTATAAATCTTACACACCGTGGTCTTGAGGACAAAGATACATATTCAAATATGATACCCGATAAAACGTCTGATAAGGAATAAGGCTGGTCTACATAACAAATATATCTCATTTATCCTACTGTTGTCTAATGTTCAAACTGGTGGCCCTAACCATTTGTATTTACATGCTATGTATTGTATCTGTATGTGCATGGCATATATACTATTGATTTGCAATAAAATAGGGTTACATAAAAACATATTGTAGACTGCATCAGTGGCAGGGTTCCCCGCTGTCGGTCGCCAATGGTGAGAAAAAACAAATATTGGCGCTAAATATTGTGAATTGGCAAAAATATTTGGCGCAACATTTTTTATTTGGGCATATGTTTTGTCAAATATTTATATGTGAACTATATGGCTTTAATTTGGCTTAAAGTTTTTTTAATTGGCACCAGTGTATTCCAATTGGCGACAGAAGTGGCGCAGACAACCATTCAAACAGAGGGAACCCTGAGCAGGCCTATAAATTATTGGTTTTAATTTATGCTTTTCAATGAAATATAGAAATTTATCAATGGAATAAATGTGTCTCATATTTTACTGACTGAAAGCAGTGGAATCCTATATTTTACTTCTCATTGCTTTGTGCATGTGGTTCCTAGCAGCTGCATGTTGTCAATGCAAACGTTTTCGGACTCAAAATGTTAGTGACATCATTTACGACATAGTCGAAACGCGATGTTCTAGACACATTTAGCGCATGGCTGCATCGTTTTCTAATCATAAAAACATTTTGCACCCTAAAACAAAAAACGTATTTGTTTGTTTAAGTGAATGATCGAATTATATTTCATTCATGAACATATAAAGCAATTATTATGATAAGAATGCTTTCAATGTTCATTCCGTGAAATATAATTTGATCCTACACCGAAACAAACATGTATCCTCTATTTATTGTGCGACTTCATGACTTGATTATGTACAGTGAAACCTGTCTTAAGAAGCCAGCCAAGTGAACAAAAGTGGGTGCTTAGCACAGGTGGCTTCTTTATAGAAGTTAAATGCAGAA
Source organism: Archivesica marissinica (assembly GCA_014843695.1). Classification (NCBI taxonomy): domain Eukaryota; kingdom Metazoa; phylum Mollusca; class Bivalvia; order Venerida; family Vesicomyidae; genus Archivesica; species Archivesica marissinica. The sequence continues at coordinate 43,581,976 of CM026387.1, forward strand.
CAAAGTAACATATTAGGAATCTGAAAAGTGGCTACTTGATGCAGGTTGGCTGCTTAATAGAGTTGACCACTAACACAGGTTTTACTGTATTCATATTTAATGATAAACTTCATAAAACACAGAAATCATACGAATGAAATTCATTGTAATCCGTGAAACAAGAAGCTAACAAATGCAGTGTGATCCGTGAAACAAGAAGCTAACAAATGCATTGGATCAGCAGTAATGTACGTACCCATATAGAATTCTCTTTTTCCACAAGCCACCTGGGCAAACCTATACCAAATCTTGTCACTGAAATAGACAGGAAAACGTGTGACTTACAACTAGGGCTGAAACCATTATTCAGTTAACAACTCATAAATATGATATACTAGGGAGCAACGGGTAGTGTTCTGATATCCTGGTAACCATTACACATGTATAGTACGCAAATCAAATAACAATAAAATTTAAAACAAACAAAACAAATTTGTAAATACTGAATGCCTTAGATAACACAAATAGATGCATAATGCTGAAAGGTTTATATACATATTATATTTGTTTAGTTTCAATAGTCAGTATTAAACATTGGCTGATTTCTTTTTGTTTTATAGGGAAAAACGTCACACCAACAGTTTAGGTTAAATGGTGACTCTCCAGCTATTATCGGTGGAGGACGACTCCGGATGCCCCTCCAGGCAGTATTTCTGGCACACACGGGCACCAGGTAGGAACGCCAACCTACTTCAAGCCAGCTGGATAGCTTCCTCACATGAAAGACCTAGACAGCCCCAATGGAATTTGAACCTATATTGGTGAGGGACAAGTAATTTGAAGTCAACAACCAGAACCACTCCTACAAGGAGACCCTTAAACATTGGCTGATGGAGTAATACTTGAACCCTATGTGAGTATGTCTCGCAATAGTAGATACTGTTGTACTTGTAAGGTAGATACTACAATTAGTATAACATTACAGCTGGTAGATATTAAATGCCGTACCTCCCGGACCATCAGGATTGCCATGGTCTTCCCAGTTCTTCTTGGACTCGTCGTCTGTCAGCCTACATTCAATAGAACAATGCTTCAGTGCACATACAATAAACAAATCTATACATGTCAAGCCTGTCTTAAGCAGCCAGCCAATGGAATAACAGTGACTGCTTAGCACAGGTGGCTGTTTAATAGAGGTCATATTTATAACAAAGTAACATATTGGGAATCTTGAAAACTGGCTGCTTAATGTAGGTTGGTTGCTTAATAGAGGTGACCACTAACACAGGTTTGACTGTGTATAACTAATTGCCTTGTGCTGAGGGTAAATCCTGGCTTTATTCATATATAACAATAAATTACACAGGAAAGGGATTCGAATAAGTTACCATGTAACGTTTTCCCCAATCCTAACTCTGCAACTATTCCTATGTTATGTACCATTCATAATATATTGTTTAAACTAAATGGCATGAAATGTTATTCATTGGGTAAATATGTAACATTTTATTGTTGCCAGTTTCTGCTGTGTGTGACACATGACAACCCGAAGAAAGGTTAAAGAGGAGGATTTAGAAATATGTCGACAAAAACAGATGGATCTGAAGTCCAGTGGTAACACGCTGGACTGGTAATCCAGGGATCGCAGGTTTGATTCCCGTCTGATCCTAATAAAATTAAAAGTCTTTCAGATGGGACATTAAACCGAGGTCTCATGTCGGTGCTTTACACCGTGCACGTAAAAGAACCAGAGGAGACTCTGGAATGGGTCACTGTCTGTATCATTGCACTATCCTCCAAAAATCTAATATGACCAAATCTCTTCAGGAGGCGTCGCTCATATGGGCAACCGGTAGCGACAATAAATAAACATAAAACACACACATGTCGAAAAAACTTCTTGTCCAACCACATTTACTTTCATTCGTTATACATTTTGTATACTATATAATGATTGTGTAAAATATTTAAAGAAAGGATTTGGAAACCGTTGAATGGTACATACGCTGCATAAGCTTTAGCGACCTTCATGAACATCTTACTGTCACCGGTTTCCTTATCTGGATGGAACTGTAAACTGAGCTTCCTGTAGGCTTTCTTAACTTCACGGTCACTCGCACCCTGTAAAAGAACTACATTGTTCAACATCTCAACAACAGTTACCTCCATATGCCAACCAATAAATTATGTCACACCTCTGCAAGTCTATTGTTTGTTTGATCAAGTTTTACGCCCGCATCAGCACAATTTTGGGCTATATCGCCGACAAGCAGTTTATCTAACAACATCTTTCCTGGGCAGGCTCCAGCGGTTAACCAGTACTTGGTGCACCAACCTCCATCAGAAATTGCAAACGGGAGCAGGGCTTGAACCTGTGACCATCAGTGATGATAGTTTACAGTGGTATCTCTGCAAGTTTAATTGATGTAGCAAGGCTACATTGCAGATCTAATCACATTCAATTTACCCGTAATTTATTGAAATTTTAATTGAAATATTAAAAAGCTATTTTTTAAATATATATTCGAATACAATTTTAACATTTGAATATTCATATGTTTAAACCAATATTCGTTGACGTCCCTAGTTTTAAGGCTAAAGAATGGGATCAATGTGGGTTGCAATACAAGTGTGGAAATACCATGTTACAGTTGTAACATAATGAATTGCAGTACATACCCGGTCAATCTGGAGAATCTGGAAGGGATCATATTCTGTGTAGTCTACCTGTATCATGGACACCTTGTATGCCAGTGCAACAAACACCACCCAACCCATTATTAACAGAAATTGTCTGCAAATGAAAAAAATATACTCATTCAAGGAGGAAATTTCAATTACATGGAGAATCAAGGAGGAAATTCCCAACTACATGTAGAACCAAGGAGGAAATTCCAACTCATGTAGAACCAATGAAGAAATTCCAATTACATGTAGAACCAAGGAGGAAATTCCAACTACATGTAGAACCAAGGAGGAAATTCCAACTACATGTAGAACCAATGAGGAAATTCCAATTACATGTAGAACCAATGAGGAAATTCCAATTACATGTAGAACCAATGAGGAAATTCCAACTACATGTAGAACTAATGAGGATATTCCAACTACATGTAGAACCAATGAGGAAATTCCAATTACATGTAGAACCAATGAGAAATTCCAACTACATGTAGAACCAAGAGGAAATTCCAACTACATGTAGAACCAATGAGGAAATTCCAACTACATGTAGAACCAATGAGGAAATTCCAACTACATGTAGAACCAATGAGGAAATTCCAACTACATGTAGAACCAATGAGGAAATTCCAACTACATGTAGAACCAATGAGGAAATTCCAACTACATGTAGAACCAATGAGGAAATTCCAACTACATGTAGAACCAATGAGGAAATTCCAACTACATGTAGAACCAATGAGGAAATTCCAACTACATGTAGAACCAATGAGGAAATTCCAACTACATGTAGAACCAATGAGGAAATTCCAACTACATGTAGAACCAATGAGGAAATTCCAATTACATGTAGAACCAATGAGGAAATTCCAACTACATGTAGAACCAATGAGGAAATTCCAACTACATGTAGAACCAATGAGGAAATTCCAACTACATGTAGAACCAATGAGGAAATTCCAACTACATGTAGAACCAATGAGGAAATTCCAACTACATGTAGAACCAATGAGGAAATTCCAACTACATGTAGAACCAATGAGGAAATTCCAACTACATGTAGAACCAATGAGGAAATTCCAACTACATGTAGAACCAATGAGGAAATTCCAACTACATGTAGAACCAATGAGGAAATTCCAACTACATGTAGAACCAATGAGGAAATTCCAACTACATGTAGAACCAATGAGGAAATTCCAACTACATGTAGAACCAAGGAGGAAATTCCAACTACATGTAGAACCAATGAGGAAATTCCAACTACATGTAGAACCAATGAGGAAATTCCAACTACATGTAGAACCAATGAGGAAATTCCAACTACATGTAGAACCAATGAGGAAATTCCAACTACATGTAGAACCAATGAGGAAATTCCAACTACATGTAGAACCAAGGAGGAAAACCATTAAGCGCTGGATCTACTAGTATGTACATCTACCAGTACATACTAGTCACACTATTCAGTTTTATTATTCCTGCATGTAGAAGATGGGTATTTCTTTGAGTCTTACATAAAACATATTCAAAATTTACCTATCATCATCTGTCAAACAAATACACATAGCTTTACTTTACCAAGAGTGCATACTGCATAAGCATCATATTGTACAGGCAAAATAGAGAGACAACAAGAGAATCAATTATTTACCATAGAAAAAATGAAGAACATCTGTTAAATATGGAAATTATAACCTACAAAAGTCTGCGTCTAGTTTTGACCCATGACGTTTTGGCCTGTAATCTCTGACGCTTGACATCACATGGAGCACAATGACACTCCCTCCTTGACCACTCTTTCTCATCTGAAATCAAGCACAATATGTGTCACATTGATGATATTAAACCTTTCAACCCCACAGGCCTCTAAATAGGCTTATGAAAAGTGTAGATCCAGATGAGCCGGCTCGTAACGAGCCATCTCATCAGGATCTGCACTTTTTTGCTAGTAATAATTATTACTATTTTTAGATAAAATTACCCATTTTGATAAATGAACTTGTCCAAATGTAATTTTCTTATTAATTTATTGGTCTAAAAATAGCATGCACCAATCCATGTCAGTTACTTGGGGTTGAAAGGGTTAAAGCAGTATGCCTGTATCATATATACATGTCATGTACATTGTAATCACAGAAAGTTCACCAGCTTTAATGAAATTAACGTGAAATACATCAGGGTTCATTCTAGGCCAGAATTTTTGGGAGAAGTGAGAAAGCGTGTGATCACTTCCTTAAATGGTGTTCTTTAATATACTTCTGCAAAATAGGGTTAAAATGCACAGTACAACCATTAAATACAACATTTGAATAGGAGTGCTTTATAATGGGCCAGTGTATCACACACAAGACACAATTTTGTTTGAAAATCGTAAAAACCAAAAAATAATTTTTTTTAAGGAGAAGTGGGGCCCCCAGAGGGCGAAGTCAGGGTCCCTAGGGCGACAATTTCGCCCACATCGCCCTCTAGAATGATCCCTGATACATGTAATATTAACCCTTAAAAACGCTAATCACAACTAAAGTCGCTTTTGCAAACAGCATAGAGCCAAATATTAGGCTCTATGCCGTTTGCTACATTGTATTAGGATAGTGAGGCTAAAACACTATAGATACTGATGAGACGCGGCATTACACTGCAGCTGATCTGAATCTATTATGCTTGCACAATCCGTCCAATTTATTTGGCAGGTTAACCCTTTCAACACCAAGTAACTCACATGGACTGGTCCATGATATTCATAAACCAATAAATGAATCAGAAAATCACATTTGGACAAGTTCATTTATCAAAATGGGTAATTATGTCTAAAAATAGTCATATCACTGGCAAAAAGTGCAGATCCTGATGAGCCGGCTCCAATGAGCTGGATCTACACTTTTTGTAAGCCTATTTAGGTCTGTGGTGTTGAAAGGGTTAATGGTTAAAGCAGCATTACATCGTATGAAATAAAATATATTTGAAAAATTCAATTTTTACGTATGGGTAGCAATGCTGCTACACAATCTAACATTATACTTTGTATGCTTATGTTCATTTGGTAAAACCGAAAATATGGACTTTCCGAGTCGATCGGTCACGCACTTGTTTACATCATCACCATTTGTCACACGTTGTCTTTTTTAATTAAATTACTTGATATGTTGATTCATACCTCTGTTAGCTAAGTCTTTTAGGGACATTTCTACATCCCCGCGATGGGTTCGACATTAGAGGAAGATAGATAGTCTTTCATGTTCAAAATATATACGTTGTTTTCTACACCCTCTGTTGTTTCACGCATGCGAGCGTTTACATTTCGTGTGTTGATAAACAAATTTGCGTATACGACGGTTTAAATTTATTGGAATTTTATCGTTTCTGAGTGACTATTTCGATTTTTGTAAACACACACACATTAGTATTTATATTTTACCCAAAACATCCTTTATTACGATGTAATGCTGCTTTAAATAAAATAACAAACTATATACATGTTCATTCTGACTGTAGCAACTTAATGTCACAATCATGTACATACTATTGCAATTTCTAAAAACATAGTTATCATAATTATACGCATTACAAAATAAGTACATATATTACCTGCAGGGACCAGTCACAAAAATAGGCTATAATGTTCTGTCTTGTGACAAGCTTTCTGTGGCATTACTCAAGTTTTTCAGCAATTTTTAAATCTCTATTAAGCAGCCACGTTCTGTGATTCCCTTGGCTGGCTGCTTAAGACAGGTTTGACTGTACTTATATCAAATACTTAACGGCATACCATTTGATTTTCAAGAAAGCTGGGTCCAATGGTTAAAACAATCAATGTTCTAAATTTCTTAGCTGGACCGATATGCTTATATCCCACTACTCTGTCACATGTATAATACATAATTATTTTTTTCACTTCAGGCCCCCAAAAGTGGAAACTCCATTTATTTGTGCCAGTGTATTAATCTTACTGGGCAAAATTGTGTATGAAATTTGTAAAACCAAATCTTTTTTTTTAGGGAGAAGTGAGACCCCGATTTATAAAGCACTCATTATATTCAAATGTTGTATTTAATGGTCATACTGTATAAGTTAACCCTATGTTGTTAATATTTATTAAATAACACCATTTATGAACGCAATCGCTCGCTTTCTCACTTCTCCAAAAATTCTCACCTGGAATGAGCCCAGTTCACAAATTGGACTTTTCACTCATGAGCCATTTTTCTTCTTCTTTTTTTTTATCGCAAATGGCTCTAATTGCGAATGCCAGTGTGGGGCCCTGATATACTATAGGTGACCTAGATAAGTTTTCCTGGGAAGGCTTAGTCGACCTAAATGGCTAACCAGTACTATGCAATGTGTACGAGGTGCCATGCTCAAGGACACTACATAGACGTGTTCTGACCGAGTATCAAACCAGGCACCATTCAATTCCAAATCCGACACCATACATGTACCATAGTCCTATAAATAAGACCTCTACATAAATTATTTGTTCTGTTATTTCGAGGACTTATCGTTAAAGCTCATTTTCGCACAGCACTTTCTGCCTCGATGGCGGGATTTCTGACCAATATTTTGAAGCTCTTTGGACATGAATGGTTATAAATGTGTGCATTGGTATTAAGAATAATCCTAAATATAGATATATTAAGAACGTTTAAAATATATTGTCTAACCGTTGTGCATATCACTTAGCTGTTTGAAATCGACAGGTGAGATTCTCCCATTTTTTCTGCGCAGTCTTCACAAAAGAAATTCGAATGAATTATTTTTTAGTACATTTCAAGCTAATGAACAATTGGATATTACCTAAACGAAATCTTATTTGGTTCACCGTAATGGCACAGAGATAAATCTTGTATTTATTATTTAAAAACATTTTCGTCTAATGATTTTAATTTTTGTTTTTCGCAATAATCAAATATTCAATATGGACGATTTGGAATGGCGAAACTCTGCCATGAAATTCGGAGGCACGATTTACCCAATTCTACCCAATTCCACATGTGTTTGGGCTTTATGCAGGTAAATAAAGTTATATATCCCATACGTACAGGACTAAAAACTTCATTGTGTCATTTTAAGTCGTGTTTTGTACAAATAATGCACTAAATCGATCTTTTTACATTCGGTCAAGGGAGGCTACTGCTATGCACCATAAAAGGGACATAACCATGTATCAACAAACACTTCCACAATATGATAGATTCATAAATATATGCATGCACTTACCGATTCTGAATTACATAATGCAACTATATATACATGTATATATGCATATCATATCCAGAAATATTTTAAATAGACAGCGTTCGCTTAATCTGCCCAATTAGGTAATGATGTAATTAATAATATCTCGCAAGCAGTTAACACCGTGTCACTTAATTTTACTTTTAAACAAACACTATAAAAACTCTTTTACTGTCTTCTACTACCACAGTCCTGGATCTCAAGGTATCTTGAACAGATGAATACATCATGTACACACGGCAAGTGCATAATTATATTCATGGAAAAATCATATTGTAAAACTGTTGATACACGGTTATGTCCCGCAGTAGCCTCCCTTGACTGAATATAAAAAGATCGATTTAGTGCATTATTTGTACAAAACACGACTTAATATTATACAAGAAATCAACGTTTAAATTTCATGGGTGGCACGATTTACCCAATTCCACCCAAATCTACATGTGGTTGGGCTTTATACAGGTAAATAAAGTAATATATCCCATACTTACAGGACTAAAAACTTCATTGTGTCATGTCAAGAGACGTTATAGACTGTGCAGAATTCAAACAACAGCACGTGTGTTAATCTTGTTAACAATTTTAATTTATAAAAACGACTTTTTAGAATATAAAATATGCTACGTGTATTTGAGGTTTAGCGTTTAGACTTTGAAAATTGCCTGGATAGTAAAATGTCATATTTTACAAGTCTAAATATTTGGACTAACACGTATCCCGGCGTGAAGAGTTTTCGCCCAACTGTGGAAATAGCAAGTCGCGAGAGATCACGCAATATTTCACGCTCCAGTTACCGGAATTATAAATAAACATACCTTGTGCACTTCCAATCTATTTCTAACTGATCATAATATATCAGACAAGGTAAATTAGCGGTGAAAACTTTAAACCTACACCAGTTTTCACTAATTTCACTATATCCGTTTTATGTCACCATATAAATATTATTTTTTAAGAAATTGGCAATTTTTTCTCCAAAATGACATATGCATCGTCTGCCACACCAATATATTTATGAATAAAAATGTCATTATAGTCTCACTGCTCCGTGTTTATGAGTTCTGTCCGTTATTACACACAAGGGGTCCTTATTCATAATATCGATTTTCACCGTTTTTCGCCCTCAGGTCCATGTGTTTTCACAGAGGTTCTCCAACTGATATACATGGTTGTGTAAACCTAGTTATTCTCTGTTAGGCACCGTGTGATGTGTTCGATGGATGGGTCCAGTTACGGTTCTGCACCCAGTCAGAGTAATTAGGAGGGGCGACGACTTCTTATGCCCCGTGTGTTTGTCTAAGTTAAACTAAATTAGTGTTTTAGATACAGTATATAGACAAAATGCTCTCCAACAAATAAATTTTGAGTGAAAATGATAAATTAAGCCTATTATTAAAGTAAGTGTTCCTTATTTATATTGTTTTGTTAAAAAAAACTGTTGCTTACATAATAATGCTCGTGCTGTAGGCAATTTCCACAGTTAGGCGAAAACATGTGACGTCATTCCGGATTACTGAGAATGAGGTACCGCTACTTTGTCAATTTTTCTCAATAAGTAAACAATGTAAACAATCGGTTTTCTTCGAGATTTTGGGGAATGAAAGGTAAAATATTGTTTATTTGGTGACATAAAATTGTTTGCAGTGTATGACAATTCTAAACCTATAGGAGTCCGTTATGTACTACGTCGTCGAAAACCAGTAACACCGGGATACTCTTCTGATGCCACATCCTATGCCGTATGGTGTATCATATTCATAATGTTACAAGAAATATTTTGGGACCACAATCGCTCACCAGAGTCTGATAATTATTTGTCCAGACCCCCAAGTGCCTGTGATCACAAAGGGTATAATTTTAGTCAAATGACCATGGTCTGAGCCTGAGGTAACAAGCTGACCAGGAAACAGGTTGACTGGACACCTTATGAAATTTACAAATGCATCATCGCAGATGCTCATGCATTTGCAATTATGGTATTAACCAAGTTATCAACACATTACTATAAAAATGCAAGTCTTTTTCCAGAATCATGAAGACCACGTCACACTTCTACCATATTTACCATCGCTGGGTTGTCTTGGCCATCCGTAGTATGTTGCAGGAATAATGATGAGGGCCCAAAACGATATCAGGAAGTAGTAGAATGTACTCCCTTCTTCGTCGTACTCAAATTCCATTCCAGGCATCGTGTTTTTGTTTATTTATCAAAGATTTTTAAAATTTTCGTTTTCACGTCCAAACGGAAGCGGAACTACTGCTAAACATCGGTAAAGTCCGGAACTATCCGTCAAATTTCGTATTAATATGATAAAACCTACTACACCGTTCCCTATTGTATGTAGGTTGAATGTTAGTTTAAACTTTATTTATTTTACAACGATTTCGAAACAAGTTCTAACAACTTATATTAATCACTCTCGTTGGCGCGGATGAAAGTGTATATGTGGTCATTCGTGTGGGAGGAAACCGGACTACCCGGAGAAAACCCACCTGTCCGATCTGGCGACCACCGTACACATACTTCCCGGTCCGAGCCGTTAGTTGTAGGTTGAATGTTGGACTGGAGCATATTATGATTAATATACCAGATCTGTATAGCACTCTTTTCATACAGAAAGTATACGTTCAAAGTGCTTAACATTAATTTATCATAGTAGGCCTAAGACATTTTGACAACATACATTACAATAGTCAACATTAAGGACAACAATTTGGTAGGAATAAAAAATTAAAATATAATAATAAAAATAAAACAATGTAAACCGTTTATCAAAACTATTAGGAAAGTACATAAGAGACTAAATATTAAGAATTAAAATACATAATGCTATAGATACATCGTTAGATGGAACACACCAAACTAAAATATACTTCTAAGAAGTGTATCACAGAGTGTAGCCGGTCATGTGATTGGGTCGATCCCTACCTGCGAGGCTCCTGCTACACCTGTGATACTCTCCTCGGAGTAGAATACATTTGATTGTTACACCAATACTAATCTCACATCATCTAAAATGTTTCGAGTAATTTACCCTCCATAGTGTTTCTTCAACAAGTGTGTTTTTAACATGGTTTTGAATGCCATGAATGTATCACAGTGTCTTCTTATTTCGGAGAGTGCAATGAGAATGCAATGATGTAGCGGCATGTTGGAAGCTTCTGCCACAATATCTTACAAAACGTGATTTTGATTTGAAGTTTTTGTGAGTTTTCCGATCTCAGCTTTTGCGCAGGTCTGTATATTTCGATCATGTCGTTGGTATATTTCGGGTCTTGGTCATGTAGACCGTTGTCTAATGTTGTTAACACTTGTGGCCCAAACCATTTGTATTTTCATAATATGCATTGTATCTTTACGTGTATGACATGTGTACTATTGATTTGCAATAACATATGGTTAAATAAAAACATATATATGTGGATGCGAATCTTAAACTCGACCCTATGCGGTACAGGAATCCTGTGAAGTTCCTTGAGCACCGGTGCTATGTGCTCGTAACGGTGAGTTTTTGTGATGATTCGTGTTGCATTGTTCTGGACATTTTGAAGTTTGTTTAAACTGTACTTTGGAACACCGTACAGAAGGGTGTTACAGTAGTCCTAGCGAGACGAACTAATTTTGTGGCACAGGACGTGATGTACTCTCTGGTGTGTCCTATCTGGAGCAACTGTGCATAACAAGATCGACAAACAGAACGTATACACGTAACTAACCCGTCATTAACACACTATGAGAGTTGGACCGTGTGCAGTAGGCGTAGGGATGGGAGGATGTGCAAGGGATTGCCAACCAAACCGTTCCATTCCACTGAAATAGCATTGTTGCCAAGCAAATATTCTTCTGTACAGCATTCACTATTTAGCAAACAAACTGGTACAAAATAATTGCACATTGTTAACACTTCCACAGACGCTTGGGGTCTGGACAAGTGGTTACGGGGGTTTTGTAAAGAACATTTTGATAAACAATATGTTTGACACTATGCAATAAATTAGGCATACAAAAGCATATTTAAAAATGGCACCCGTCACTATCAGAGTTTTAACAGATGGATCTGTAGTCCAGTTGTAACACGCTGGACTGGTAATCCAGGGATCGCAGACTCGAGCCCCCGTCTGACCCTAATAAAATTAACAGTCTTTCAGATGATGAAGAAGCTGATGATGTTCTGATGCTTCCGCTGCGACTGTAGTTGTTGTTGCTTCTGCTTCCGCTGCGACTGTAGTTGTTGTTGCTTCTGCTTCCGCTGCGACTGTAGTTGTTGTTGCTTCTGCTTCCGCTGCGACTGTAGTTGTTGTTGCTTCTGCTTCCGCTGCGACTGTAGTTGTTGTTGCTTCTGCTTCCGCTGCGACTGTAGTTGTTGTTGCTTCTGCTTCCGCTGCGACTGTAGTTGTTGTTGCTTCTGCTTCCGCTGCGACTGTAGTTGTTGTTGCTTCTGCTTCCGCTGCGACTGTAGTTGTTGTTGCTTCTGCTTCCGCTGCGACTGTAGTTGTTGTTGCTTCTGCTTCCGCTGCGACTGTAGTTGTTGTTGCTTCTGCTTCCGCTGCGACTGTAGTTGTTGTTGCTTCTGCTTCCGCTGCGACTGTAGTTGTTGTTGCTTCTGCTTCTGCTGATGTTGATGCATGCTACAGAACCAACCTACTTGAACACACTACGGAAATACCAGAGTAATGAGGAAACACAAATAATGCACCTATACTCGTATTTATGTGAGGTGAGCTGGCTAATGCTTCTAACCATAGACATGTATATTTGGAAATATAAGAGACAACAGCTGGTGGCATATATATAGATATAGTTCTACTAAGCTGGTAAGTTGTGTATGCAGATACCCATGGACACAATGATCCGCATCAGCTCAGCTGGTTATTACCTAGTTGCCAAGTATTATGGTTCGGTATATTATGCCCACAAAATATTTCCTTTGAACTGTTATTGTACTCTAGCAGGATGCTTCAATAAAGGTATGGACACCGTCATTGTATGCTTGTATTCTTTTATGTCATAATTAAATAATAATATTTTGAAAAACATGTTCAACTAAGAGCTATCATACTATTACTATTAGTCTGGGAACAGGTGTCGATATATTTTGCCTGGTCAGTCAAATAAATATATGTTAACACCGAGACTATTAATTAGGCCGTATTGAGCTTCTGATCATATCATTTGGCCAGCAGTTAAAAAGTGAAAAATCGACAGACTGGAACCCAGGCTATATTACTATAGTACATGTGGGTATTATCATAAATATGTATAGTATGTGTATTTTGTGCACAGTCATGTTGGGATAGGACCATTTTGATGGCAACTTTCCATTTCTGCAGATATATGGGGACGATCTGGTCAGGGGGGTTGGTGTCAGGGGGTGGGGGTCAGGGTGGTGTGGCTGTGTTCTCCTATATTGTATCCTAGGTCCACGCCGAGTGCCTGTGTTTGTCTGGTCAGGGGGTGGGGCTGTGTTCTCCTATAGTGTGTCCTAGGTCCACGCCGAGTGCCTGTGTTTGTCTGGTCAGGGGGTGGGGCTATGTTCTCCTATATTGTGTCCTAGGTCCACGCCGAGTGCCTGTGTTTGTCTGGTCAGGGGGGTGGAGGCTATGTTCTCCTTTATTGTGTCCTAGGTCCACGCCGAGTGCCTGTGTTTGTCTGGTCAGGGGGTGGGGCTGTGTTCTCCTATAGTGTGTCCTAGGTCCACGCCGAGTGCCTCTGTGGTGGGTTTACAAAACATAGTATACAGAATGGAACAATCAAAATCAGCACACTCTCAGAAAATTGGTACATTCTTTATTTGTTTAATAATATCCATTCAAAGGAATCCTCATTTTTATTGATTGTGTTGAAATAGACTGTGTATTACTCAATAATTATGCTATTTCGGCGACTTATATTGTTGGAATATCTACAGTATAGCGCATAATAGCGCGCATAATAGGCAATGAACAATTATGTACCCGATATGACAAATTCGTAGATTTATCGGCATTATTTCTTCGTCTTCCTGCAATCGCCGACTATTCAAAGAAAAAAGATGCATACAAAAAAGTAAAATACAAAAAATGAATAAACAGCTCTGTTTCTACGGGTGAAGCCCAATGCTCTGTTTCTACGGGTGAAGCCCAATGCTCTGTTTCTACGGGTGAAGTCCAATGCTCTGTTTCTACGGGTGAAGCCCAATGCTCTGTTTCTACGGATGAAGCCCAATGCTCTGTTTCTACGGGTGAAGCCCAATGCTCTGTTTCTACGGGTGAAGCCCAATGCTCTGTTTCTACGGGTGAAGCCCAATGCTCTGTTTCTACGGGTGAAGCCCAATGCTCTGTTTCTACGGGTGAAGCCCAATGCTCTGTTTCTACGGGTGAAGCCCAATGCTCTGTTTCTACGGATGAAGCCCAATGCTCTGTTTCTACGGATGAATCCCAATGCTCTTTTTCTACGGGTGAAGCCCAATGCTCTGTTTCTACGGGTGAAGCCCAATGCTCTGTTTCTACGGGTGAAGCCCAATGCTCTGTTTCTACGGGTGAAGCCCAATGCTCTGTTTCTACGGGTGAAGCCCAATGCTCTGTTTTTTTGCTGTGATGATTATGTCAATGTGAGAGGTTCCAAGAAAGGGTTTTAGAAAAGTCCACACATTAATATTTCGCGTGTGGGATAGACTGTAACGTTTCTCCGTGAATGTTATATTGATTATAAATGGGAGTATGGTTTCTAGAATTTGTATAATAATATGTATATGATACAACAAGTAACACATTGCCAATAATGTCATCATTATTACAGCGTACATGTATGTAGCCTATGAACATTACCTATACGTAGGTAATAGTGCAGTCCGCCTCCGTAGTCGAGTTCTTTAAATATACTCTATTTATTTGACAACGATTGCGAAGCAAGTTTTAACAATTTATATTAATCACTCTCGTTGGCTTATATGAAAGCGTATATGTTATAGTCGAGTTCTTATGGTCGCTGACTTGTATACCACTGCAATCTATCATCACTGATGGTCACGGGTTCGAGCCCCGCTCAGACCGTGTCTCTTTATATGAAAAAATGGCAGTTTCTTACGGAGGTAAGTGCACCAAGTACTGGTTAACTGCTGGAGCCTGCCCAGGAAGGTGTTGATAGGTAAACTGCCCGTCGCTCAAATGGATAACCAGTAGCGACGTTAAATAAACTTAAATAACAAAATAATAATATTGCAACCTTGCGTAAAATAAAAGTCTGTCATACTTTGAAATCACGTTCAGATATGTATCCACTGGTGACAGAAAATAAATGACAAACTCCGGCGTGACGGAAACAAACGTATTAACATTCAACACTTGCATTGGACAACTACTCGCCACAGTTCCCGAATACCATATTGTGTCACGTTCCTCATATCTGACATCTGACAAAAACACATCACCCATGCTGTATGAACACACACCATCCGGCTCAGTACAGTACCTCTGTGTAATTTCATACACATTAAATTGTATCCACAGCATGCACATTTGCATGACACATCTTGACGTTGTATCTTCACAGAAACCAAGTTGCTTTCTCGGGTATGTACGAACACTGGTAACGGCTAGTGTAATTTGTGTATCTTCCTCTTCCATCCTCGTAAAAACGATTCCCACCTCGTTCTCTCTCACTCTCTCTTTCTCTATCTCTCTCGTCCCCTCTCTCGCCTCACCATTTCCTAAATCGACTGCACGTAATCCCTCACCATTTCCTAAATCGACTGCACGTAATCCGACTGGTAAGCCAGTCTGATTGATTACGTCATCATCATCTCCATATTATGTTTACTTACACTTATATCATTACAGTTGAATAAAACTTTGTCACGTTCATAAATGTATATACACTCTGCCATAGTTTATGAAAATTATGTTTGTCATGGAGAAAATCTAAATAAGCTACTAGCTTCCGATTTAATCCATTTGTTCTTGTATATTAATGTTACAACATGTTGTAAATATTGATAAAATAAAATATGTTTAAACTAACACTGATATTAGTTGAGGTAAAACTGTAACCGAGTGTGAGACGCATTAAATTGTATCCACAGCATGCACATTTGCATGACACACCTTGACGTTGTATCTTCACAGAAACCAAGTTGCTTTCTCTGGTATGTACGAACACTGGTAAACTGATATTAGTTGAGGTAAAACTGTAACCGAGTGTGAGCCGCATTAATAAAATATTTGAAATCAACAAGAGTGTTCATCCACACCCTGTTCCGTCTTAAATTAAAAATAGTTATAATGTCTTTTAAGAGAAACCATTCAGCTGCGAAAGAAAAACAAACACACTTGGACTCATAGAAGAAGAATGGTTTATTAAGACTTAAACATTACAGTTTCTCGTCTGTAACATTTAAACATATTTACAATATAATTATATAGTACAATATTATGATATATGCAATCATGATGATGATGATGGACAAATGATGTAATCATTATGGACATACATGGAAAAATAATGACAATGTCATGATGGATTTTAGAATATGCAAAACATGATCATGACTGTATTAAGAGTGTAGGGATTATTCAACTGGTAACTCATATATCCTAAACAAGTAAATTACGAATGGATAAAGCTTCATGAATATATTTACTAAAGTTAACCAGCTCTAGGGAATTGTCACAGTATTTGCAATAATTTGAACATACTTTGTCGATTAGAATATAAACGTTTAATATATTTTTTTCTTAATGTACTATACACCTCACATTTAATCATGAAATGAAACTCATCTTCCACGTTGTTTGTATTACACAATAAACATATCTTCTAAGAACTATCTGTGTGTTTATTTCCGGGACTGGTTATAACGACAGAATGCATGTCGGATGCATGAACCTCTTCAGTATATATCGCCAGTGGCGTTGGGGAAAATCTCGTTGAAGATGAAGGAATGCAATTTCTGTTAAAGAACACAATGGAATTGAAACAGAAACCTAGCAAACATGCGCGTCGGAAGGTAATTGTCATTGGGGCCGCGAGCGCGAAGCGCGAGCCGCATGGTATGGCGGGGGGGTTGGGGTCCTCCCCCAAGAACATTTGGAAAACCAGAACGCCTCAGACGCGATTTCCCGGTACATAGGTCGCTATTTCGCATGCCGCAAGTTGCACAAGTAACCGGTTCAAATGATGTTTTGCAGTAACATTTCATGATTTGGAGAACATTTATATTTGAAGGCTAATTAGATCTACTAATGAAAAAACCAAACTAGGCTTTGGGTGGGTTGCTTCCATAGTCCCATGCTTAGTGTGTGTATGAGCGTATAGGGCGGGTGTCGGACGGCAAAATACATTTGTGCGGCACAACTCAAGTGTAAGGATTAATCTCCGCACAACCTCGAGCCATCTTGTCAAAATATTGGGACCGCATCGGCAAAATAATGGGGCCATGTCGCCCAAATATTGGGACCGCGTCGCCCAAATATTGGGGCCGCGATCGCGGCCCCTGCGGCCCCACTTGCGACGCCTCTGGCCAATAAAAAGAACAACTTTTCATGTTAGGCAACATAGTGACGGATTCATTATTCCGTCATTATCTCACTAGCCGATGTTTTGTGTATGGATATTTGAATTACCAATTGAAGTTGAAAACTGCAATTGCGTCGCAAAGAAACAACGGTACATGAAACGAGTGCTAATGTCAGCAGTAGTGAGCTCTATATGTGAGGTCCTTCACCCATGTAGCTCTATATGTGAGGTCCTTCACCCATGTAGCTCTATATGTGAGGTCCTTCACCCATGTAGCTCTATATGTGAGGTCCTTCACCTATGTAGCTCTATATGTGAGGTCCTTCACCCATGTAGCGCTATATGTGAGGTCCTTCACCCATGTAGCTCTATATGTGAGGTCCTTTACCCATGTAGCTCTATATGTGAGGTCCTTCACCCATGTAGCTCTATATGTGAGGTCCTTTACCCATGTAGCTCTATATGTGAGGTCCTTCACCCATGTAGCGCTATATGTGAGGTCCTTCATCCATGTAGCTCTATATGTGAGGTCCTTTACCCATGCAGCTCTATATGTGAGGTCCTTTACCCATGTAGCTCTATATGTGAGGTCCTTTACCCATGTAGCTCTATATGTGAGGTCCTTCACCCATGCAACTCTATATGTGAGGTCCTTCACCCATGTAGCTCTATATGTGAGGTCCTTCACCCATGTAGCTCTATATGTGAGGTCCTTTACCCATGTAGCTCTATATGTGAGGTCCTTCACCCAACGATTACATACACATGTATACTAGAGAACATAGAAAACGCACACAGGTCTACATTATATGCTTATTATTACATGAAAACGAAATACGAAGGATTCCATCAAATATATATCACATCTTTATTGCAAAACAGAAACTGAACAACTAAAATATTCCAAAATGTTTAAAACTAGTTATTTATATAGTTATTGCTTTGCATGTAATAATAGTTAAAATACACTTATACGACGTGTGCATTTTCTATGTCCTCTAGTATGCATGTAGCTATTGAAATATGTAGCATCGTTGTATACATTTCTTTCTATGACGTCATGTAAGGTTACCTAGCTGATGGCTTGTATGGTTTGCTGTTCCATTGCAGTGCTACTTGTAGGTTGATACACAGGAACTTGAAAATGTATCCATATGCCACTAAAGGTCTCGTAACTCTATCCTAGGACACCCCCCCCCCCTCTATTAAAAAAAGACACACAGGAACTTGAAATTTTATCCATAAGCCACCAACGGTCTCGTAACTCTATCCTAGGACACCCCCACTCTATTAGGGGGTGTCCTAGGATATAGTTACGAGACGTTTGGTGGCTTATGGATCCTGTGTTTTTTTAATAGAGGGGGTGATAGTACATCATTGAATAAAAACACTTATTGGTCTTAATCAGAAATGGTATAGAAACTATTTTTCATGTTAGGTGTAGATTTCTAAAATTCGGATAGCTACCTGAATTGCTCATATACCGTAACAGTTTCTGTGGAAATATTCTCCCAATGATTTGTTTGTTTATATTCGTCTGCTGAACCAATCACGTGCATAGGAATACGCCGAGCATAGGTTCCACCACTCTACATGTATATATTTTTGTTCGGCCTATTCAAACACTATTTTGGTTTCAACTGCGTTATTTCCACCCGTGGTTTCATGCGCACGAAATAATGCGTAATATTTTCACAAATCACGCACGAAAAAAGCGATAGTATTCAGGTCGAGACTATCTAACACAAGTAATGATAGTGAATGTGTACACATAACAATCTTCATGGAAACATCGTCTGCTGTGTATTGGTAAAATTGTGACAAGACGATTATAGTATGACAGCAGATTAAACACTCTAGTTGGAGTGATAATGATACCACGTGACAAATATTGTCCTAGAACGTGACGTCACAAAGCAGCGGGCTCCATTTTGCAAATTTCTGTTTTTCTTTCTGTGTCAGTGAACGTGCGGACACAATTTTCACAACTTATGTTAGTGTCTACTACTTAAACATACAAGCACAAACTGTCATTAGCAACGAACTTAAAACAAGAAACTAGAAATGGCCGAGTCTAGAACTCGTCAGAATTTCCACAAAGAGAATGAAGCTGGGATAAATAAACAGATCAATATTGCTCTGTATGCCGGCTTCGTATACCAAGCCATGGTAAGATTTGTTTTTTTTCTCACTTTTCAAGACATTTATATATATTAAATCATATGTAGATATGCTAGTATGCACATCCTGTGTTGTATAGTCCGATCCACTGGCACGTGTTTTACGTTTATTAACCGTCGCTACATATGTGAGATGGTACGATGGTCGCCAGATCGGACAGGTGGGTTTTCTCCGGGTACTCCGGTTTCCTCCCACATGAATGACCACATATACGCTTTCATCCGCGCCAATGAGAGTGATTAATATAAGTTGTTAAAACAATCGTTGTAAAATAAATAAAGTGTAAAAAAACCGGTTGCCTATATGAGCGACGTCTCCTGGAGAGGTTAGTCATTTCAAATTTTTGGATGATAGTGTTTCTGTTACGTGCACGGTGTACAGCACTGTCACAAGACCTCGGTTTAAATACTGTTAAAGTCCCATCTGAAAGACGGTCAGATGGGGGGGGGGGTGGTCGAACCTGCGAATTTCGATCCAAGAAAATGAATTGTGTTTACAAATATAATGATTGATACAATAAAACTCGAACATCGATTGAAAAGATTGCAACTCTTATTTTCCTGATTATATTTCATCACGTGGTCGATGCACACTGGCCTACCTGTGACGTCCATGGTTCAGCCTACGTTATGGTGGATATATGTACCTCTGTGGCGTCCATGGTTCAGCCTACATTATGGGGAGAGATTTACCTCTGTGACGTCCATGGTTCAACATACGTTATGGTGGAGATATGTACCTCTGTGGCGTCCATGGTTCAGCCTACATTATGGGGAGAGATGTACCTCTGTGACGTCCATGGTTCAACCTACGTTATGGTGGAGATATGTACCTCTGTGACCTCCATGGTTCAGCCTACGTTATGGTGGAGTTATGTACCACTGTGTCGACCATGGCTCAGCCTATATTATGGGGAGAGATATACCACTGTGTCGACCATGGTTCAGCCTACATTATTGGGAGAGATGTACCACTGTGTCGACCATGATTCAGCCTACATTATATTGAGAGATGTACCTCTGTGACGTCCATGGTTCAGCCTACGTTATGGTGGATATATGTACCTCTGTGGCGTCCATGGTTCAGCCTACATTATGGGGAGAGATGTACCACTGTGACGTCCATGGTTCAGCATACGTTATGGTGGAGATATGTACCACTGTGGCGTCCATGGTTCAGCCTACATTATGGGGAGAGATGTACCCCTGTGACGTCCATGGTTCAGCCTACGTTATGGTGGAGATATGTACCGATGTGACGTCCATGGTTCAGCCTACGCTATGGTGGAGATATGTACCACTGTGTCGACCATGGCTCAGCCTACATTATGGGGAGAGATATACCACTGTGTCGACCATGGCTCAGCCTACATTATGGGGAGAGATATACCACTGTGTCGACAATGGTTCAGCCTACATTATGGGGAGAGATATACCACTATGTCGTGCATGGTTCAGTCTACATTATGGGGAGAGATGTACCACTGTGTCGACCATCGTTCAGCCTACATTATTGGGAGAGATGTACCACTGTGTCGTCCATGGTTCAGTCTACATTGTGGGGAGAGATGTACCACTGTGTTGTCCATGGTTCAGCCTACATTATGGGGAGAGATGTACCACTGTGTCGAGCATGGCTCAGCATACATTATTGGGAGAGCTGTACCTCTGTGTCGACCATGGTTCAGTCTACATTATGGGAAGAGATGTACCACAGTGTCGACCATGGCTCAGCATACATTATAGGGAGAGATGTACCTCTGTGTCGACCATGGTTCAGTCTACATTATGGGGAGAGATGTACCACTGTGACGACCATGGCTCAGCATATATTATAGGGAGAGATGCACCTCTGTGTCGTCCATGGTTCAGTCTACATTATGGGGAGAGATGTACCACTGTGACGACCATGGTTCAGCCTATATTATGGGGAGATATGTACATCTGTGTCGACCATTGCTCAGCATACATTATAGGGAGAGATGTTCCTCTGTGTCGTCCATGATTCAGTCTACATTATGGGGAGAGATGTACCTCGGTGTCGACCATTGCTCAGCATACATTATGGGGAGAGATGTACCTCTATGTCGACCATGGCTCAGCATACATTATAGGGAGAGATGTACCGCTGTGTCGACCATGGATCAGCCTATATTATGGGGAGAGATGTACCTCTGTGACGACCATGGTTCAGTCTACATTATGGGGAGAGATGTACCTCTGTATCGACCATTGCTCAGCATACATTATGGGGAGAGATGTACCACTGTGTCGACCATTGCTCAGCATATATTATGGGGAGAGATGTACCTCTGTGTCGACCATATCTCAGCCTACGTTATGGGGAGAGATGTACCACTGTGTCGACCATATCTCAGCCTACGTTATGGGGAGAGATGTACCACTGTGTCGACCATATCTCAGCCTACGTTATGGGGAGAGATGTACCTCTGTGTCGACCATATCTCAGCCTACGTTATGGGGAGAGATGTACCTCTGTGTCGACCATATCTCAGCCTACGTTATGGGGAGAGATGTACGTCTGTGACGACCGTTGCTCAGCATACATTATGGGGAGAGATGTACCACTGTGTCGTCCATGGTTCAGTCTACATTATGGGGAGAGATGTACCTCGGTGTCGACCATTGCTCAGCATACATTATGGGGAGAGATGTACCTCTGTGTCGACCATGGCTCAGCATACATTATAGGGAGAGATGTACCACTGTGTCGACCATGGTTCAGTCTACATTATGGGGAGAGATGTACCACTGCGACGACCATGGTTCAGTCTACATTATAGGGAGAGATGTACCACTGCGACGACCATGGTTCAGTCTACATTATAGGGAGAGATGTACCACTGTGTCGACCATGGTTCAGTCTACATTATAGGGAGAGATGTACCACTGCGACGACCATGGTTCAGTCTACATTATGGGGAGAGATGTATATCTGTGTCGACCATTGCTCAGCATACATTATAGGGAGAGATGTACCTCTGTGTCGTCCATGGTTCAGTCTACATTATGGGGAGAGATGTACCTCTGTGTCGACCATTGCTCAGCATACATTATGGGGAGAGATGTACCACTGTGTCGACCATGGCTCAGCATACATTATGGGGAGAGATGTACCACTGTGTCGACCATTGCTCAGCATACATTATGGGGAGAGATGTACCACTGTGTCGACCATTGCTCAGCATACATTATGGGGAGAGATGTACCTCTGTGTCGACCATATCTCAGCCTACGTTATGGGGAGAGATGTACCACTGTGTCGACCATATCTCAGCCTACGTTATGGGGAGAGATGTACCTCTGTGTCGACCATATCTCAGCCTACGTTATGGGGAGAGATGCACCTCTGTGTCGACCATATCTCAGCCTACGTTATGGGGAGAGATGTACCTCTGTGTCGACCATATCTCAGCCTACGTTATGGGGAGAGATGTACCTCTGTGTCGACCATATCTCAGCCTACGTTATGGGGAGAGATGTACCTCTGTGACGACCATTGCTCAGCATACATTATGGGGAGAGATGTACCACTGTGTCGTCCATGGTTCAGTCTACATTATGGGGAGAGATGTACCTCGGTGTCGACCATTGCTCAGCATACATTATGGGGAGAGAAGTACCTCTATGTCGACCATGGCTCAGCATACATTATAGGGAGAGATGTACCACTGTGTCGACCATGGATCAGCCTATATTATGGGGAGATATGTACCTCTGTGACGACCATGGTTCAGTCTACATTATGGGGAGAGATGTACCTCTGTGTCGACCATTGCTCAGCATACAGTATAGGGAGAGATGTACCACTGTGTCGACCATGGCTCAGCATACATTATGGGGAGAGATGTACCACTGTGTCGACCATGGTTCAGTCTACATTATGGGGAGAGATGTACCACTGTGTCGACCATTGCTCAGCATACATTATGGGGAGAGATGTACCTCTGTGTCGACCATATCTCAGCCTACGTTATGGGGAGAGATGTACCACTATGTCGACCATATCTCAGCCTACGTTATGGGGAGAGGTGTACCTCTGTGTCGACCATATCTCAGCCTATGTTATGGGGAGAGATGTACCTCTGGGTCGACCATTGCTCAGCCTACGTTTTGGGGAGAGATGTACCTCTGTGTCGGCCATATCTCAGCCTACGTTATGGGGAGAGATGTACCTCTGTGTCGACCATATCTCAGCCTACGTTATGGGGAGAGATGTACCTCTGTGACGACCATATCTCAGCCTACGTTATGGGGAGAGATGTACCTCTGTGACGACCATTGCTCAGCATACATTATGGGGAGAGATGTACCTCTGTGACGCCCATGCTTCAGCCTACGTTATGGGGAGAGACGTACCTCTGTGACGCCCATGGATCAGCATACATTATGGGGAGAGATAGTATAGTATATCCCCTGATGCTCACGGGTTAGCTTACATTATTAAGTAGATGTACCCCTGTGACTACCATGGTTCAGTCTACATTATGGGATATACTAATGATGATGTATCCCCTGTGACAACCATGGTTTAGTCTAACATTATGGGATAGACTGATGATGATGTATCCCCTGTGACAACCATTGTTCAGTCTAACATTATGGGATAGACAAATGATGATGTATCCCCTGTGACAACCATGGTTCAGTCTAACATTATGGGATAGACAAATGATGATGTATCCCCTGTGACAACCATTGTTCAGTCTACATAATGGGATATACTAATGATGATGTATCCTCTGTGACAACCATGGTTCAGTCTACCATTATGGGATATACTAATGATGATGTATCCCCTGTGACAACCATGGTTCAGTCTGCATTATGTGATAGACTGGTGATGATGTATCCCCTGTGACAACCATGGTTCAGTCTGCATTATGTGATAGACTGGTGATGACGTATCCCCTGTGACAACCATGGTTCAGTCTACATTATGGGGGTTAGATGTATCTCCTGTGATGACCATGGTTCAGTGTACATTATGGGTGTACATTAACCCCCTGTGATAACTATGGTTTAACCTATCACATTTGCCGTACAATGTTCAGATACATTTCTGCATGCATTATTTAAGGAATGAATTGCGGGTTAATAGTTTCCATTGAGGTATTAACTACATTGGGCGTGGTTACAGTGTGTGGAGGTCGAATACATCATCATTGGAACATTGGAAACTGTAAGACACGCATTTTCTCGTGAGGAACGCTGCCTAGTACAGTGAATGCATGCCCGTAACTTCGAGTGCGCATGTCAACTGCATATCATTAGTTGGAAACCCTCATACGAACATGTATACAGTCAATCAGGGCACATACGTTCATCGAAGGAAATGCAATAGCAATGTAAATATAGAATTATGTTCTAGACTGCGCCTGTCAATCATGACTGATTGTTCGGCAGAAATAAGTTGAAGTAACCAATGCCATGCATTTGGGAAATAATGGGTATATAATGAGTATAAGTGTATATCGTAGAATACTAGTACATGTACCTATGAAAATGTTGGCAGTTTCTTACGGAGGTTGGTGCACCCAAGTACTCGTTAACCGCTGGAGCCTGCCCAGGAAAGGTGTTGTTAGGTAAACTGCCCGCCGGCGATATAGCCCAAAAATGGTGCTGATGCAGGCGTAAAACCCGAAATATAACATAACATAACGGATACTAGTACCACCAAGTTTCCAATTATGCTCACGTGTGTTCTAATTTCAGTCGTACTACTTCAATCGTGATGACGTGGCTTTATTCGGATTCTCGAAGTTCTTTAAGTCATGTTCTGAGGAAGAGAATGAAAATGCCGAGAAGCTCATGAAATACCAGAACAAACGAGGCGGACGTGTTGTACTACAATCTATCCAGGTGAGATTTTACCTCCTGCAATACCAGAACAAACGAGGCGGGCGTGTTGTACTCCAATCTATCCAGGTGAGATTTTACCTCTTGTAATACCAGAACAAACGAGGCGGGCGTGTTGTACTCCAATCTATCCAGGTGAGAATTTACCTCATTTAATACCAGAACAAACGAGGCGGACGTGTTGTACTCCAATCTATCCAGGTGAGATTTTACCTCATGCAATACCAGAACAAACGAGGCGGACGTGTTGTACTACAATATATCCAGGTGAGATTTTACCTCCTGTAATACCAGAACAAACGAGGCGGACGTGTTGTACTACAATATATCCAGGTGAGATTTTACCGCATGCAATACCAGAACAAACGAGGCGGACGTGTTGTACTCCAATCTATCCAGGTGAGATTTTACCTCATGCAATACCAGAACAAACGAGGCGGACGTGTTGTACTACAATCTATCCAGGTGAGATTTTACCTCATGCAATACCAGAACAAACGAGGCGGACGTGTTGTTCTACAATATATCCAGGTGAGAATTTACCTCATGCAATACCAGAACAAACGAGGCGGACGTGTTGTACTACAATTTATCCAGGTGAGATTTTACCTCATGCAATACTAGAACAAACGAGGAGGAGTGTGCCCTAAGCCATACCCTGTACATGCACTGTAGTAATCGGAAATTTATGCGAGATGCCGAGCTCAGCTTGCAATCCTTCCCTGGAAAAATGCCGCAGCTATCTCACTATGTGTGCTGGACAAATGCCACAGCTATATCACTATGTGTGCTGGACAAATGCCACAGCTATCTCACTCTGTGTGCTGGACAAATGCCACAGCTATCTCACTATGTGTGCTGGACAAATGCCACAGCTATATCACTATGTGTGCTGGACAAATGCCACAGCTATATCACTATGTGTGCTGGATAAATGCCACAGCTATCTCACTCTATGTGCTGGACAAATGCCACAGCTATATCACTATGTGTGCTGGACAAATGCCATAGCTATCTCACTCTGTGTGCTGGACAAATGCCACAGCTATCTCACTCTGTGTGCTGGACAAAGGTCACAGCTATCTCACTATGTGTACTGGACAAATGCCACAGCTATCTCACTCTGTGTGCTGGACAAATGCCACAGCTATCTCACTCTGTGTGCTGGACAAAGGTCACAGCTATCTCACTATGTGTACTGGACAAATGCCACAGCTATCTCACTCTGTGTGCTGGACAAATGCCACAGCTATCTCACTCTGTGTGCTGGACAAAGGTCACAGCTATCTCACTATGTGTACTGGACAAATGCCACAGCTATCTCACTCTGTGTGCTGGACAAATGCCACAGCTATCTCACTCTGTGTGCTGGACAAAGGTCACAGCTATCTCACTATGTGTACTGGACAAATGCCACAGCTATCTCACTCTGTGTGCTGGACAAATGCCACAGCTATCTCACTCTGTGTGCTGGACAAAGGTCACAGCTATCTCACTATGTGTACTGGACAAATGCCACAGCTATCTCACTCTGTGTGCTGGACAAATGGCACAGCTATCTCACACTGTGTGCCGTACAAATGCCACAGCTATCTCACACTGTGTGCTGGACAAATGCCACAGCTATCTCACACTGTGTGCTGGACAAATGCCACAGCTATCTCACACTGTGTGCTGGACAAATGCCACAGCTATATCACTCTGTGTGCTGGAAAAATGCCACAGCTATCTCATGATGTGTGCTGGACAAATGCCACAGCTATCTCACTGTGTGTGCTGGACAAATGCCACAGATATCTCACTCTGTGTGCTGGACACATGTCACAGCTATCTCACTCTGTGTGCTGGACAAATGCCACAGCTATCTCAGGCATTCTGTATGCTGGATACATGCCACAGCTATATCACTTGTGTGCTGGACAAATGCCACAGCTATCTCACTCTGTGTGCCGGACAAATGCCACAGCTATCTCACCCTGTGTGCTGGACAAATTCCACAGATATCTCACCCTGTGTGCTGGACAAATGCCACAGATATCTCACTCTGTGTGCTGGACACATGTCACAGCTATCTCACTCTGTGTGCTGGACACATGTCACAGCTATCTCAGGCATTCTGTATGCTGGACACATGCCACAGCTATATCACTTGTGTGCTGGACAAATGCCACAGCTATCTCACTCTGTGTGCCGGACAAATGCCACAGCTATCTCACCCTGTGTGCTGGACAAATGCCACAGCTATCTCACTCTGTGTGCTGGACAAATGCCACAGCTATCTCATTATGTGTGCTGGACAAATGCCACAGCTATGTCGTATACAATTGCACTTGTGTTTGTTATTACTTGATTTCTAAGCATCATTATTCGGCGCGATGTCGTGTGTTATTGTTCTTGTAGTCAGCATTGGTTTAGTTCGAAGGACAAGTACTGATTTCAATTTCACACAAGTGCACGATTTCTATTTGGTAAATTCGTGAAGTTGAAATAGTGAATTTATAAAGTTGAATCACGAATTCATTTCATTGAAATCGTGAATTCATGAAATTGAAATTGCGAATTCATCCTAGTTGTAACTACGACTGATTCATAAAGTTGAAATCGCGAATTCATAAAGAGTCTTTCCTAAATCCATTCAACATGCATTGCTTGGTATGGTAGAAAACTTCGACAACAAGTTTAAGAGTAAACCAAGGAATTAATTGCCATATCATAGATACATTGTGTAATTGTTGTGTTTACAGAAGCCAGATCGTGACGACTGGGGATCGTGTTTGGAGGCAATGAAGGCAGCCCTGCAGCTGCAGAAGACGGTCAATCAGGCATTGCTTGACCTTCACCAGGTTGCCAACTTACACAACGACCCGCAGGTTAGTTGCCTATGGCCAGGTTTCACTTGGGATGCAGCAAGAGTACGGGAGTTGTGCTATATAATTTAGCAGCCTATTCAAAAAGTGTCGACTAATACCACAAATTATGTGGACGTAAAGCATAAATAATAATTCAAATTAACAAGCTCCGGAAGTCCGCCTCCGTGGTCGAGTGGTTAAGGTCGCTGACTTGTATACCACTGTAACCTATCATCACTGATGATCACGGGTTCGAGCCCCGCTCAGACCGTGTGTCATTTATATGAATAAGTTGGCAGTTTCTTACGGAGGTTGGTGTACCCAAGTACTGGTTAACCGCTGGAGCCTGCCCAGAAAAGGTGTTGTTAGGTAAACTGCCCGCCGGCGATATAGCCCAAAATGGTGCTGATGCAGGCGTAAAACCCGAAATATAACGAAATATAACATAACAAGCTCCGGAATAAATATATTTATAAGGACATAATAATAACAACAACAACAACAACAACAACTTTAATTAACGAGATAACTCATTTGAATAATTATGTCAATCTGCCAAGAGTCCCTCAATATATTAAAACAAGCAATATCACAATGCAGCATGTAATAATGACAAATAATAGAGACTGGCATGTGAATTGGGAGATAACCTGTAAGAAATAATATTTGAATAGCCGAGGTCTTGTGTCGGTGCTTTACACCGTGCACATAAAAGAACAGAGGAGACTCTGGAATAGGTCTCTGCCTGTATCATTGCACTATCCTCCAAAAATCTAAAATGACTAAGCTCTTCAGGAGGCGTCGCTCATATGGGCAACCGGTAGCGACGATAAATAAACGTAAAACACACAATATTTGAATAGCTGTATATACGTTTTTTAGGTTAATGGTAAGTTCTTTGCACCATCTGCTATATAAAGCTCGAATGTGCTAGTTTGTTGTGATAAGGAAGAGCCTTCTACAAGTGTGACTTTGAATATAAGAACTATTGTCTAAAATGTGCACTGTTTAGCTTGGGAGGATAATGTTGGAGATTGGAGGATGATCGAAGTTTTGATTTCGAACATCGGAAGTAAATCTGAATGACTCTTGGAGATAGACAGGTTCTATGTCATTCAGTGTTTTAAGACTGCTTCTTGATAGTTAAGCATTGCTGGAAAAGTCATCCAAGTGAGTGTTGAGAACAGTTTGGAAGAGGGAGTGTAAAAATCCTTGTCAAGAATTAGTCTTGCGAATCATTTTGAAATCAACCATTTTTAAGACCAGTCTTTCTCTCAACAGAACTATTTCTTCTATATTTCAATGCACATAAATCCAGTTATTTAGTATTAAGACCATCCATTGTTGAGTTTTTACAAACTAAATGTATTTTTGTTGTTCCCAGATGATGGATTACCTGGAGGCGGAGTATCTGGGAGAACAGGTGGATTGCATCAAGAAGATAAGTGACCACATCACTAACCTGGTGCGTGTCGGTCCCGGGCTGGGGGAGTGGCACTTCGACAAACATATCCTCAGCTAGGGTCCCATCCATACAATAGCGATAATAAATATATATGCTATATTTGCCTTTTTTTGCTCGTGCTTTCACAAACTTGTAAATAAAATATAGTATTTTCAATTTGTTTGGTTTTGTCTACTTTTCATTTCAAATATCGTTTTAGTAAATCGTTTTATAGCTGGACTATTCGAAAAGTGTAATCTTTTAAACCAGGAATCTTTACACAAATAAACAGTGATACATGTATTTGCATTAAGTTCCAGAACAATGTCGCATCAATTAACAGAGTTATGCCCCTAGAGCAAGATGTTCGAATCAAGATCAACAATTGTTATTCAGTTTTGCAAACTTATTCCATTTACATAAATACATTGGTTATAAATAAGTGAAAACATCGATGTACGAGTCAAGTTCAATAACTCTGTATTGTAATGTTCTCGCTTTATATATCTTGTTGCAGTTCTTGGCAAGTTGACTCATTGTAGAACATTTCAACAGGTGATACTGCATTGGATAGTTTAGTGTAGATTCTCGAGCTCTACCTTTCAGGTTTGGCCGACATGATAAACATTTTGGATTTTTCCAAAAACGTTAATATGACGATTTAGCTCAGCTTATCCAATATATAAAGAACGTACTTTCTGAAGGCAATGAGCATGACACTTCCGACCAGACGGTAATGACCATAACACTTCCGACCAGACGGCAATGAGCATGACACTTCCGACCAGACGGCAATGACCATGACACTTCCGACCAGACAGCAATGAGCATGACACTTCCGACCAGACATCTCCTGTAACCTGCTGAACCCTCGTCGTAAATAATTCATTATAAAACTCGTATACCTCGTGTGACTAGGTGCTCAATTAAATATATTTATTTTAAGCGACACATCCCCGTGACCTATACATGTTGATCGAAACCGACCTGAAACCCGACTACCTCCCAAACTCCTCGAAGCAATCTGAGTTGACCGCCTCCGTAGCCGAGTGGTTAAGGTCGCTGACTTGTATACCACCGTAACATATCATCACTGATTGTCATGGGTTCGAGCCCAGCTCAGACCGTGTCAGACCATATGAAATAGTTGTGGAGTTTCTTCCAGTGTTAATTAACGTCCTTTACGTACTGGTTATCCGCTGGAGCCTGCGCAGGAAAGGTGTTGGGGTAAATTGCCCGTCGCTCAAATGGGCACTCGTTATGATTGACTGTCTAGTTTCCTGATGGCATATACATATGCTACACGCATCAAACTACAGAAACAATTCTCGGTCCAGTACTATGTATGGATGCCTATCAGAAATAGATGAAATGGGAAATAATATACATATGTACATGTATATAGAGCTACCTTTGCTTGTGATGGGCGTGGTAGTTGTTGGACACGTCCTGAGTCGGAGATTTGTCAACTTCTTCAAATTGATATTCGATACATACCAGGAAGTAGGTAAATGAACGAATCGCATCTAAAATGACAGGTCGTCTGAAACCAGTCAACGAGAGTTATACAACTGATCTCGGGAAGGTCTTGAACAAGATCATCCTATATACAATGTATATAGATATTTGCCACCAAATCGCTTACGTTGAAACTGAATGTTCGTGGGAGAATGTACTTTTACTCGGTGTTTTATGTATGAGCCATGCAATGTGTAAGACTACATGGCTCCACCCCTGTAAAACTACATACATGATACAACCCTGCATAACAAGAAGCGTTCAGTCAACTCATAATCCCTGATAAGATGGAGCATCAAATGATCTGTCGTGAAGCTTATAAATTTGTTCCGGTGTTAATTAACGTCCATGCCACCTGTGCGATCATTAATGGAATGTTTACATTCCCCTTTCATACCCCGACAAACGCGAGCTTAACATCTCGTGGCAACGCTATAATGCATATCATTGTGCATTTAAACATTTGGTGATCGGGAATGTATGTATATAGAATACACTTGAGTTGATCTGTATTATACTAGGTGATCCAGTCCAGGTCTACCAGCTTGTATCCATAATTCCTAACTTACTGTCCATGTCTACCAGCCTGTACCCCAGCTCTACCAACGTGTGTCCCATCATTACTAGCGTGCATTACGATCTCATCTCTACCACCTTGCATTCAAACTCCATCGGCTTGTATCGCTTCTACTCTTGTATCCCATCTCTATCCACTTTTATCTCATATCTACCACCTTGCATTCAAACTATATCGGCTTGTATCTCTTCTACTATTGTATCCCATCTCTATCAACTTGTATCTCATCGCTACCACCTTGCATTCAAACTCAATCGGCTTGTATCTCTTCTACTCTTGTATCCCATCTCTATCAACTTGTATCTCATCTCTACCACCTTGCATTCAAACTATATCGGCTTGTATCTCTTCTACTCTTGTATCCCATCTCTATCAACTTGTATCCCATCTCTACCACCTTGCATTCAAACTCAATCGGCTTGTATCTCTTCTACTCTTGTATCCCATCTCTATCAACTTGTATCTCATCTCTACCACCTTGCATTCAAACTCCATCGGCTTGTATCACTACTATTATTGTATCCAATTGTTATCAACTTGTATTACATTATTAATAACTTGTGTGACATCTCTACCACGCTGCGTCCTATTTCTTGTATATTGTATCCCATCACTACTAACTGGCACCCCGTATCTACCAACTTGTTTACCGCTATCTCTACTGATTCCGGACTAGCCTCACCAAACTTCCCGCTATCTCTACTGATTCCGGACTAGCCTCACCAAACTCCCCGCTATCTCTACTGATTCCGGACTAGCCTCACCAAACTTCCCGCTATCTCTACTGATTCCGGACTAGCCTCACCAAACTTCCCGCTATCTCTACTGATTCCGGACTAGCCTCACCAAACTTCCCGCTATCTCTACTGATTCCGGACTAGCCTCACCAAACTTCCCGCTATCTCTACTGATTCCGGACTAGCCTCACCAAACTTCCCGCTATCTCTACTGATTCCGGACTAGCCTCACCAAACTTCCCGCTATCTCTACTGATTACTGACTAGTCTCACCAAACTTCCCGCTATCTCTACTGATTCCGGACTAGCCTCACCAAACTCCCCGCTATCTCTACTGATTCCGGACTAGCCTCACCAAACTTCCCGCTATCTCTACTGATTCCGGACTAGCCTCACCAAACTCCCCGCTATCTCTACTGATTCCTGACTAGCCTCACCAAACTTCCCGCTATCTATACTGATTCCTGACTAGTCTCACCAAACTTCCCGCTATCTCTACTGATTCCTGACTAGTCTCACCAAACGTCCCGCTATCTCTACTGATTCCGGACTAGCCTCACCAAACTCCCGCGATCTCTGATCCGGACTAGCCCACCAAACTTCCCGCATCTTACTGATCCGGACTAGCCTCACAACTCCCCCTATCTCTACTGATTCCTGACTAGCCTCACCAAACGTCCCGCTATCTCTACTGATTCCGGACTAGCCTCACCAAACTTCCCGCTATCTCTACTGATTCCGGACTAGCCTCACCAAACTTCCCGCTATCTCTACTGATTCCGGACTAGCCTCACCAAACTTCCCGCTATCTCTACTGATTCCGGACTAGCCTCACCAAACTTCCCGCTACCAACCACACCTCACCAAACTTCCCGCTATCTCTACTGATTCCGGACTAGCCTCACCAAACTTCCCGCTATCTCTACTGATTCCGGACTAGCCTCACCAAACTTCCCGCTATCTCTACTGATTACTGACTAGTCTCACCAAACTTCCCGCTATCTCTACTGATTCCGGACTAGCCTCACCAAACTCCCCGCTATCTCTACTGATTCCGGACTAGCCTCACCAAACTTCCCGCTATCTCTACTGATTCCGGACTAGCCTCACCAAACTCCCCGCTATCTCTACTGATTCCTGACTAGCCTCACCAAACTTCCCGCTATCTATACTGATTCCTGACTAGTCTCACCAAACTTCCCGCTATCTCTACTGATTCCTGACTAGTCTCACCAAACGTCCCGCTATCTCTACTGATTCCGGACTAGCCTCACCAAACTCCCCGCTATCTCTACTGATTCCGGACTAGCCTCACCAAACTTCCCGCTATCTCTACTGATTCCGGACTAGCCTCACCAAACTCCCCGCTATCTCTACTGATTCCTGACTAGCCTCACCAAACGTCCCGCTATCTCTACTGATTCCTGACTAGTCTCACCAAACTGCCCGCTATCTCTACTGATTCCGGACTAGCCTCACCAAACTTCCCGCTATCTCTACTGATTCCGGACTAGCCTCACCAAACTTCCCGCTATCTCTACTGATTCCGGACTAGCCTCACCAAACTTCCCGCTATATCTACTGATTCCGGACTAGCCTCACCAAACTTCCCGCTATCTCTACTGATTCCGGACTAGCCTCACCAAACTCCCCGCTATCTCTACTGATTCCGGACTAGCCTCACCAAACTTCCGTTTGTCGATTTTATTAATAAAGTATAAGCCTTGCATATTATGTATTGATCTAATCTATGTTCAGCTCTCATTGACATGTGAATCATGTTTATAGTTCACAAATATTTGCATCAAGTGCAAAGATATAATGTAATGCATGGTAATCGACAACCTCCCGTATTTGCAATGTTTATTCAGTTTCAAAATATAAGCCCATAAATCGAGCCTGTGCGAGTTTTTAACTAGGTCTCCTTAGGTGTTAGTCACTTCAGAAAGATGTCTAGTTGTAGTCTAGACACGAGAGGTGACGTCATTGAAATATTTAATTAATTACCTACCCACACGACTGCTATATATGAGACACACTGGAATTCATTATTTAGAGATACGTGATTTTACTGCGAAATGTCATTCGATGCTGCTAGGTGTTGTGTAATATATTATTACTAAATTAAATATTTTATAAAAATACGTCCATACATATAAGGAGTTACATTGATTAGGTGTGATGCAGATGGATGCATACGGATCTGTAGTCCAGTGGTAACACGCTGTACTTATAACCCAGGGATCGCAGGTTTGATCCCCCGTCCGACCCTAATAAAATTAAGTCTTTCAGATGGGACGTTAAACCGAGGTCTCGTGTCGGTGCTTTACACCGTGCACGTAAAAGAACCAGAGGAGACTCTGGAATGGGTCTCTCTCTCCTCCAAACATCTAAAATGGCTAATCTCTTCAGGAGGCGTCGCTCATATGGGCAACCGGTAGCGAGGATAAATAAACGTAAAGCACACACAGGTGTGATGCAGAACAGTGTGCTTATCATCTTTGGCTGTTTCTCTACCGTCCTTAAAGCGATCCGCCCACTTTAAAATAGCACCATTCGGTAAATAAGAGCCCCCATAAACTGTATGCAAATCATCCCGAAAGTCGGAGAACGATTTTCCGAGTAATGTATAAAACTTTAGCACAACATGTTGCTCGTTTACACTGTGCGACGCCATTTTACAACGAACGCTCTTGATGTGACGTTGGAATATTGATATGACGTCATTAATTGTGGCGTGTTCAATGTCGGCACATGCTGCATTAATTGGAGAATGGTTCATCTTTGAACATACAAAACATCATTACGCTACGTGAAAGCGTATGAAATAGCGAAATTAGTTCACGAAATTATTGATGTAAACTCCATGCATGTGGTATGTGCGGTAAATTCTATTAAATGTCAATTAGTTCAATTAGAGGATTGCACAGTCGTTGTGTTCAAAACAGTTGTCCTTTCATCGATGTAGGTTCGAAACCCGCAACTGGGTGCCGAATTTATTTAACTGACAAAGCGATCCAAACAGTATGGTTGGGGTGGTAGTTCAATGATGCTAGCCCGTGTTCGAAATAACCAAAAACAAAATCAGCTTCCCCAGTCAATAAACGTTGTAAATAGATCATAAGAAAGTAAATAAAACCAATATCTAATTAATACACTACATTTAAATATGTAAATGCCAGCTTTAATGGAATTAATTATTGGTATTGATCATAGCCCGAAACATGAACGAATGCTAATATCTTGTATGCAATGGACTACATGTATGTGTCGGGCATGAGCAGACTGTTTTATGTCCTATATGTTAACATTGCCATTTAATCTTCTAATATGCATGTACCATAATAAACTGCATGTCTATATAATGGCAACGCTATAACTGCTTTGTATATCTACTGGATAATAAACCTAAAACGTTATTGATTTGAGTACTTAAAAGTCTCGGTTTTGTTTGGTAATGAAACTGCCAAGCTGTAAACATGCGTGATCCAAACGTATTAATTAGTTTGAGAACATGCATATTTAAGCAGCCAAAAAATAAACAGATTATTTAAATGTGTATTTTATAGATCTCTGCTCTGTTTAGCAGATCAATTTGAATGCCGAAATTAGAAAAGTATATTGCCAAACCGTTTGATTCGATACTGAATTATTCAAGTAACGGAGTAATTAAGTTATCAATGAATCGATCAGAAATGCAATATATTTCCACAAGACACCATTCGCTTGTAGACAAACGCAGTCACATATTTTATATTTTCCTGAAATGTATATAATAAAACCTTCGACGTGACTTGATGGGATATGAAGCGTATCGATTAGTAATTCTGTTCTATATAATAGTAATTATACCTATACCTGTTCTATATAATAGTAATTATACCAGTTCTATATATGTAATTCTACCTGTTCTATATATGTAATTATACCTGTTCTATATAATAGTAATTACACCTGTTCTATATATGTAATTATACCTGTTCTATATAATAGTAATTATACCTGTTCTATATATGTAATTATACTTGTTCTATATAATAGTAATTCTACCTGTTCTATATATGTAATTCTACCTGTTCTATATATGTAATTATACCTGTTCTATATAATAGTAATTCTACCTGTTCTATATAATAGTAATTATACCTGTTCTATATAATAGTAATTCTACCTGTTCTATATATGTAATTATACTTGTTCTATATAATAGTAATTCTACCTGTTCTATATATGTAATTATACTTGTTCTATATAATAGTAATTCTACCTGTTCTATATAATAGTAATTATACCTGTCCTATATAATAGTAATTCTACCTGTTCTATATAATAGTAAGTATACCTGTTCTATATAATAGTAATTCTACCTGTTCTATATATGTAATTATACTTGTTCTATATAATAGTAATTCTACCTGTTCTATATAATAGTAATTATACCTGTCCTATATAATAGTAATTCTACCTGTTCTATATAATAGTAATTATACCTGTCCTATATAATAGTAATTCTACCTGTTCTATATAATAGTAATTATACCTGTTCTATATAATAGTAATTATACTTGTTCTATATAATAGTAATTCTACCTGTTCTATATAATAGTAATTATACCTGTCCTATATAATAGTAATTCTACCTGTTCTATATAATAGTAATTATACCTGTCCTATATAATAGTAATTATACCTGTCCTATATAATAGTAATTCTACCTGTTCTATATATGTAATTATACCTGTTCTATATAATAGTAATTATACCTGTTCTATATAATAGTAATTATACCTGTACTATATAATAGTAATTATACCTGTTCTATATAATAGTAATTATACCTGTACTATATAATATTAATTATACCTGTTCTATATAATAGTAATTATACCTGTTCTATATAATAGTAATTATACCAATATACCTGTTCTATATAATAGTAATTATACTTGTTCTATATAATAGTAATTATACCTGTTCTATATAATAGTAATTATACCTGTACTATATAATAGTAATTATACCTGTTCTATATAATAGTAATTATACCTGTACTATATAATAGTAATTATACCTGTCCTATATAATAGTAATTATAATTTGAAGTCAACAGACTAATCTGTAGTCCAGTGGTAAGACGCTGGACTGTTTATCCAGGGATCGCAGTTTCGATCCCCCGTCTGACCATAATAAAATTAACAGTCTTTCAGGTGGGACTTTAAACCGAGGTCTCGTGTCGGTGTTGTACACGGTGCACGTAAAAGAACCAGAGGAGACTCTGGAATTGGTCTGTATCATTGCACTATCCTCCAAACACCTAAAAGGACTAATCTCTTCTGGAGGCGTCGTTCATATGAGCAACCAGTAGCGACGATAAATAAACGTAAACCACAGAGTATCCGTGCATTCTTCCTTTCAAGACTCTTTCATCAGGTGTTCAAACAATCCGTCATGCACACATACATATAAAGATCACTCTTGAAAAATGGCAATAAGTAAGTAGTTTATACAAATTTATTTTAGCTCGATTGCGAAACAAGTTATTTCAACTTATATAAATCACTCTCGAGACCTCATTCCTGATGGAATCCATCGCCACGAGGGAGAGAGAAGAGGCAACGTGGAAGTTAAATGCCTTGCCTAAGGGCACAATCGTAACGGCTCCAGTGGGGCTCGAACTCCGGACCTTTCGCACCTGAAAGTAGTCTTTGTTGACAGGTATTCTCGTCACACAACCGTAGTAGAAATGGTAAACATATTATTTATATATATGCAGTCTTTGACATCTTAGAAGTATACATGCACCGGGTATTGTATTCACCCGGTCTACCCTCTGACTATCGCGGGCACAAATTCTTGTGTGAGTGACAGTCGGAGATATGAAAATCGAACACACATACTGAGATTACAACAGCTCTCATAGCCCTCTAAACATCTAGTTATAATAATTACGATAGGCAAAACCATCACTTTTAGATGATGTGTATTTTAATCGTCTTAGAAAACTCAGTCGCCCAAATGCATTTATGCGGTGTCGACTTTAAATAAATTGAATAGTCAGTCAGTAGTCGCTATTGGGAGATGCAACTACATTGCAATGGTGTGACGTGAGATTAAAATATTGGTCTTTATAGACAGGTGGACCTTATTAATATAGTAAGTAGAAATGCTGATTCCTCTCGCTAGGATAAGAACCTCAACTCATAATTTGCTAATTGAAACTGGCAGATACTTTAGACAGAATATAGCGTAATGAACCAACTTGTATGCTGTGCCATAATAGCGAGGTGGAGTATGAATATCATTTTATCCGTATATGTCCACTATACGCAATTAGGGAGAAGAACTAAATAAGTTTCCTTTCGTTCTAATTCCTTTCAGTCTATTGCTGTTAATTTATATGTAAAATGTTCATTATGTTATGTACATGTAAAATACTGAAATAAATAATGTTTAAATTAAACCTCCGATTAACACTAATTAAAAACTACTATTATCCATTATTCGGGTCAGACGGATCCCTGGATTACCAGTCCATAACCTTTCTTCACGCGGTATCTACTTATATCCTAAATCATGCTTAGAACTATAACACAATTTAAAGAAATTATACTGTGTTGCATTTTAGCTCAAGCAAACCTAGATTTAATAGGAAACACCAACAATTGGTCAAATCGAGTGCGAAACTGGTGTAACCACATCAATTTAGTGAAGGGGTTGCGGTAGTGTTGCACTCATCCCTTGGAATATATTTGTTGGATATTTTGAGATATCCTCCAGCATGAATTACAGGCCCGTAGCCACACTGAGGCACACCGAGGCAGTAGCCTCGGTTAAAATTTCCAAAACCAAAATAATTGAAAATTTAAATAGATAAAATGCAAATATATCCCATTGCTGTATAAAATGTTGACTGCTAGAGAGCTGAAAGGTCAGTACATAATTATACGTCTAATCTCATTAAATCAGAAAACACAGGACATCACTTCTATACCACAACCATTTTATGGGGGGCATGCCCCTGGACCCCCTAGATTGCCTCGGTTGAAACATACCTCTGGCTACGGTACTGCATTATATAATAAACATATATAAACACTTCCATGTGTAAGCACACTAGGAGCAATGTATGTCAGAGAAGTCTAAATGTAATACAAGATATATAGACAATAAACTGTATAACTTTGTGTCTTAATAAACGATCCTTCTTATTATTCCGAGGTCCTATTTAACCCTTTCAACACCAAGTAACTCACATGGACTGGTCCATGATATTCATAAACCAATAAATGAATCAGAAAATCACATTTGGACAAGTTCATTTATCAAAATGGGTAATTATGTCTAAAAATAGTCATATCACTGGCAAAAAGTGCAGATCCTGATGAGACGGCTCGTCCGGCTCATCTGGATCTACACTTTTTTGTAAGCCAATTTAGAGGTATGTGGTGTTGAAAGGGTTAACACAGGTTGGACATGTATATATATTTACGATGACCAAGGTCAAGGATACCTCGCTCGGGATTCTGCTCAGTTTGAATACCTACACTATAAACCAGATCTTTGAATCGGAAACTAACAGTTTTCTGTCGCAAATATAGTAACAGACTCAAGTTATGAACCTGTGGTGCGATGCCAAGCCTGGGAACAGGCGTCGATATAGTTTGCCTCTTCAGTCAAATAAATATAGTTTAACACCGAGACTATTAATTGGGCCGTGTTGAGTTTCTGATCATATCAACAAGAAGTTAAAACTGAGTGAAAAATCCACAGACTGGAACCCAGACTATGCGATGCCAAGCAACTATGAGAACTCACAACCTGTCACGTTCGCACAATAATCGATATGCTTATAAAGTTCGAACCCT
Source organism: Archivesica marissinica (assembly GCA_014843695.1). Taxonomy (NCBI): domain Eukaryota; kingdom Metazoa; phylum Mollusca; class Bivalvia; order Venerida; family Vesicomyidae; genus Archivesica; species Archivesica marissinica. Next base: position 43,622,415 of record CM026387.1, read on the forward strand.
GCCAGAATCACAGTGGTGGTATTCTTAGGCAAACCACTTAAATCCACATTCCCACTTCTTTCTCCGTCGTGGCGATGGAGTCCACCAGGATTGAGGTCTCGAGAGAGATTAATCTAATGCTGTACTAAGTTGTTTAGCAATTGACGTACAATAAATTGGTATACACCAGCTGTATACACCAGCTGTAAGATGCTTCAATTGATGTACAATAAATTGGTATACACTAGCTGTAAGATGCTTCAATTGACGTACAATAAATTGGTATACACTAGCTGTAAGATGCTTCAATTGACGTACAATAAGTTGGTATACACTAGCTGTATACACTAGCTGTGAGATGCTTCAATTGACGTACAATAAGTTGGTATACACCAGCTGTGAGATGCTTCAATTGACGTACAATAAATTGGTATACACCAGCTGTATACACTAGCTGTGAGATGCTTCAATTGACGTACAATAAGTTGGTATACACTAGCTGTGAGATGCTTCAATTGACGTACAATAAGTTGGTATACACTAGCTGTGAGATGCTTCAATTGACGTACAATAAGTTGGTATACACCAGCTGTAAGATGCTTCAATTGACGTACAATAAGTTGGTATACACTAGCTGTATACACTAGCTGTGAGATGCTTCAATTGACGTACAATAAGTTGGTATACACCAGCTGTATACACTAGCTGTGAGATGCTTCAATTGACGTACAATAAGTTGGTATACACTAGCTGTATACACTAGCTGTGAGATGCTTCATTCATTTACAATGAATAGTTCCATATTTATAAAAGTGCATGCATGTATGTATTAGTTCTTGCAGCTTATGTTTTATTTGCCATGGAAGTCTGTCACTGTCATTGTTTACTTTTTTACGTTTATTTATCGTCGCTACCGGTTGCCTATATGAGCGACGCCTCCTGAAGAGATTAGTCTTTTTAGATGTTGGAGGATAGTGCATGATGTTTCACTGTACTATTTGATGTTTTAATTTGTTGAGGGGTCCATGGTGTGACCTAATAGTTTAAATGAGTTCTTTCGTTAAATAAAGTCTTTATTATTATTATATATAATTACAATTAAATCGATAGTAATAAAAGTTGGAATATGTTTCTGTGGTGCTATTTAGTATATTGTTGAATAACATTAATGAATATATAGGATTCGGGTGTCTTGGTAGTTCCAGAGAAGATATACGGCCGCCATGTATAGGAGAAAGATGACTTATTTTAGTATAATAATAATAATAATAATAATAATAATAAATAATAATAATATAATAATAATAATAAGGCTTTATTTAACGAGAGAACTCATTTGAACAATTAAGTCAATCTACCATGAGGCCTAACCGGTAAAACGTTCATAGGAAATAAGATATATAAGCTACACAAAACCACATACTGCTATGAAATAGTATAATGTAAGTAATTAAGTATAATACATGTCACTTATGATCATTTTGTTAGTTATTAAATATGGCAACTTAGGGGTAATCAATTAATTTGTAGAAGTATGCATTGACTGGAAGTAGCACTACACTGCATTGTATGTGAATGTGTTAGTGCGTTACTACAAGACACCAACATACGAGACTGTATCCCTATGTCACATAGCGACACCCTAACACGTGACACCATAACATGTGACACAGGGGGCTCGTATCCTAGTATGGTATGTGCTGGAACTGCACGATTACGCCATGTATGCTTGTGTACGGTATATGCTGGAACTGCAAGATTACGCCATGTATGTTCGTGTACGGTATGTGCTGGAACTACAAGGTTACGCCATGTATGCTTGTGTACGGTATGTGCTGGAACTACAAGATTACGCCATGTAGGCTCGTGTACGCTATGTGCTGGAACTGCAAGATTGCGCCATGTATGCACGTGTACGGTATGTGCTGGAACTACAAGATTACGCCCTGTATGCTCGTGCATGGTATGTGCTGGAACTACAAGATTACGCCATGTAGGCTTGTATAAGTTATGTGCTGGAACTACACGATTACGCCATGTATGCTCGTGTACGGTATGTGCTGGAACTGCAAGATTACGCCATGTATGTTCGTGTACGGTATGTGCTGGAACTACAAGGTTACGCCATGTAGGCTCGTGTACGGTATGTGCTGGAACTACAAGGTTACGCCATGTATGCTCGTGTACGGTATGTGCTGGAACTACAAGATTACGCCATGTATGCTCGTGTACGGTATGTGCTGGAACTGCAAGATTACACCATGTATGCTTGTGTATGGTATATGCTGGAACTGCAAGATTACACCATGTATGCTCGTGTACGGTATGTGCTGGAACTGCAAGATTACGCCATGTATGGTCGTGTACGGTATGTGCTGGAACTACAAGATTACGCCATGTAGGCTCGTGTACGCTATGTGCTGGAACTGCAGGATTACGCCATGTATGCTCGTGTACGGTATGTGCTGGAACTACAAGATTACGCCATGTAGGCTTGTATAAGTATGTGCTGGAACTACACGATTACGCCCTGTATGCTCTTGTACGGTATGTGCTGGAACTGCAAGATTACGCCATGTATGTTCGTGTACGGTATGTGCTGGAACTACACAATTACGCCATGTATGCTCTTGTACGGTATGTGCTGGAACTGCAAGATTACGCCCTGTATGCTCTTGTACGGTATGTGCTGGAACTGCAAGATTACGCCATGTAGGCTCGTGTACGGTATGTGCTGGAACTGCAAGATTACGCCCTGTATGCTCTTGTACGGTATGTGCTGGAACTGCAAGATTACGCCCTGTATGCTCTTGTACGGTATATGCTGGAACTGCAAGATTACGCCATGTATGCGTGTGTATGGTATGTGCTGGAACTACAAGATTACGCCATGCATGCTCGTGTACGGTATGTGCTGGAACTGCAAGATTACGCCCTGTATGCTCGTGTACGGTATGTGCTGGAACTGCAAGATTACACCATGTATGCTCGTGTACGGTATGTGCTGGAACTACAAGATTACGCCATGTATGCTCGTGTACGGTATGTGCTGGAACTACAAGATTACGCCCTGTATGCTTGTGTACGGTATGTGCTGGAACTACAAGATTACGCCATGTAGGCTTGTATAAGTTATGTGCTGGAACTGCAAGATTACGCCCTGTATGCTCGTGTACGGTATGTGCTGGAACTACGAGATTACACCATGTATGCTTGTGTACGGTATGTGCTGGAACTACAAGATTACGCCATGTATGCTTGTGTACGGTATGTGCTGGAACTACAAGATTACGCCCTGTATGCTCGTGTACGGTATGTGCTGGAACTACAAGATTACACCATGTATGCTCGTGTATGGTATGTGCTGGAACTGCAAGATTACGCTATGTATGCTTGTGTACGGTATGTGCTGGAACTACAAGATTACGCCATGTAGGCTTGTATAAGTTATGTGCTGGAACTGCAAGATTACGCCCTGTATGCTCGTGTACGGTATGTGCTGGAACTACGAGATTACACCATGTATGCTTGTGTATGGTATATGCTGGAACTACAAGATTACGCCCTGTATGCTCGTGTACGGTATGTGCTGGAACTGCAAGATTACACCATGTATGCTCGTGTACGCTATGTGCTGGAACTGCAAGATTGCGCCATGTATGCACGTGTACGGTATGCGCTGAAACTACAAGATTACGCCCTGTATGCTCGTGTATGGTATGTGCTGGAACTACAAGATTACGCCATGTAGGCTTGTATAAGTTATGTGCTGGAACTGCAAGATTACGCCCTGTATGCTCGTGTACGGTATGTGCTGGAACTACGAGATTACACCATGTATGCTTGTGTATGGTATATGCTGGAACTACAAGATTACGCCATGTATGCTTGTGTACGGTATGTGCTGGAACTACAAGATTACACCATGTATGCTTGTGTATGGTATATGCTGGAACTACAAGATTACGCCATGTATGCTTGTGTATGGTATATGCTGGAACTACAAGATTACGCCCTGTATGCTCGTGTACGGTATGTGCTGGAACTACAAGATTACACCATGTATGCTCGTGTACGCTATGTGCTGGAACTACAAGATTACACCATGTATGCTTGTGTATGGTATATGCTGGAACTACAAGATTACGCCATGTATGCTTGTGTACGGTATGTGCTGGAACTACAAGATTACGCCATGTAGGCTTGTATAAGTTATGTGCTGGAACTACAAGATTACGCCATGTATGCTCGTGTATGGTATATGCTGGAACTACAAGATTACACCATGTATGCTTGTGTACGGTATGTGCTGGAACTACAAGATTACGCCATGTAGGCTTGTATAAGTTATGTGCTGGAACTACAAGATTACGCCATGTATGCTCGTGTATGGTATATGCTGGAACTACAAGATTACACCATGTATGCTTGTGTACGGTATGTGCTGGAACTACAAGATTACGCCATGTAGGCTTGTATAAGTTATGTGCTGGAACTACAAGATTACGCCATGTATGCTCGTGTATGGTATATGCTGGAACTACAAGATTACACCATGTATGCTTGTGTACGGTATGTGCTGGAACTACAAGATTACGCCATGTAGGCTTGTATAAGTTATGTGCTGGAACTACAAGATTACGCCATGTATGCTCGTGTATGGTATATGCTGGAACTACAAGATTACACCATGTATGCTTGTGTACGGTATGTGCTGGAACTACAAGATTACGCCATGTAGGCTCGTGTACGGTATGTGCTGGAACTGCAAGATTACGACCTGTATGCTCGTGTACGGTATGTGCTGGAACTTCAAGATTACGCCATGTAGGCTCGTGTACGGTATGTGCTGGAACTGCAAGATTACGCCATGTATATGCTTGTGTATGATATGTTCTGACAACCAGCTGCCAAGATTAGCAGGATTAGCATAATCTATTACGGAATTTTACAGTGTATAATACTAACATTAAAGCCTACACTATTGTGTTACCAGTCCACGTAGCAAGAGTAGTTTAATGACCGTTTTAGGTTTTATAAATTCTAGGCTTAAATATGCATGCCAGCATGTATAGATACTAAATAATATGCAATTGATACATAGACGGATACGTGTATATTCCATTAAGTGCAAACCCCTTGCGGGGACCTAGATATGTTTTCCTGGACAGGCTTAGCCGACCTAAGCGGTTAACAAGTACTAAGCAATGTGCGTGAGGAGCCTCAACTGCATACGTGGCCTGATCGAGTATCGAACACGAGACCGTTACGGAGCTCTACCACTGGACCACGGAAGCCACATAAGATATACAAACAACAAGGTCGTTGTCAAGTAGCTTGTCGTTGCAGCAAAATTAATCCCCAAAAAATACATAATTGTTAACTACAATATGTCTTATTGCAGCGTATATATATATATATATATATATATATATTGTAGTTATATAGCGAGATTTGTTTCAGTGTCTCCATTATAGATTATTTTAGAATAAGATAGGTTTTGTTAGTTCTCTGCGTTACATCGTATAGCTGAGAACGAATGTCTGTCTTACACGGCTTGTGCACACAACATACAGTGCGGATTAGGTCAGTATTCCAAGCAGAAATATGTTGTGAAAGGTATGTATAGGGGATAGTGTGTGTGATAATCATTTCTACGCTAGGACAACGCTAGGGCTATCCATATTTAATATTCAAATTTTATACTGAAATTCTAGAAACTAGTTTGCTTATATGACAGAAATAGTTTCAATACCGGTACTTGGTACATCGAAATCATGGATGAATATTCACATGCATATAAATTATTATATTATATTAGGGATGGCAACGAATACCGGAATATTCGAATATCTTCCCGACCGAATATTCGAATCCCGAAATCGCTATTCGTTGCCATCCCTATATTAAATGTATTGTGTTTTTGAGTAAGAAAGATATACAGGGTACCTTAAGATGAAAATATCCCGTCGTCTTATATCCAGCGAAGCAGATAAGACCATTGATACGGGTACACGTTTTTTAAAAAGAGTTTTCGTGCGCGGCTTTGCTGTTTTTATAACGGATATGTGGTGGTCATTTAGCGTACATATGTCGCATTCGGTGTGAAACAGAATTATAATATGTATGTAAATGCTGTATGTGCTCTGTCCTCGCAATAAATGCTGTGTCTAGCCCAGGCTATGCTGTGTCTAGCCCTGGCTATGCTGTGTCTAGCCCTGGCTATGCTGTGTCTAGCCCTGGCTATGCTGTGTCTAGCCCTGGCTATGCTGTGTCTAGCCCTGGCTATGCTGTGTCTAGCCCTGGCTATGCTGTGTCTAACCCTGGCTATACAGTGTCTAGCCCTGGCTATGCTGTGTCTAGCCCTGGCTATGCTGTGTCTAGCCCTGGTAACAGTTGTTGAGTTGTATTTTGTGAATGGTGCTGTTAAGACTGTTTCTTGCAGTCAATCCAGATTTATATTTTACATACATGTACATATTTTAAAAACAGACACGACTAAATACAATTAAATACCAATACATGTATATATTACACTCGGTGCTAGCGATCATAATTGAGAATACAATAAACGCCGACTATTCTAACGACTCTTATCGTTTTTTGACATGACACAGATTTTACAAAAGCTCTTGTAATTAATATAGTGCCAATCTGGAAATATGTCACACTGTTAGCCTGTTATATCGATCATGAATAAAACCTGCATTGTATTGTATTAGCGTAGAGGATTGTCCAAATCTATTCTCATGTTAACCAATTTTGATTTGGCATGATTATCTCTGTACGTGTACATAATATATAGTATACTACTTACTGTACGTGCACTGCTGGTCGGAGATTAGTATACACTTAAAGCTGGCCCATGGGCACACCATTATATCAGAATTACAACACATGGGTACACAACTATAGCATGATAATACAAATGGTTGTTTGCTCTTGTAAATGACTACCGATTTTGAAAGTGTCTTTCCTATATGCACATGTACGAACTACGCCACCTTTTTCAACAGAATTTCGAACTATTTACTCGCTAAACATTGGCGATTCGCCTATATTCTTTCGCAACATAAGATCGTTTGCACGGACATGACAATAGTTTAACACATTACAGTTACAAAAGTATATCCCATTCAACTCGCGAACCTCAACTTTGACAAAGTATTTGAAAATCATTAATCGCAAAATAAATTTAAACTCCTTTGCTGATCTATCAAAAACAGCTCATCTTCCCATTGTTCAATAGTAGTTTGGTCCGTTTAGGAGTTTCTTCGTCATGTTCATATTCTCTATAGAATCGGCCTGCTGTATAGTGTTCAGCCGCCATCTTTCTTTAAGGTCAAATAGCCTGCCACCGTGTTCATTGTATGCACCTGTATTGGCATGACAAGGTCGTTGACTTCAAATCACTTGGCAGTCATCGATGTAGGTTCGAATCCCAATGGGTATGGCGAATCGTTATTTCATCTGAGGAAGCTATGCAGGTGACTTGCGGAAGGAAGGTAGTTCTATCCTGGTTAAATTGGAGGGGCATACGGGGTCGTCATTCACTGTTTACAGGTGATTTGCCGTATGACCTAAGATGTGTGTGTGTGTGTGCGTGCGTGCGTGCGTGCGTGCGTGCGTGCGTGCGTGCGTGCGTGCGTGCGTGCGTGCGTGCGTGCGTGCGTGCGTGCGTGCGTGTATGTGTGTGACTTGGAATCCAAAACAAACAAAAACATTTCTGGGCGATAAGAATATGTCCGGTTTCACGAACAATCTTAAGCTTCATCTTTGACTTAATTAAGTCAACAATTAACACTTTCGACCAGTTGTCTAAATATACTATCAAATAAGTATATATCCATTGGGAGGGAAAGACAACCCAAAACATACTTAACAATAGTTCGTGAAACCGGCCCCAAGTATAATACATGTACATGTAGGCGCTACATTCATTGGTAAATTTGTACAATAGAAAACACGAAAAGGGCTAAATCCCATATAAATGAATCTACGAGATTCAAACTGACTGGCACAAGTTCTAAAACAGTAGGCTTCATAAAATTATATTTGTTACAAAATCCATTATTTTTAACATTTTTAATATATCTTAAACATTGTTAAAAATATATAATCTTATTGTGACTATGTTAGTACAGTCAACATCCGCTATGTCAAAGTCGGTTATGTCGAATTCTCCGGTTATCTCGAAGTCGGATCAAAGTCCCGTTTCAGACACTATCATTTTACATATAACTGGTTCCGTTTATATCGAATCTCGTTAACTCAAACTTCGGTTATGTCGAAGTACTGTGTCCGAGCCGACGGAATTCGACATAACGGATGTAGACTGTATTATGTTCTCTTCGTAGCTCCAATAATCAGTAACTAATCATACAAGCAGTGCAATTACTGTGCATGCATCATTTTTAGCATGTTTTATTAATATTACTTGCATATAAAAAGGTGGCACTCGCATGCAATGCAATTTCCTATTTGTTTTCAACAGGACTATGTCTTTAATATGTAGCCGCGACAATAATACTTGAACTATAGTTTTTTGTGTAATGTTAACACAATAAGCTGTATAGCTTACCAATAATATTCATTTATATCTTTAAATACGCCGGCCATTTAACCAGCAGAGTGAAATATAAAAGACTTGATTTAAAGGCATTTAAACTCGAACAAAAGATAAATCAACATACGCTATGGATTAATGACAAATGGTTTATTCAATATTGCAATGAGAAATAGGCTTATAATATGTGTATATATAAGACGCTTTTATGATATAAAACTGAACAATATAACTTTAAACTGCTAACAGTGATAAATTATATATAAAACATTTAAATACTGAACGGAAAAAAGTAAAAAAATACTCAAAGAAGTAAAACGTAAACATAACACTAACATAAACATAAAACTATTAAAACAACTAGTGAAACAACAAAAGTGCATACACTTAAATGTAAAGATTTAATAGAATCTGGTCAAAACAGAATACAATCTGAGCATTGACGATGTGCACGTCTGGAAACCATAGAGGAGAGTTGTATTCGATCAGAAAACGTCACTATACAATCACATTCTTTTAAAGAGTACTTCTTAATTGTTTATCTGACCATATAATCACATTCATTAAAGTACTTCTTAATTGTTTATCTGACCACATAAAGAAATCAAATGCACTGGAACAGGTTGCATTTTGAGCAAGTATAATTACAGAGCAGTTGCTTCTGGGTATATGTCACATAATCACGACTGAACATCCCACAAGGTAATACTGAAGAAAACACGACATGTGTAACTGTTTAATAACATTCCACAAACATTAATCTGCTATATACGAACATCCGTCCGTGAATTGTCATTGTTGCCGACATTTAAAATTTGAATAATATACACGCCGACAGTTCATCAACGTCGGTTTAAAGAATGTATCCAAAAAAAAACGCAAAATATAGTTGCAATGTGTATAATAAGTTCCATATTTTACTGAACAAAAGACCTCCATTTCGCAAGGTTTGTTGCTGGAATTCCGATCTTCTTTTTCTTGTTGTCTGTCACACGACTGAAGAAAAATCCACATGTCGGCTTGCCGACGGTTGTAAAAGGCGCAATAGAGTTCGATTTTCTTACTTCACCCGATTTCGTAATCACATATTGAGTTGGTTGTACCTGTCGGGCCGACGAACTACTCGGACCATCATCCACTCTTTGGAAGCGCTGAAAATGGCGCGAATATCTCTCTGGACCAAGGTGTAACTTTTTCAAACGAAGAAATTCCAATCTTTCCCAATTAATTGTTCGTGGGTTCTGGTTAAATCCGACATTGTGTGGCGCCACCATTATGGAATCACTCAGCGCCTTTCCGTGGGATATTTCCGACACCGCGGAAGCCATTGCAGAAAATCCCTTGGAAAAAATCCCGTTGCTAATCAAAGCGTTCGCTCTGCTATATATCGGTTGTAATATGTCCAGTATACTTTGTAGTTTGTGTGTGTGTCGGGTTACCACGAAAATCGATACCTGTTCCCGGGTAGATAAACCGCGTTAGTGATACGGATCGTACGCTACTGTTGCGACGCAAAAGGCCCTGTATACAGCATATGCATAGGCGTATCAACGTCACTGGCTGCTAAATTTTAAAAATGCATTTACGGGGCAGTTTCATTCCGTGACGTCTCGACGGTTAGTAGTATAATTCCATTTGACGAAATTTCTTACAATATAAATTAGACGAAATTTATTAAGCAAAAAGCCATACGGAACATCTAAGGACGCTCGTTACAGAGTTCAAATTTGAACGAAAATAAATAAAGAACATAGAATTACTTATGTGTTGGCACATATTATTGAGCTACTGGCGTTCTGCTGCACAGATGCCGACAACTGGAAAACCGTACCAACCAATGGATATAAAATTATAAGAACCAATACTCAACTGTCCAACCCCCATAAGCGACAGAACACCAATTTATCACTTGTCCCTCGTAAGCCGTTCTGGCGATAGCGGTGAAAGGCGAGTTCTAAAATAACTCGACCACGGAAGCTTCATTTTGAAATCATGTTGTGAGTTGTATTTATTGTTCCGATACAATATTACATTGTGTATATATTGTCATTGATTATGTTGTAAGAACTTGTTTCGCAATCGAGCTATTAAAACAAATTTGTATACACCAAATTGAGTATGGGGAATCTGACAATACGCTACTTTAAAATAAGCATTCGTTTCCTAATGTAAGGACAACTTGATATGGTGGCCATTAAACTGTGTTGTCTCCCATCCGGCTGTTTCGATAGATCCATTGTAGTCCTGCTGTATTGTCTGCTATATCTTCACCTAGGTACTGGCAAGTACACACCAACTCCGGATATCCAATGTGCTATAGGTTGGTAACCAATTATTATTGGTCAATGGAAATATGCATGGAACCATTGATCAATGTAAATAATTACTTCAACTTTCAACTTCAACTTTATTCAACAACTGAGGTTCATACAGAGATGTATAATGAACTGCAACTATATCAAATAATATAGCACACGTATTGCATAATATCAACATCATATCAATTTTTGATTGGACATTGAGAAACAGAAACATCAGATGTAAGAATTCGCCTTATATGCCTACTTTACAGTGCCGTAGCCAGAATATGAAAATAACCGAGGCGACACAACCCCTCACTCCGAATTATTTGTGTGTATGCTTGTCTGTGCATTCTGGAGACAGTGTTATCAGTGTTCCTATATACCTGTCGTTACATGCCAAATTCTACCCGAGGCGAGTCCCCCATGTGCCTCAGTGTGGCTACGGGCCTGCTTTAAAATAAAAATACATTTGGTTTACATAATTATTGTTGCATTTAGAAAAATAAACAGTTGCTGAGTTCTATTTGTAATGCACTGATGTAAAAGACATTGTTAAATGGGAAACAAGATCTCAACAGAGTGAACAGTCTCAATACAATGTGTTGCAATAAACACAGAACGTATATATTTTAATTTATACAAATTTATTTTAGCTCGATTGCGAAACAACAGGTTCATACAACTTATATTAATCACTCTCGAGACCTCATTCCTTATGGAATCCATCGCCATGAGGGAGAGAGAAGAAGCAACGTGGAAAAATGCCTTGCATACGGGCACACTCGTAACGGCTCCAGCGGGGCTCTAACGCCGGTCATTTTGCATCGGAAGCGAACTCACTACCACTGCGCTATCACGACTTCCACTCACATGTGGACTTATCACGATATTGTCAATGTGTCTTTATTGGTCAGTAGTTTGATTAATTGTTTTGATCAGGATCTATGTTGTTTGCTATTCCGACAGGTGCTTCAGCTCCACTGTCTGAAGAGCAATCAGCATACATTTCCAACCCTGATATGGTTAAGACTTCAGCAAAAAGACGTGTTGCAGTAATTTAGAACATAGAAATAGCACTTTGTATAGTTGTACATTATATGATGACAGGGACATGTTGCCAATCTGTTCACTCCTAATCTGATTAGAACTCACACATGCTCGCTTAACCCATTCAACACCAAGTAACTAACATGGACTGGTCCATGATATTTTTAGATAAAAAAATTAATAAGAAAATTACATTTGGACCAGTTCATTTAGCAAAATGGGTAATGTTGACTGCTGGCATGGTAGGCCTAATCAATGGCTGCTTCGTGTATGGTGGAACTAACGGTGGTACACTGGATCTGATACACTGTTCCAGTTAATAGCAACACTTTTAACACTCATACCTCTAAATAGCCTTACAAAAAGTGTAGATCCAGATGTTAAACAGGCGCGTCGGAAGCCAGCTTACATTGGGGCCGCGGATTTCCGAGTCCGCTAGGTGGGGTCCGGGGGCAACATGTTGAGATGTAGATACTGTAAAAACGATTTTAATGGCTTCTGGACATAAAAAGTAAACTTATTTTGTATGTGTGTGTTTTACGTTTATTTATCGTCGCTACCGGTTGCCCATATGAGCGACGCCTCCTGAAGAGATTAGTTATTTTAGATTTTGGAGGATAGTGCATGATACAGACAGAGACCCATTCCAGAGTCTCCTCTGGTTCTTTTACGTGCACGGTGTAAAGCACCGACACGAGACCTCGGTTTAACGTCCCATCTGAAAGACTGTTAATTTTATTAGGGTCAGACGGGGGATCGAACCAGCGATCCCTGGATTACCAGTCCAGTTATTTTTTTATAGTACGTGTTGCTATTTTATGTAATTATGTTCCAGTCACATCATCGCCAATTGGCGGTGACGTATTGCCGATGGCGATGGTTAATAACACTGTTCGTGTATGGCCTGTATGCCAATACTCCTGATGCTTGCTAGCGTTTGCGTATCGTCTACCCGAAAACTTGATACCGATGTGCCGTGGCTGTCTCGGGCAATACAACTCTGCGTCAATATGACACTAGCGGGGATCATAGCTGCAGTATAACAATCGGCCAAGATTGATGCTAAACGTTGGACAATTACTTACAAACATTGAATATCCTGATGAGACGGTCATTACGAGCCGTCTCATCTAGATCTACACTGTTTGCAAACCACTGTAGAGGCCTGTGGGGACCACATGGATTCGGCACGTTTGGGGGTACTAGTATATATATTTAAGTACTTAAATATATATACTAGTACCCCCAAACGTGCCGAATCCCTGTGGTGGGGACGGGCTGAAATGGTTAATATAATCGCAACTTTTATTCGAAATATGAATATGTATACATGTATGGTCGTAGTATTGGACAATATACTAGTATACGCATGTAGTACACGTATATGTATACATGTATGATCGTAGTATTGGACACTATACTAGTATATGCATGTAGTACACGTATATGTATACATGTAATTAGTGACTCAGGATTTACAGTAAACTAAACGTTGCTGCTACACGCCATGAGAAACAACTGAGTATAATCGGGTATAGAAACGTGTAATATTGCGAGCTATGAAACTATGTTTTAATTCACTACATTGTACATGTACCTGAAGTTCCAGTCTATAATATGATATATCGCGTAAAGTACAATTCAGTATTAAACATACTCACATTTCCCGAAAGTAGTTAAACGTCCCTCATTAAACTCATTGGCCACTACTGTAAGGTACGTTCTATAAACGGGTACCCGGTACATGTTACCCACTCTGCGAACAGTGCGTAGGAACCAAGAGTAGATCTACATAGCCGCCACTTGCAATGTGGCGTATAAATTCCACAAGTATAAAATAAAAATACATCCGGCTTGCCAAAATATTGGGACCGCGGACATAACTTCCACAAGTATAAAATAAAAAAATCCGCCTGCCTAGCCAACCTATTGGGGGTGCGGTCCCTGCCCCAACGCCTATGTGTTACCGGGTCTATTCACTGGTTGTGTATGTTCGTTCAAAAGCTCGCCATAGTTTGTTTAAACTGTTAGATGTGTCGCGACTCAAAATAAATATTAACTTATCTTTGGTGTATACATAATTATGTAATTCAAATATCAGTGATGTTTCCGGTAGACACATCATGCACAATTTACACATACAATTATAAAAGTACACAGCCATTATATTAAAGAATTCGGCTTGAAGAGACTAACTGTGGGTCGTTGTTGAGGGAGAACATGCATAACGAATACAAATACAGACCAAGTGTAAATAGTTAACAAAACTATAAAAGCTATAGGAAAGACAAACATTTAAGCATATTACATTTCAAACAACCGTGTACATGCATGTATTACATAAAATGGGCAGATAAACTGGGCAGATAAACCAACGCACTGTGTTGTAGTGGCAGTTCTTCACTCGAAGTCTAACCAACTGCAATAGTTTATACACATTTATTTTAGCTCCAATGCGAAGTAACTTATATCAATCACGCTCGAGACAATATTCCTGATGGAAGACATCGCCACGAGGGAGTGAGAAGAGGCAACGTGGAAATTAAATGCCTTGCCTAAGTTGCCTAGTGGCACAGTTGTAATGGCGCCAGTGGGGCTTGAACTCCAGGCCTTTCGCACATGAAACGAGCGCGCTGCTACTGCGCTATTACGCCTTCCACAACTGCAATAAAAAGTAAGGATATGACACTGCACTTTCTGGTCACGTTCATCTCACAGGCCCTGATAACAGATATATTCGTGTTTATAGGCCAACTAAGGTGTGTTTATTCATTATATACATGTACATGTATTTACGCGGTAATCGAACCTTGCATGGGTCGTATCTATGCAATCGGCTGCATATGGTCGGACTGGCTGGTTAAGAAAATAGACACTAATGTATTGTTCGCTTGACCAAAATTGCCTTGTTCGTTAAGTCCACATACCATTAACATAACATTACCCTCCAGATTTAATGTATAATATAATTAAGTATGTACACTACGGACTTTGGAATGCGCAATGTTGAACTTTGTGCTATATGATATGCAGTGACAGTTACGCGTGGCGTATGCATATTCGTAGTATAATTAGTCAGAAATCTATGTGGCCGAATGATGAGCATTGAATGTGAATGTCGCCAACTGATCAATCGCTTATAATAATACTACATCACTACATCATGATGACTGTAATAATAAAGTCTTCATATTACGAAGATAGATTCTAGCGAAGCATCAAACTAATAGCACGCGGTGGTAATGGTGGTGGTGGTGGTGATGATGGTGGTGGTGATGGTGGTGGTGATGGTGATGGTGGTGGTGGTGGTGGTGGTGGTGGTGGGATGGTGGTGATGGTGGTGATGGTGGTGGTGGTGATGATCGTGATGTGGTGTGGTGAAGGTGATCGTGATGGTGGTGATCGGATGGTGGTGGTGGTGGTGGTGATGGTGGTGGTGGTGATGATGTGGTGATGGTGGTGGTGGTGGTGATGGTGGTGGTGATGGTGGTGGTGATCGTGATGGTGATGGTGGTGGTGGGGGTGGTGGTGGTGGTGGGGTGGTGATGATGGATGATGATGATGATGATGATGATGGATGATGATGATGATGGATGATGATGATGATGATGAT
This sequence comes from Archivesica marissinica, assembly GCA_014843695.1. Taxonomy (NCBI): domain Eukaryota; kingdom Metazoa; phylum Mollusca; class Bivalvia; order Venerida; family Vesicomyidae; genus Archivesica; species Archivesica marissinica. The sequence continues at coordinate 43,637,923 of CM026387.1, forward strand.
GATGATGATGATGATGATGATGATGATGATGATGATGATGATGATGATGATGATGATGATGATGATGATGATGATGATGATGATGATGATCCTCCGTACAGGTTTCCGTTTCCCCGTATTAAACAAATCATACAATAGCATTTTAAGCCAAGAAATGAATGTACGTACATCCCGTTTAGGATGTTTTATCAAAATTGCTGGCACTGTCGTAGAGAGCAACTCCGTTATATAACTGTATAAATGGTTCGCCTACCTACAGGACAGGTGGCAGTAAACTAAAGCGGAACAGTAGAATACTCTTCAATTGAAGATCAAATTTAGCCCTAATCCTAATGCCCAGATTACTGCAAATTGTCCCAAGATAACTGCCAATTGTCCCAAGATAACTGCCAATTGTCCCAAGATAACTGCCAATTGTATATTTCGTTACTGCCTCTATTTTTATCCCCATGCCATGGTAACGGTATTTGAATACTGAGGATTTTTATTCTTCTTCTGAATTTTGAAAATGTGATATGGGCCTATGAGACTGCGTATTCTAGTATGCAGGTTTACAATGCCACATATATACGCACACACGCGCGCACGCACGCACGGCACGCACGCACGCGCGCGCACGCACGCACGCACGCACGCACGCACGTACACACACATTCCAGACAGTATACGTCTTTCTTTTTCTTATTCTAAGCTATTTTGTTCATTATTTCTATCACATGTACCAATTGTGGTTTCTCATAGGGAATTTATGAGGAAAAAACACCAACATCATCAAATTTCTATAATTATGCTTGACATCATTTGTCGCTATCTCATTTCAATTAAGTGATATATATATATATGTGTGTGTGTAAAATGAATCGAGAAATAAAATATGATTACACTAAACAGACGGCACGCACGAATCACAAGCGGCTGGCCCGAACTAGCTGTCAACATCCAGTCACGTATAATACATTTAGCCGAGCGGAACATGTGTGTGTTTTACGTTTATTTATCGTCGCTACCGGTTGCTCATATGAGCGACGCCTCCTGAAGAGATTAGTTATTTTAGATTTTGGAGGATAGTGCATGATACAGACAGAGACCCATTCCAGAATCTCCTCTGGTTCTTTTACTTGCACGGTGTAAAGCACCGACACGAGACCTCGGTTTAACGTCCCATCTGAAATACTGTTAATTTTATTAGGGTCAGATCGAACTTGCGATCCATGGATTACCAGTCCAGCGTGTTACCACTGGACTACATATCCGTATGTGTGAGCAGAACATTAATCGGCTTCTTCAACACAATTCCCTGACGAAAAACGAGCTGGAATATATCTATATGCCCTTAATGGTAAACCCTCGCGGGGATGTAGACATGTTGCGCGTCAAGTCACAAACGAAGTTAAAAGTATAAGTAGTAAAAAGCATAAATATAAGAGAGTTATGAAAAAGTAAGTGCTTAAATGCAGATAGGCAGACCAACTAGGGGCTGGCATGCTCAATACAGCAACCAGCCGATTTGATTTGCTCTGTGGAGAAGGACAATGTCTGGGGGGGGGGGATGGTTCCAATGATAACTAATTCTTAGAAAATAGGAAAACTTGTAATAGTCTACAGTTGCTGTACTTAACCAATAGCATAAGGAATGGCAGTGACGTGCGAGTCGGGAGAGGGAATAGGTAAGTTTCAATGGGGGATAGCAACCATATCATTATGAATTCCATACATAAGGGATAGCATATTGTCAATATGCCTGATATCTAGTCTGCGTAGATTTAGGGAATGGACTATAGACTCTGATTCAATGCAGACACTTTCCCGTCCATGAAGCACACTTTAATCCATTTAATGACAGGTACTGAATGTTGTTATTATTGTATTGATTAGCATGTCTTTGTCGACTACTTTAACATTATTTATGTATTGTATGTCGGTAAATAACTATAATGCTAAATGTTATTTGCTTTCTAAAACACTTGGAATACACGCTGTAGCAATAGTTTACATGTTGGCCAAACATTGTAGTGAATTCAGTGTAGAGCTGACATCAAACCGACTGTTAAGTACGAATGTACTTTATTAAGAAGAAGAAGAAGAAGAAGTAGATGATGATGATGCTGGTGATGGTGATGATGATGATGATGATGATGGGCTTAGAACATGGACATTTAAATGCACGTTTTTAAATTTTAAATGTTGGCCAAACATTGTAGTGAATTCAGTGTATAGCTGACATCAAACCGACTGTTACGTACGAATGTACTTTATTAAGAAGAAGAAGAAGAAGAAGAAGAAGAAGAAGAAGAGAAGAAGAAGAAGAAGAAGAAGAAGAAGAAGAAGAAGAAGAAGAAGAAGAAGAAGAAGACGATGACGACGACGACGACGACGTAGATGATGATGCTGCTGGTGATGGTGATGATGATGGGCTTAGAAAATGGACCATTAAATGCACGTTTATAAATTTTAAAGCCCACAGGGCTCAATATATATATACTTACATATTACAGAGGCGTATACAAGGGGTGCTCAGGGGACTCGAGCACTTTCCTTAATTTCCAGAGGGATTATTTTCCATTTAATTAATTTATTATAGGATCGTTGCACCAGTAGGCCTACCAATCCCCATTTATTATAGGATCGTTGCACCAGTAGGCCTACCAATCCCCATTTATTATAGGATCGTTGCACCAGTAGGCCTACCATCCCCATTTATTATAGGATCGTTGCACCAGTAGGCCTACCAATCCCCATTTATTATAGGATCGTTGCACCAGTAGGCCTACCAATCCCCATTTATTATAGGATCGTTGCACCAGTAGGCCTACCAATCCCCATTTATTATAGGATCGTTGCACCAGTAGGCCTACCAATCCCCATTTATTATAGGATCGTTGCACCAGTAGGCCTACCGATCCCCATTTATTATAGGATCGGTGCACCAGTAGGCCTACCGATCCCCATTTATTATAGGATCGTTGCACCAGTAGGCCTACCAATCCCCATTTATTATAGGATCGTTGCACCAGTAGGCCTACCAATCTCCATTTTACGCCACAGGTACCAGGACATTGCACATTTGGTATTCAGTTTTTCAACATTTTCCCGGGAACATGCCCCCAGACTGCCAGGCCAGTTGTGTTGCTCTGAGCTGGAGTTTCAAACATAGCACCCCCTTAAGTTCTTCCTTCATATGCCTAGTTGCTTATTTATGAGCAGAACAGCATCGTTTTTAGGAACACAGATTACAAACATTACATTTTGTAATAACATGTGAACAAATTATAATTTTATAATAACATACATGGATAATGAATAATTATATGGTCTGATAAACAACATAAATAAAAGGTGTATTTAGTGTATTTAACAATATTTATTTCTTTGAGTAAACATATAGTCAAGGATAAATATTATGTACATATATGTAGGATTGAGGAGAAAGAAACCTGCTATTGTATGGTTACGTCTTTCCTGAACTGTATTTGTCAGTGCATTTGGTGAATAGAGACGATAGGTTGCTGAAACCTTCACCGTCAAGCTTAAAAAATGATTATTTCTGAATAGCATAGTGTTAAATATCATAGACAATAGTAATTTTGAAGAAAGAAATGTTAAAAAACTATAAGGGAAACAAGTATGTTTTTACGTTTATTTATCGTCGCTACCGGTTGCCCATATATATGAGCGACGCCTCCTGAAGAGATTAGTATATTTAGATTGTTGGAGGATAGTGCAATGATACAGACATACACTGAACCAAATTTCTAAACGGCCACCTGTTCTTTAACAGTATTTTGGAAAAACCTACAATCATACAATATCAATAATCATATCATCATTTAATACATTTTATTCCATATGTCTATTCAACAATTCACTAAAATTAAAAAAGCGGCTAAAACGTAACAATGAAAACAATAAGGTCACCCTCATAACAAAAAGTCACAAATCTGAAAACATCGCTATTATGGTATTTCAATTGTATGTCCCCCTTCTGCGACAATAACGGCACGACACCTCGCCCTCATTGATACAATGTATGTTTGGAGAATTGTTGCCCATGCCTGCATTATGTCACGCTCTAATTCACGCATGTTAAGTTGCTGTGGTTGGGCTCTGACCTTCCTTTTCAACAGGTCCCATTCATGTTCTATGGGGTTCAAATCGGGGCTTTTCGCCGGCCATGGAAGAGTGTGCACGTTGTTAGCAGCCAACATAGCCCAAGTGTTCCTGGCAACATGGCAGGGTGCGTTGTCTTGTGCCAAAATCATACCACGATTGCCATTAACATGCGGTACAAGGACGGGTTGTAGGATATCGTTTTGATATTTTCTGGCATTTAAGTTACCTCGAATTGGTACAATGGGTGTCCTAGTATGCATTGACACGCCAGCCCAGACCATCAATGAGCCGTCTCCGTACTTATCGACCTGTACTACACAGCTTACGCTGTTTCGCTCGCCCCGACGGCGGTATGCTCGGACGCGTTCGTCGGCCCCACGGAGTGTAAACCTTGACTCATCCACACATATAACATTAGACCAGTCCGCTCTCGTAATCCTGAAATGCCGTCTAGCCCATGCTAACCGTGCCCGTCTATGGACTCTGGTTAGAATTGGACCCTTTCGTGGTCGTCTGACTCGTAATCCGACGGCTCTGAGACGATTACGTACAGTTTGTTCATGGATGTGGCGGTTATGTGTGCCAATAGTGACCCTTGCCGTTCTGGTAGCTGGGGTGAAGCGGTCCCGTAAGTGGGAAACAATAATGTACCGGTCCTGTCTGCGTGTGGTTACCCTCCCTTTAGGGCGTCGTCGGATGTCGGCTACACTTCCGGTAAGTCTAAGCTTCGCCCATAGCTGCTGAATGGTGGAATGCTGTCTATTGAAATGTCGAGCAACCTGAAATGATAATAAAAGGGCCATAACTCCGAAGTTCCTAGAGTGATATTGCTGGTTATCGGACTTTCAAAATGGCTGTATAAGAATATAACATTTGATGATGTTTGACAACATTGAGGTCGACTGGTTAATTTCATCGCAAATGTGTACCCACCTGCCTAATTGAAGTACCAGCATCCAGCATGCCAACAGCTCGCCCGCGTTCTTCAATGCTCATTCTCGCCATGTTTTGTGTGTTTTATATTCTGTACTAGACAGGGATTATACTACATATAAAATAGACACTCACCATGCTATGCACGTGGCCCTCGTGCCGATTTATGCAAATCGGTCTCTCCTTTCCGCTTGATCAAATCTGGCACAAGAAACGTGATTTCATTTTAGATATCGATTTATTATAGCGTATAGAACTCCGTTGCAAATTTTAGAATTTATACATATAACCATTCTCTTGAAATCGTATTTTATATATTGGCCGTTTAGAAATTTGGTTCAGTGTAGACCCATTCCAGAATCTCCTCTGGTTCTTTTACGTGCATGGTGTACAGCACCGACATGAGACCTCGGCTTATTGTCCCATCTGAAAGACTGTTAATTTTATTATGGTCAGACGGGGGATCGAACCTGCGATCCCTGGATTACCAGTCCAGCGAAACAACAACATAAAGGGCATATATATGGTATGGGGAGGGTGATTTTCTAAATAGTGTTGGATTAAGTCACTATGCTAAGTTCAGGTATAAAATTAAAGTCAATGCCATGTTGGTTGGCTTTAAGGTGGTAAATCAGATTCTATGAATATTGATATTTTGGCAACACTAGCTTCACATTCATAAATAATATCCCCTGCCCCCATGAACATTGACCTGCTCAATAGGATGTTTTTATGCGACCACCGGGTTCATCACAAGTAGTTGTTTGGGTCGGTTTTGTTTTCGTTGAGCTTGTCAGTATTATTCTTGCATGAAGAATGGAAACACATAACAAAAAGAATGAGAAAATAGCAATTATTGGCAGGTAAAGTGGTTCTTTCATTGAATAAAACTGCTACACGGCAATCTTTGATTTAGTACGGTTTACATGCAGAAATTATATAGTCGTTTCTTAACATACCGCTGGTCGTAACATACCGAGGCATCAACACTTTTTCAGAACAAGGTAAAATAACGCCACCTATCATTCTTTCCATTGGATCAGTGTTGACCCAGAAAGGTAAACATGTGTTGATAAACAAGAAATCATAAACTGTCGACGTAAGTGGTTCGAAAATTACTGATGCAAGATGCTTACCTGAATATCAAGATCTATGCAAAATTACCCCACCCCTTTATCTGAAAAAATGCTCCAAATGTCCATAATATATATTTATGTTCATTCCAACTTTGTAAAATGGCGGTCTGCTACCAGGTATTTATGAATGAAGCTGCTTTGATCACGTATTTAGGTTACTACGTAATTCCCGTATTACCAAATATGGGCATAATTTTAAGGTCCGAGACGCGCAATGATTACTTTTCAAAACAGTCTCCCCCTCAAATGTAGTATTTTTTATTAAAAACAAGTTGATGTTCATATCTATTGAACTTTCTTCCGTGATGTAAATCTATTGACATGTGGTGATATAGCCAGATTCCTGCATTTTATTATTCATAAAAAGTAGGCCCATCGTGGGCCTAAGGCTGTTTGTTGTTTTCTGGTGGGAGATTAAAAAGATATTCATGTTTTATGTTAAAATGACAAATTTACTTCTAGACTTACATATTATACAGATTAAGGTCTCTGTCAAATACTCACATAATTTTATTATGACTACCTTTGTATAACCACCCAAATCAGGGCCTCGGCCATTTGCCGCGGTATACTCGGAACTACTGATTACGTAACTGCTGACACGATGGCATCAAAAACATGATAAACACAAGTGATTCCCAATAGTATTTCTTCTTTGTGTATGTGTAATGTTGAAGTGGAGAAGTCATAAGATGATGCAAAATGAGGTTTAAATTCAGGTACATAATAGTATATCTGTAATTTGGTTTTTAATAGCTAGTACCGCGATATACCCATAATGCATCCTACCAGTTAAAATATCCTACATGTTTTGTAATCAGGTCAGATCTTTTGGAAGACAGCTCAGTTGCCGCATGTAGTACAGCAGCACATGTGTCTATCACTTTATCTAATATGAAATGAAAATGTTCAGTTATGTGAACGAGTTCCGTAAATACGAAGAATTCACCCAAAGAACAATACTTGAAACCAAACAGTAAAATAAAATGTTATATTATAATTATATATAGTTATACTGGCTTCTTGTGTTCTCGATATGTCCATATTCTCATGGTGAAATGTTATTTGGACACCGTATTGTCTACGTGCATCGCACAATTGTCTGTACATCAACAAATGTTTACTCGACGGTAAAGTTAAACGCTATCGTAAAACACCTGGCCAGTATAAATATCAAAAACGGTGGTAAGTAATCGATACTGAAAGTGTTAAGTTACTAAATTAGAAGATAAAAGCCTCACATACAGCCTTCATATATAGATCTATGTCTATTTATTGACGACATACAGCCTTCATATATAGATCTATGTCTATTTATTGACGGTGAAGTTACACTAATCAAACAATCCCAACGTCTTGATATCATATCATCTGATGACCCAGTTTCATGAATGAATCACTGTTGACATGACACTATTCTGATAAATATGTAAACAACTCACATGAAGAGCACCGAAAATTAAGGGGACGTGACTCTGTCATATTCAATATTGCTGAGGTTCTATGTTCTATGATCTGTAACTTAGGGGACTTTTTAATTGATTTTCATGTCAAATAAAGAAAATTATCTTGTTTTAGTGCTGCTTAATATGAGTAGTTTCATAGTTTTTTCCAAGCTATGAATTTGAATGTAGGTCATCCATGACATTATTATAATGCAAATCTAAGACTGGTCTATGGTACTAATCAAAACAGGATGACAAAGGTGTGGCGTCCGTGTTCCAGTGGTAGAGCGTCGGATTTGGAATCGAGCGGTCCCGTGTTCGATACTCGATCAGGCCACGTATGTAGTGTCATTGAGCAAGGCACCTAACACACATTGCCTAGTACTGGTTAACCACTTTCGTCAACTAAGCATGCCCAGGAAAACATGTCTAGGTCCCCGTAAGGGTTTTACATTAATGGAACAAACAAAAAGGTTGATTGAAAGTAAAAAAATTGTTGTTTGTTGTTGTATGTTCCGTTATAGTAACACCATATTGGGCCTCATCCGAGGCTTGTCACATGGAAATTAAGCAATGTTATCTATAGAAATTTACTGTGGAAACATATCTTAAAAAGTTAAATGAAGATGAAATGTATCTGGAAATGTAAGCTTTGATGACTGAGCTAGCGTCTATTGAAATCTTACATGTAGTACCTTGAGTACTGGGTCCACCATCATATATTGTCTATTTAGTTTATACAAATTTATTTTAGCTCAATTGCGACACAAGTTCTTACAACTTACATTAATCACCCTCGAGACCCCATTCCTGATGGAATCCATCGCCACAAGGGAGAGAGAAAGAGAAGTGGCAACGTGGAATTAAATGCCTTGCCTAAGGGCACAATTGTAATGGCTCCAGCGGGGCTCTAACTCCGGTCATTTCGCATCTGAAGCGAACACGCTATCACGAATTCCACTCACATGTGGACATATCACGATATTGTCTATTTGTCTTTATTGATCAGCAGTTTGATTAATTGTTTTGATCAGGATCTATGTTGTTTGCTATTCCGACAGGTGCTTCAGCTACACTGTCTGAAGAGCAATCAGCATACATCCTGATCAGACGGCACATTCTGTTCTGTCTAATCAGGTTCTCTGCTTTTTGCAAAGTCGCTTTTATGCAACATTGGCAGTTAAAGAGTTCATGGGTATTGTACTCGCCTTTGTGTCAGCTTTGCCGTCGATGTTGCCATTTGGTTAAAGTTTTATGGCAAGTTTGCTAATCTCTTTTGAACCATCTACTAGATACCATTGGAACTTCACACAATTGTTCCATATCATAGTGACACACAATTGTTCCATATCATAGTGACACACAATTGTTCCATATCATAGTGACACACAATTGTTCCATAGCATAGTGACACACAATTGTTCCATATCATAGTGACACACAATTGTTCCATATCATAGTGACACACAATTGTTCCATATCATAGTGACACACAATTGTTCAATATCATAGTGACACACAATTGTTCCATATCATAGTGACACACAATGTTCCATATCATAGTGACACACAATTGTTCCATATCATAGTGACACACAATGTTCCATGTCATAGTGACACACACTTGTTCCATATCATAGTGACACACAATTGTTCCATATCATAGTGACACACAATTGTTCCATATCATAGTGACAAACAATGTTCCATATCATAGTGACACACAAGTGTTCCATATCATAGTGACAAACAATGTTCCATATCATAGTGACACACAATTGTTCCATATCATAGTGACACACAATGTTCCATATCATAGTGACACACAATTGTTCCACATCATAGTGACACACAATTGTTCCATATCATAGTGATAAACAATGTTCCATATCATAGTGACACACAATGTTCCATATAGTGACACACAATTGTTCCATATCATAGTGACACACAATTGTTCCATATCATAGTGACAAACAATGTTCCATATCATAGTGACACACAATTGTTCCATATCATAGTGACACACAATGTTCCATATCATAGTGACACACAATTGTTCCACATCATAGTGACACACAATTGTTCCATATCATAGTGATAAACAATGTTCCATATCATAGTGACACACAATGTTCCATATAGTGACACACAATTGTTCCATATCATAGTGACACACAATTGTTCCATATCATAGTGACACACAACATACACTGTATGCTATGAGAAGCATTTGTGGCATTAACAAGATAACATTGTTTTAAACAACCCTGATATCACCAACATACAATACAAACTTACATGACAACAATAATGCACATTTTCGAATAGTCAAGCTGACCTATCGACAGTTCAAGGTAAAATTAAGACAAGAAGTATTTTTGATTTTCAACTACTACAGTTTACTCCAGAAAAAATGTCAAGCTCTACATATTTGCTTCGTGAATGCCAATTTATTATTATATTGCCAGAGAATTTTTCAATTTAAAAGTAACATGTGACAGTCTAAAAATAATGCTTATGTCACTATAATTCATTCACACATAAAACTAATATTTGTAATACATATTTAATGATTTTATTGCCTTGGATATTCAAGCATTGTATATTTTACCTCCTAAAATAAATGGACTGGGGAAAGCCTAGTCGTATACACAAGGATTCGGCACGTTTGGGGGTACTAGTATATATATTAAGTACTTAAATATATATACTAGTACCCCCAAACGTGCCGAATCCCTGTGGTCGTATATATAAGACCTCTGCATAATTTTGTTTCCGAGATGTTATTTCGATGCCTTGATAGTAAAATGTCACAATTTTCAAGTCCTGGTACACAGTCGTGAATATTTGGACTAGGGAAAGCCATACAGAGGTGCTACCTTGCATTGTTACAAAGATCATTTGAGTTTTCGTAAATTCACTTGCCTGTATCACAGGCGCAAGCCATAAATAATTTTTTTTTTTGGCCCTATGGTCATATGTAATGTAAACATTACCTACTATATGACCATAGGACAAAAAAACAATGTGTCTTGTGCCTGTGGCCTGTATCACATGTATTGTGTTATGAATGTGTTTTTCTGCATAGACTGAATCACTGATCTATCCATTTGGTTTTCAGTGGCCTGATTGGAAGAAACTGGGCCATGATATTTGCTGGGGCAGGCTATAATGTGTTCTTGTATGACTGTGAACCAGGACAGATTAGCCGTGCACTTGATAGCAGTGAACACACATTAGCTGGCTACCAGGAAAAAGGGCAGCTAAGGGGTAGTTTATCTGCTTCAGAACAATCACAGAGAATCAAAGGGACCACTTCACTTCAAGAATGTCTTGATGGAGCTATCTATGTACAGGTAAGATTTCAGGGGTTCAAGTTCTGTTGATGAGTCAGTTCTCTGTTTTTCACAAAACGGTTAGTTTATACAAATGTATTTTAGCTCGATTGCGAAAAAAGTTCTTACAACTTATATTAATCACTCTAGAGACCTCATTCCTGATGGACAGACGGATTTGTAGTCCAGTGGTAACACGCTGGACTGGTAATCCAGGGATCGCAGGTTCGATCCCCCGTCTGACCATAATAAAATTAACAGTCTTTCAGATGGGACGTTAAACCGAGGTCTCGTGTCGGTGCTTTACTCCGTGCACGTAAAAGAACCAGAGGAGACTCTGGATTGGGTCTCTGTCTGTATAATTGCACTATCCTTCAAAATCTAAAATGACTAATCTCTTCAGGAGGTGTCGCTCATATGGGCAACCGGTAGCGACGATAAATAAATGTAAAACACACACACATTCCTGATGGAATCAATCGCCATGAGGGAGAGAAGAGGCAACATGGAATTTAACCAATGCAACCCGGGTTTGATCCTCGGCCCGGGAAGTATGTGAGATGGTACGGTGGTTGCCAGATCGGACAGGTGGATTTTTCCAGGTACTCCGGTTTCCTCCCACACGAACGACCACATTTACGCTTTCATCCGCGCCAACGAGAGTGATTAATATAAGTTATTAAAACTTTGCAATTGTTGTAAAATAAATAAAGTTTAAACTAAACTAAAGACTCGACGTGTAAGACCTCGATAATTGAAGATTTGACAATTATTTCATGTGGGATTGAAAATGAGCCAAATTAAATAGGATACTGTGTAGAACATGCATGTGTTACATTTGTGTTGAAGGAATGTGTTCCAGAAGATGTTGAGTTAAAGAAGAAGGTGTTTGGTGAGATAGATGACCTGATGGGCGAGGACACAATTGTTGCCAGCTCCAGTAGTTGTTTATGTGCCTCCATGTTCGCTGAGACCCTTCAACACAGACAGAACATGCTTGTGGTCCATCCGGTAAGTAACATAATGTATTGGTTCAACGAATGCCTTCAACACAGACAGAACATGCTTGTGGTCCATCCGGTAAGTAACATAATGTATTGGTTCAACGAATGCCTTCAACACAGACAGAACATGCTTGTGGTTCATCCGGTAAGTAACATAATGTATTGGTTCAACGAATGCCTTCAACACAGACAGAACATGCTTGTGGTCCATCCGCCAAAAAATGGTCGAGGCCCTGATTTGGGTGTTTATACACATGTAGCCGTGATAAAATGATCTGACTTTGGCCTAGAACTTAATCTCTACAAATGAAGTATGCACAAGTAAATGTTTCATTTTAACATATAGCATAGCCGTCTCTCCCAACAGAGAACAACAAGCAGTTTTAGGCCTACCACGGGCCTACTCTTTGTGAATAATACAATACGGTTACCTGGATTTATCACCATGTGTCAAGACAAGTAGATCATAGCAGAAAGTTCCAAAGATATGAACATTAACTAGTTTTATGTTCTGTTGTTAGAACTTGTGGCTCAACCCATTTGCTAATTATGTATTTTGTAATTTGTTTGTAATTGTAACATACATGTATATACAGCAATAAAATATCAAATCAATTAGTTTTAAACATAAATATTAAATTGGGGAAAAAACAAGTTTTTAACAAAAAAGTCAGTATGAAAAGCACATCTCAGACCTCTTATTTGGTTATATATTTGGTTACATATTTGGTTACTTATTTGGTTACATATTTGGTTACTTATTTGGTTACATATTTGGTTATGTATTTGGTTACTTATTTGGTTACTTATTTGGTTATATATTTGGTTACTTATTTGGTTACTTATTTGGTTACTTATTTGGTTATATATTTGGTTACTTATTTGGTTACATATATTTGGTTATATATTTGGTTACATATTTGGTTATATATTTGGTTACATATTTGGTTATATATTTGGTTATATATTTGGTTATATATTTGGTTACATATTTGGTTATATATTTGGTTACTTATTTGGTTACATATTTGGTTACATATTTGGTTATATATTTGGTTACTTATTTGGTTACTTATTTGGTTACTTATTTGGTTACATATTTGGTTATGTTAAAAACTTGTGTGTGTTTTACGTTTATTTATTGTCACTACCGGTTGCCCATATGAGCAACACCTCCTGAAGAGATTAGTCATTTTAGATTTTTGGAGGATAGTGCAATGGACAGAGACCCATCCAATGACTGGTGCATGATATTTAACCCATTCAACACCATGTAACTGACATGGACTGGTGCATGATATTTAACCCATTCAACACCATGTAACTGACATGGACTGGTGCATGATATTTAACCCATTCAACACCAAGTAACTCACATGGACTGGTGCATGATATTTAACCCATTCAACACCAAGTAACTCACATGGACTGGTGCATGATATATTTAGACCAATAAATTAATCGTAAAATTACATTTGGACCAGTTCATTTATGAAAATGAGTAATTTTGACTATTAATAGTAATATTCCAAAATAAAAGTGCAGATCCTGATGAGACGGCTCGTCACAAGCCGGCTCATCTGGATGTACACTTTTTGTAAGCCTATTTAGAGGTATGTGGTGTTGAAAGGGTTAATGACTAGACTACAGAGATAATTACAATTATCAATGCTGTATGTCGTGCAGTGATTTCAGTTTGTTTAACGTTGTTTATATCTGTTCAATAGGTTGCCCTTAGTTTCCTATCTATCGCTAAGCAACTAATTATTAGCGAGAAAAATGATTTCTCTCGTACAAATCTCTATCTGACCTATTTCTAATAATATGTAAATTGATTCCATACCGTCTCCGTGGCCTAGTGGTTAAGGTGTCCACTGTCCGCCTACGGAGCGGGAGGTCGAAGGTTCGAATCTTGTCAGGGGTTTATTCTGATATGACTGGTTGGTGAGCTGCCAGCTAGTTAAATAATGGTTACCGATTGCCTACCAGCCTGGCGCCAGGCATACAAGTATAGGATTCGGGAAGTACTGATGTTCATAAAAAGAGTGTCTCATAAGTCGGAAATGGCTGGCCCTTTAAATAGGGGTGACACTATAATAAATAAACACTTTACTTACATGTAATTTAAAATTGGATACCGATATAAACTTGTTGTTGAATACTGAAATAAATTGTGATAAGTTGTGATAGCGCAGTGGTAGCGCATTCACTTCCGGTGTGAAAGGCCCAGAGTTCAAGCCCCACTGGAGACGTTACGATTGTGTTTTGTAATATACTAATGCTGCGATACACGTGTACATGTATTGTTTGTGTACGAGTTTCTCTCCGTTCCGATCAAGCTAGCAGTGTGTGAGCCAGTGTCAAAGGACTGTGTAACTACATGTATAACAGTATAAAGTGTGGAACAATGTCAAAGATCAAGACAAAAACTCACTGCCCTGCTGATCCGAAAGGACCCACGTCCACAATCAAAATAAAATAGTTTGCCACGTACATCTGGCTGTGGCCAGAACAATCGTTCACCGACTGAGCAGGCATTTAAATTCCATGTTGCATATTATCTCTCCCCCATGGCGTTGGATTCCATCGGGAATAAGGTCTCGAGAGTGATTAGTATAAGTTATAAGAACTTGTTTCACAATTGAACTAAAATAAATTTGTATATAAACTGCTGAAATAAATGTGTGTAAACTAATAATAAATATTGTATTATATTCTGTGCTTCAGGTGAACCCGCCATATTTTGTACCCTTGGTTGAAATAGTACCTGCTCCATTCACTTGGCCAAATGTCATAGATAAAACACGTATCCTGATGGAGGCTATCGGACAGTCACCGATCACTCTGCGATACGAGGCTCGAGGCTTCGCACTCAACAGAATACAATATGCTTGTATCAATGAATGCTGGAATATGTATAGGGTATTAGTAGTTTTAGTATTCTTTTTTTAATAGTAGAAGGATTAAATAAAAGCGGCCATATATCAATACCATAGCACAACTAAACTAGTTACGTTCATTTGGTTTAAACTAGGGATGTCAACGAGTACTCGAGTACTCGATCGAATGTCCGAGTATCGAATACTTTTCAGATAATCGAGTACTCGGTTAAAAAAATAAAATCAACAAATCTTTATTTTGCGCAAATACGGAGTTGCCTGTGAACAAATCGTGATCAGTGGGATTAGCGAAACTTCCGCTGTACCAAACAATGCAATATACAGCGTGTCATGGTGATTAACAATACCTGTATATCACACAGAGCCGGCTACAGTGACCGAATAATTAAAGTGTTGATTCAACTTAATTGGGAAGCGTAAGTTTGATGTAAATTATTTTATCATTGTCGTCACTACTGAGGCGGGTCGTCCGATTGTCTGTCATGTGAATGACATCTTTTGTCTGGTGGTCGGAACTTGTTTTGATGTTATAATTGACACTTAATTGATTACTCAATTTAGAACTTTAAGCAGCTACCCATAGCAGGGCAATACCGAAATAGTTGTTAAATAATAAATATCGTAACTTTTGCCATTAACGTTAATGCTGTTAAACTGTGAAGAGATATTTAGAATATAATAGTAGTATAGTAATATAAGTGAATTGTGAGAATGCCTCCACCTAAATCAGTGGTATGGAATTACATTGAAAGACTTGACAACACATCAAAGCAATGAATTGATTAAAAGCAGGACCAATCTGATTGACGAGACGAGAAGCATAATCCACGGTAATGGTAACCGAGTACTCGAGTACTCGATCGAATACCTTTCCGAGTACTCGAGTACCAAAATCACTACTCGTTGACATCCCTAGTTTAAACATATTTATTCGTCATAATATACACACTATACATAATTTACACAAATATATTTGCAATGACTAGTGGATTGAATTGGAAGCTATAATAGCTTATTGAAATTCTTTCCACTAAATTCTCTCCTTCTGTTCATTTGAACGCGTCCGAACGTACTGTCTCGCAATTTAAGTTGCAGACTATTTATACCAGTTTTGTAATCAAAGATAATTGTGGGCTAGATTTACCAGCAAACCCGTTTAGCAAATTCTGTTTAATTGTTAGAAACCTACCGAAAACAACTAGCAGACTGGTCTTAGAAATACAACCAGAGTATTTTACTTGTGGATCTCGAAGAGGTGTGTTTTGTTAAACTTTACATCTTTGTTCCATGTGTATGTTTTACGTTTATTTATCGTCGCTACGCTAGTAAAACACACATACATTTAGTCTGGTTTCTGGAATAGTTGTGTTCCGGATTAGATGGATCTTTATTACAATGAAAATAGATTGTAAAAATTATGGACCGGATAAAAAGTGGTTTGGAAGGGATTCCGGATAATATTTTAATTTATACAAATTTATTTTAGCTCAATTGCGAAACAAGTTCTTATAACTTATATTAATCACTCTCAAGACCTCATTCCTGATGGAATCCATCGCCACGAGGGAGAGAGAAGAGGCAACATGGAAATTAAATGCCTTGCCTAAGGGCACAATCGATTCCGGATAATCGGGGGTGCAGATTAGAGGGGTTTTAATGTATATATTATATATGATTTTTAAATTGTTATAGCATCTGTATTATGTATATACATAGATGATATAGATTTTAGTAATAACGTTTGCTTGTAGTTTATTGTCAGTATTTTATTGTTAGACGGGGCTGTTGAGTGCAGACGACATAAACAAAGTGTGCACAGAAGGACTTGGAATGAGATATGCCTTCATTGGACCTCTGGAAACTATGCAACTCAATGCACATGGTATGTAACCTAGTAACTTGTACATGCATCTGAACCTAGTAACTCATGCTTGTGTCTGAGCCTGGTAAGTCATACTTGTGTCTGAGCCTAGTAACTCATGCTTGTGTCTGAGCCTAGTAACTCATGCTTGTGTCTGAGCCTAGTAACTCATACTTGTGTCTGAGCCTAGTAACTCATACTTGTGTCTGAACCTAGTAAGTCATACTTGTGTCTGAGCCTAGTAACTCATGCTTGTGTCTGAGCCTAGTAACTCATGCTTGTGTCTGAGCCTAGTAACTCATGCTTGTGTCTGAGCCTAGTAACTCATACTTGTATCTGAGCCTAGTAAGTCATACTTGTGTCTGAGCCTAGTAAGTCATACTTGTGTCTGAGCCTAGTAACTCATGCTTGTGTCTGAGCCTGGTAACTCATGCTTGTGTCTGAGCCTAGTAACTCATACTTGCATCTGAGCCTAGTAACTCATACCTGTGTCTGAACCTAGTAACTCATACCTGTGTCTGAGCCTGGTAACTCATACTTGTGTCTGAGCCTAGTAAGTCATACTTGTGTCTGAGCCTAGTAACTCATACCTGTGTCCGAGTCGAGTAACTTATCCTTGCATCTGAGCCTAGTAAATCATACTTGCGTCCGAGTCGAGTAACTTATCCTTGCATCTGAGCCTAGTAAATCATACTTGCGTCCGAGTCGAATAACTTATCCTGCATGGCTACAGAATAATTGTAAACACTAAATAGAAAAAGCAAACAAATCATTTGTAAATCATTGTTTTAGATTGAAATGATCAGTAGACATTGTGATGACTATTCATTTTGGGGCTGGTGGGTCAAAGAACCAAGGTCACAATGGACGCAAACGTTAAAATATTCTTCCGCTTCAGATTTGTATTATACACACAAGTTTCAAGTCAAGTTTAGTACAGAGTTAGTCCTTGTCAGTGACCCCTATTGATTTGTAGCCTCCATAGTGTAAAGATTACGGTGTCTGCCTCGTATTCGATTGGTTGTGAGGTCGAACCCCACCCACCATAACTGCTTAGGTGACGACCGTCCTTATTGTACATAATATTGTCAACTTGTATAAGCATACAAGATATTACCCATCTTGCAGTGCACTAAGTCCATAGTTACATATACATGTTTATATAGGAATGGACACTTGTTTTAATGTGTAAATGTTTTTGTTTAATGGACACTTGTTTTAATGTGTAAATGTTTTTGTTTGATACCTAGATATGCTAATTATGTATTGTACAAGAAGATAAATTAATAGAAAGGTTTTTAAAGTATAGGCTTTATTTATTTTACAACGATTGCAAAACAAGCTGTAGCAATTTATATTAATCACTCTCGTTCAAAGAAGGGTTTTTGTAGTTGTGATGGGAGAGGGGTGGGTGCATGTGGATGGTTGTGTTAAAAATTGCGAGTGACTGTGTACACATGACTGTGTGTTGTTTGATGATGCAGTTTTACTGTGTGTTGTTGATGCTGCAGTTTTACTGTGTGATGTTGATGCTGCAGTTTTACTGTGTGATGTTGATGCTGCAGTTTTACTGTGTGTTGTTTGATGCTGCAGTTTTACTGTGTGTTGTTGATGTTGCAGTTTTACTGTGTGATGTTGATGCTGCAGTTTTACTGTGTGTTGTTGATGCTGCAGTTTTACTATGTGATGTTGATGCTGCAGTTTTACTATGTGTTGTTGATGCTGCAGTTTTACTGTGTGATGTTGATGCTGCAGATTTACTGTGTGATGTTTGATGCTGCAGTTTTACTGTGTGTGGTTTGATGCTGCAGTTTTACTGTGTGATGTTTGATGCTGCAGTTTTACTGTGTGATGTTGATGCTGTAGTTTTACTGTGTGTGGTTTGATGCTGCAGTTTTACTGTGTGATGTTTGATGCTGCAGTTTTACTGTTTCATGTTTGATGCTGCAGTTGTACTGTGTGTTATTGATGCTGCAGTTTTACTGTGTGATGTTGATGCTGCAGTTTTACTGTGTGATGTTGATGCTGCAGTTGTACTTTGTGTTATTGATGCTGCAGTTTTACTGTGTGATGTTTGATGCTGCAGTTGTACTGTGTGTTGTTGATGCTGCAGTTTTACTGTGTGTTGTTTGATGCTGTAGTTTTACTATGTGTTGTTGATGCTGCAGTTTTACTGTGTGATGTTGATGCTGCAGTTTTACTGTGCATTGTTGATGCTGCAGTTTTACTGTGTGTTGTTTGATGCTGCAGATTTACTGTGTGTGGTTTGATGCTGCAGTTTTACTGTGTGTTGTTGATGCTGCAGTTTTACTGTGTGATGTTTGATGCTGCAGTTGTACTGTGTGTTGTTTGATGCTGCAGTTTTACTGTGTGATGTTGATGCTGCAGTTTTACTGTGTGTTGTTTGATGCTGCAGTTTTACTGTGTGTTGTTGATGCTGCAGGTTTACTGTGTGTTGTTGATGCTGCAGTTTTACTATGTGTTGTTTGATGCTGCAGTTTTACTGTGTGATGTTTGATGCTGCAGTTTTACTGTGTGTGGTTTGATGCTGTAGTTTTACTGTGTGATGTTTGATGCTGTAGTTTTACTGTGTGATGTTGATGCTGTAGTTTTACTGTGTGATGTTTGATGCTGTAGTTTTACTGTGTGATGTTTGATGCTGTAGTTTTACTGTGTGATGTTTGATGCTGTAGTTTTACTGTGTGATGTTTGATGCTGTAGTTTTACTGTGTGATGTTGATGCTGTAGTTTTACTGTGTGTTGTTGATGCTGCAGTTTTACTGTGTGTTGTTGATGCTGCAGTTTTAACACCTCTTTCTGTGTTCCAGGTATTGAGGATTACTGTACTAAATTTGCTGAAGGTGCCTACAACGTGCAGCAGGAGACATTCCATCCGCTACCTGTAATGTACGATCTCGAGACTGCAAAGAAAATACAGGAGGAATTAGAGAGTAGCGTGCCCATAGATAAGCTCAATGCACGTCGCGCCTGGCGAGACAATATGTTAGCAGGGCTGTCCAAGTTAAAAAACGATATGAAAAAAGAGACTATGCACAAATAATTGGATATATTATGCAAAATGACCCAGATATGTAGATGGCTGGTACATTCAAGATTGACAGTGAGGGAACTATGAGTGAATCCTGCAATAGGATAGTAGTATGTACCCAAGTATGCAAGTTAAAATTGAAAGGCTTGGGCCTGTGGAATCCCCAATAATGGGGATATATATAGAACAAAGGACGAGTTCTCAAGTTTGATCCCCCATCTGACCATAATCAAATTGACAGTCTTTCAGATGTGACTTGAAACCGAGATCTCATGTCGGTGCTTTACACCGTGCATGTAAAAGAACCAGAGGAGACTCTGGAATGGGTCTCTGTCTGAATCATTGCATTATCCTCCAAAATCTAAAATGACTAATCTTTTTAGGAGGTGCCGCTCGTATGGGCAACCGGTAGCGACGATAAATAAACGTAAAACACACACACAAATTCTCAAGTGGGACTTCCTGTATTTTTGACAATACAACTCATTGAAAAAGAATACCGGTATGTATGTTCTCAAATTTTGAACAAATTTCAAAATTTCGGGATATAACTCTATATTACTTTTAGTAATAGAAATATATGTATACATCAGCATTGCATATATAGTCAATATTTTCTGTCTCAAAAGTTTCAATTTTGAAAATAATCATTTGTCGTAATGTGAAGCAAGATATATTTGTATATACGTGTCGGTCTCATGAAATATATTGTTTGTATATACGTTTCGGTCTCGTAAAATATATTGTTTGTATATATGTTTCGGTCTCGTAAAATATATTGTTTGTATATACGTTTCGGTCTCGTAAAATATATTGTTTGTATATACGTTTCGGTCTCGTAAAATATATTGTTTGTATATACGTTTCGGTCTCGTAAAATATATTGTTTGTATATACGTTTCGGTCTCGTAAAATATATTGTTTGTATATACGGGGCTGTCTCGTAAAATATATTGTTTGTATATATGTTTCGGTCTCGTAAAATATATTGTTTGTATATACGGGGCTGTCTCGTATTAGATCTGTAATTATCATGATTAATAATCGTCAATAATTAACACTGAAAATACACATTGGTATGCATTTAATAATGATTGCTTGCCTTTGTGAATGCCCATTCATATCTAATTAGATGGTATTAAGACTAATAATTCCAACATGAAAACAGACTAACAAACATAGATGCAAACAACATAATTAATGAATATCCGGCAATAATCAATTTAAAAATGACTCACATAATTAAACAAATCTGCAACATCAGTCGGGTTTCATTTATCTGTTTTTATCACGCATTATTGGAGTACGTTTGTCCGTCAACGGTCAACAATAACAATTGTTTTGTGTTCTCCTTTGTCCAATTCAAGGACAAGCCGTCTCATCAGGATCTGCACTTTTTGCCAGTAATATCACTATAAAAGTAACGGTAAAGTGTTTGTTTATTATAGTGTCACCCCTATTTAAAGGGCCAGCCATTTCTGACTTATGAGACATCTCTTTTTATGAACATCAGTACTTCCCAAATCTTATGCCAGGCTGGTAGGCAACCATTATTTAACTAGCTGGCGGCTCACCAACTGGCCATATCAGAACGAACCCCTGACGAGATTCGAACCTTCGACCTCCCGCTCCGTAGGTGGATGACTTAACCACTAGGCCACAGGGACGGTATATATACGCTATATTTAAACAAAATTACCCATTTTGATTAATGAACTTGTCCAAATGTAATTTTCTTATTGGTCTAAGAATATCATGCACCAGTCCATGTTGTCAGTTACCTGGTGTTGAATGGGTTAAAGATAATTTTGTGAATGAATTAACAAAAATTCCAGTTGTAAATAAACTTTAAATAAACTTTAAAAAAGACAATATCAGAATCATAAATAAACAGATTTCAAAAAATTGTAAAACCTACTACAGTAAAAACCCTCTATGCCACCACCCCGATTTCGAGACCACCCCGTTATTGTGAACGATTTTTTTCCAGAACGGATTATTTCACTATATATGTCAATGGTCGTTGACCCCGATAACCAGACCACCCCGTTATTCCGTAATACGACCAGTTAATTCAGACAAATGCCATTAATCCTATGCTAATTGAACCCCTAATACGAGCGTGGGAAATGTTCTCACTTTCATTGATCGCACCTGACATATTAAAACATTTTTAATTATGTTTTATGACAATTAAGCGACCACTTTATGTAATTAAAACAGAAAAAGCAAGAAAAAACCCAAGAAATTATCATGTGTGAAAGTACATTGTACATGTAGTAAAATTATCATAATTTGGTATTCTTGACCAAACTCGATAAAGAGACCACCCCGCTAATAAGACCACTTTTTGGAAGTCCCATAGGTGGTCTTATTATAGGGGTTTTACTGTATTTCATTCACACACACAAGTTTTAGTTTATACAAATTTATTTTAGCTCTATTGCGAAACAGGTTCTTATAACTTATATTAATCAAAGTTTTACATGTTTACCTTCTTCCTCAGCGATGTTATAACAGACTTATTATTATAAGTATTTTATTTGGGTTTAAACTAGAACTTTGATATGTAGTCAGGGTTCTTTCACTATAATATATTGTTGTGAGAGCTCATCATCATCATCTCTAGTGATTGCCTCACTCAATCAAGAGTTGTTGGAAAACCTATTATACAATGTATTCCAAGAAATATTAAAGTATTTTAACAAGTTGTCTGGGGTTATAATATTTGCTAAAAAAGTAATGTGAAGTATTGCTTCCATATCTTCTGAGAGTCATGCCGCTGACAACAACAATACATCTATCTCAGAGTCATGCCGCTGACAACAATACATCTATCTCAGAGTCATGCCGCTGACAACAACAATACATCTATCTCAGAGTAATGCCGCTGACAACAACAATACATCTATCTCAGAGTCATGCTGCTGACAACAATACATCTATCTCAGAGTCATGCCGCTGACAACAATACATCTATCTCAGAGTCATGCTGCTGACAACAACAATACATCTATCTCGGGAGTCATGCCGCTGACAACAACAATACATCTATCTCGGGAGTCATGCCACTGACAACAACAATACATCTATCTCGGGAGTCATGCCGCTGACAACAACAATACATCTATCTCGGGAGTCATGCCACTGACAACAACAATACATCTATCTCAGAGTCATGCTGCTGACAACAACAATACATCTATCTCGGGAGTCATGCCGCTGACAACAACAATACATCTATCTCGGGAGTCATGCCGCTGACAACAATACATCTATCTCTGAGTAATGCCGCTGACAACAACAATACATCTATCTCAGAGTCATGCCGCTGACAACAATACATCTATCTCAGAGTAATGCCACTGACAACAACAATACATCTATCTCGGGAGTCATGCCGCTGACAACAATACATCTATCTCTGAGTAATGCCGCTGACAACAACAATACATCTATCTCAGAGTCATGCCACTGACAACAACAATACATCTATCTCAGAGTCATGCCGCTGACAACAACAATACATCTATCTCAGAGTCATGCCGCTGACAACAACAATACATCTATCTCAGAGTCATGCCGCTGACAACAACAATACATCTATCTCAGAGTCATGCCGCTGACAACAACAATACATCTATCTCAGAGTCATGCTGCTGACAACAACAATACATCTATCTCGGGAGTCATGCCGCTGACAACAACAATACATCTATCTCAGAGTCATGCCGCTGACAACAATACATATATCTCAGAGTCATGCCGCTGACAACAATACATCTATCTCAGAGTCATGCTGCTGACCACAATACATCTATCTCAGAGTCATGCCACTGACAACAATACATCTATCTCAGAGTCATGCTGCTGACAACAACAATACATCTATCTCGGGAGTCATGCCGCTGACAACAACAATACATCTATCTCGGGAGTCATGCCACTGACAACAACAATACATCTATCTCGGGAGTCATGCCGCTGACAACAACAATACATCTATCTCGGGAGTCATGCCACTGACAACAACAATACATCTATCTCAGAGTCATGCTGCTGACAACAACAATACATCTATCTCAGAGTCATGCCGCTGACAACAACAATACATCCATCTCGGGAGTCATGCCGCTGACAACAATTCATCTATCTCGGGAGTAATGCCGCTGACAACAACAATACATCTATCTCAGAATCATGCCGCTGACAACAACAATACATCTATCTCAGAGTCATGCCGCTGACAACAATACATCTATCTCAGAGTAATGCCACTGACAACAACAATACATCTATCTCAGAGTCATGCCGCTGACAACAACAATACATCTATCTCAGAGTCATGCCGCTGACAACAACAATACATCCATCTCGGGAGTCATGCCGCTGACAACAATTCATCTATCTCGGGAGTCATGCCGCTGACAACAACAATACATCTATATTGGGAGTCATGCCACTGACAACAACAATACATCTATCTCGGGAGTAATGCTGCTGACAACAACAATACATCTATCTCGGGAGTCATGCCGCTGACAACAACAATACATCTATCTCGGGAGTCATGCCACTGACAACAACAATACATCTATCTCGGGAGTCATGCTGCTGACAACAACAATACATCTATCTCGGGAGTCATGCCACTGACAACAACAATACATCTATCTCAGAGTCATGCTGCTGACAACAACAATACATCTATCTCGGGAGTCATGCCGCTGACAACAACAATACATCTATCTCGGGAGTCGTGCCGCTGACAACAATACATCTATCTCTGAGTAATGCCGCTGACAACAACAATACATCTATCTCAGAGTCATGCCGCTGACAACAACAATACATCTATCTCGGAGTCATGCCGCTGACAACAATACATCTATCTCTGAGTAATGCCGCTGACAACAACAATACATCTATCTCGGAGTCATGCCGCTGATAACAACAATACATCTATCTCAGAGTCATGCCGCTGACAACAATACATCTATCTCAGAGTCATGCCGCTGACAACAATACATCTATCTCAGAGTCATGCCGCTGACAACAACAATACATCTATCTCAGAGTCATGCCGCTGACAACAATACATCTATCTCGAGTCATGCCGCTGACAACAACAATACATCTATCTCAGAGTATGCCGCTGACAACAATACATCTATCTCAGAGTCATGCCGCTGACAACAATACATCTATCTCAGAGTCATGCTGCTGACAACAATACATCTATCTCAGAGTCATGCTGCTGACAACAACAATACATCTATCTCGGAGTCATGCCGCTGACAACAACAATACATCTATCTCAGAGTCATGCCGCTGACAACAATACATCTATCTCAGAGTCATGCCGCTGACAACAATACATCTATCTCAGAGTCATGCCGCTGACAACAATACATCTATCTCAGAGTCATGCGCTGACAACAATACATCTATCTCGGAGTCATGCCGCTGACAACAATACATCTATCTCGAGTATGCCGCTGACAACAACAATACATCTATCTCAGAGTCATGCCGCTGACAACAACAATACATCTATCTCAGAGTCATGCCGCTGACAACAACAATACATCTATCTCAGAGTCATGCCGCTGACAACAACAATACATCTATCTCAGAGTCATGCCGCTGACACAACAATACATCTATCTCAGAGTCATGCCGCTGACAACAACAATACATCTATCTCAGAGTCATGCTGCTGACAACAATACATCTATCTCGGGAGTCATGCCGCTGACAACAACAATACATCTATCTCAGAGTCATGCCGCTGACAACAATACATCTATCTCAGAGTCATGCCGCTGACAACAATACATCTATCTCAGAGTCATGCTGCTGACAACAATACATCTATCTCAGAGTCATGCCACTGACAACAATACATCTATCTCAGAGTCATGCTGCTGACAACAACAATACATCTATCTCGGGAGTCATGCCGCTGACAACAATACATCTATCTCGGGAGTCATGCCGCTGACAACAACAATACATCTATCTCAGAGTCATGCCGCTGACAACAACAATACATCTATCTCAGAGTCATGCCGCTGACAACAACAATACATCTATCTCAGAGTCATGCCGCTGACAACAACAATACATCTATCTCAGAGTCATGCCGCTGACAACAACAATACATCCATCTCGGGAGTCATGCCGCTGACAACAATTCATCTATCTCGGAGTAATGCCGCTGACAACAACAATACATCTATCTCAGAATCATGCCGCTGACAACAACAATACATCTATCTCAGAGTCATGCCGCTGACAACAATACATCTATCTCAGAGTAATGCCACTGACAACAACAATACATCTATCTCAGAGTCATGCCGCTGACAACAACAATACATCTATCTCAGAGTCATGCCGCTGACAACAACAATACATCCATCTCGGGAGTCATGCCGCTGACAACAATTCATCTATCTCGGGAGTCATGCCGCTGACAACAACAATACATCTATATTGGGAGTCATGCCACTGACAACAACAATACATCTATCTCGGGAGTAATGCTGCTGACAACAACAATACATCTATCTCGGGAGTCATGCCGCTGACAAC
Organism: Archivesica marissinica; assembly: GCA_014843695.1. Classification (NCBI taxonomy): domain Eukaryota; kingdom Metazoa; phylum Mollusca; class Bivalvia; order Venerida; family Vesicomyidae; genus Archivesica; species Archivesica marissinica. The sequence continues at coordinate 43,664,296 of CM026387.1, forward strand.
AACAATACATCTATCTCGGGAGTCATGCCACTGACAACAACAATACATCTATCTCGGGAGTCATGCCGCTGACAACAACAATACATCTATCTCGGGAGTCATGCCACTGACAACAACAATACATCTATCTCAGAGTCATGCTGCTGACAACAACAATACATCTATCTCGGGAGTCATGCCGCTGACAACAACAATACATCTATCTCGGGAGTCGTGCCGCTGACAACAATACATCTATCTCTGAGTAATGCCGCTGACAACAACAATACATCTATCTCAGAGTCATGCCGCTGACAACAACAATACATCTATCTCGGGAGTCGTGCCGCTGACAACAATACATCTATCTCTGAGTAATGCCGCTGACAACAACAATACATCTATCTCGGGAGTCATGCCGCTGATAACAACAATACATCTATCTCAGAATCATGCCGCTGACAACAATACATCTATCTCAGAGTCATGCCGCTAACAACAATTCATCTATCTCAGAGTCATGCCGCTGACAACAACAATACATCTATCTCAGAGTCATGCCGCTGACAACAACAATACATCTATCTCGGGAGTCATGCCACTGACAACAACAATACATCTATCTCGGGAGTAATGCTGCTGACAACAACAATACATCTATCTCAGAGTCATGCCGCTGACAACAATACATCTATCTCAGAGTCATGCCGCTGACAACAATACATCTATCTCAGAGTCATGCTGCTGACAACAATACATCTATCTCGGGAGTCATGCTGCTGACAACAACAATACATCTATCTCAGAGTCATGCCGCTGACAACAATACATCTATCTCAGAGTCATGCTGCTGACAACAATACATCTATCTCAGAGTCATGCTGCTGACAACAACAATACATCTATCTCAGAGTCATGCTGCTGACAACAATACATCTATCTCAGAGTCATGCTGCTGACAACAATACATCTATCTCGGAGTAATGCCGCTGACAACAACAATACATCTATCTCAGAGTCATGCTGCTGACAACAACAATACATCTATCTCAGAGTCATGCCGCTGACAACAATACATCTATCTCAGAGTCATGCCGCTGACAACAATACATCTATCTCAGAGTCATGCTGCTGACCACAATACATCTATCTCAGAGTCATGCCGCTGACAACAATACATCTATCTCAGAGTCATGCTGCTGACAACAACAATACATCTATCTCAGAGTCATGCCGCTGACAACAACAATACATCTATCTCGGAGTCATGCCGCTGACAACAACAATACATCTATCTCGGAGTCATGCCGCTGACAACAACAATACATCTATCTCGGAGTCATGCCGCTGACAACAACAATACATCTATCTCAGAGTCATGCTGCTGACAACAACAATACATCTATCTCAGAGTCATGCCGCTGACAACAACAATACATCTATCTCGGAGTCATGCCGCTGACAACAATACATCTATCTCAGAGTAATGCCGCTGACAACAACAATACATCTATCTCAGAGTCATGCTGCTGACAACAACAATACATCTATCTCGGGAGTCATGCCGCTGACAACAATACATCTATCTCGGAGTAATGCCGCTGACAACAACAATACATCTATCTCAGAATCATGCCGCTGACAACAACAATACATCTATCTCAGAGTCATGCCGCTGACAACAATACATCTATCTCAGAGTAATGCCACTGACAACAACAATACATCTATCTCAGAGTCATGCCGCTGACAACAACAATACATCTATCTCAGAGTCATGCCGCTGACAACAACAATACATCTATCTCGGGAGTAATGCTGCTGACAACAACAATACATCTATCTCAGAGTCATGCCGCTGACAACAATACATCTATCTCAGAGTCATGCTGCTGACAACAATACATCTATCTCAGAGTCATGCTGCTGACAACAACAATACATCTATCTCAGAGTCATGCTGCTGACAACAATACATCTATCTCAGAGTCATGCTGCTGACAACAATACATCTATCTCGGGAGTAATGCCGCTGACAACAACAATACATCTATCTCAGAGTCATGCTGCTGACAACAACAATACATCTATCTCAGAGTCATGCTGCTGACAACAACAATACATCTATCTCAGAGTCATGCCGCTGACAACAATACATCTATCTCAGAGTCATGCCGCTGACAACAATACATCTATCTCAGAGTCATGCTGCTGACCACAATACATCTATCTCAGAGTCATGCCACTGACAACAATACATCTATCTCAGAGTCATGCTGCTGACAACAACAATACATCTATCTCGGGAGTCATGCCGCTGACAACAACAATACATCTATCTCGGGAGTCATGCCACTGACAACAACAATACATCTATCTCGGGAGTCATGCCGCTGACAACAACAATACATCTATCTCGGGAGTCATGCCACTGACAACAACAATACATCTATCTCAGAGTCATGCTGCTGACAACAACAATACATCTATCTCGGGAGTCATGCCGCTGACAACAACAATACATCTATCTCGGGAGTCATGCCGCTGACAACAATACATCTATCTCTGAGTAATGCCGCTGACAACAACAATACATCTATCTCAGAGTCATGCTGCTGACAACAACAATACATCCATCTCGGGAGTCATGCCGCTGACAACAATTCATCTATCTCGGGAGTAATGCCGCTGACAACAACAATACATCTATCTCAGAATCATGCCGCTGACAACAACAATACATCTATCTCAGAGTCATGCCGCTGACAACAATACATCTATCTCAGAGTAATGCCACTGACAACAACAATACATCTATCTCAGAGTCATGCCGCTGACAACAACAATACATCTATCTCAGAGTCATGCCGCTGACAACAACAATACATCTATCTCGGGAGTAATGCTGCTGACAACAACAATACATCTATCTCAGAGTCATGCCGCTGACAACAATACATCTATCTCAGAGTCATGCTGCTGACAACAACAATACATATATCTCGGGAGTAATGCCGCTGACAACAACAATACATCTATCTCAGAGTCATGCTGCTGACAACAACAATACATCTATCTCAGAGTAATGCCACTGACAACAACGATACATCTATCTCAGAGTCATGCCGCTGACAACAACAATACATCTATCTCAGAGTCATGCTGCTGACAACAACAATACATCTATCTCAGAGTCATGCTGCTGACAACAACAATACATCTATCTCAGAGTCATGCTGCTGACAACAACAATACATCTATCTCAGAGTCATGCCGCTGACAACAACAATACATCTATCTCAGAGTAATGCCGCTGACAACAACAATACATCTATCTCAGAGTCATGCTGCTGACAACAACAATACATCTATCTCAGAGTAATGCCGCTGACAACAACAATACATCTATCTCAGAGTCATGCCGCTGACAACAATACATCTATCTCAGAGTCATGCTGCTGACAACAATACATCTATCTCAGAGTTATGCCGCTGACAACAACAATACATCTATCTCAGAGTCATGCCGCTGACAACAACAATACATCTATCTCAGAGTCATGCCGCTGACAACAATTCATCTATCTCAGAGTCATGCTGCTGACAACAACAATACATCTATCTCAGAGTCATGCCGCTGACAACAACAATACATCTATCTCAGAGTCATGCCGCTGACAACAATACATCTATCTCAGAGTCATGCCGCTGACAACAACAATACATCTATCTCAGAGTCATGCCGCTGACAACAATTCATCTATCTCAGAGTCATGCTGCTGACAACAATACATCTATCTCAGAGTCATGCCGCTGACAACAACAATACATCTATCTCAGAGTCATGCCGCTGACAACAACAATACATCTATATCGGGAGTCATGCCGCTGACAACAACAATACATCTATCTCGGGAGTAATGCTGCTGACAACAACAATACATCTATCTCAGAGTCATGCCGCTGACAACAATACATCTATCTCAGAGTAATGCCGCTGACAACAACAATACATCTATCTCAGAGTGATGCCGCTGACAACAACAATACATCTATCTCAGAGTCATGCTGCTGACAACAACAATACATCTATCTCAGAGTCATGCTGCTGACAACAACAATACATCTATCTCAGAGTCATGCCGCTGACAACAACAATACATCTATCTCAGAGTCATGCTGCTGACAACAACAATACATCTATCTCGGGAGTCATGCCGCTGACAACAACAATACATCTATCTCAGAGTCATGCCGCTGACAACAATACATATATCTCAGAGTCATGCCGCTGACAACAATACATCTATCTCAGAGTCATGCTGCTGACAACAATACATCTATCTCAGAGTCATGCTGCTGACAACAATACATCTATCTCGGAGTAATGCTGCTGACAACAACAATACATCTATCTCAGAGTCATGCCGCTGACAACAACAATACATCTATCTCAGAGTCATGCCGCTGACAACAATACATCTATCTCGGGAGTCATGCCGCTGACAACAACAATACATCTATCTCAGAGTCATGCCGCTGACAACAACAATACATCTATCTCAGAGTCATGCCGCTGACAACAATACATCTATCTCAGAGTCATGCCGCTGACAACAACAATACATCTATCTCAGAGTCATGCCGCTGACAACAACAATACATCTATCTCAGAGTCATGCCGCTGACAACAATACATCTATCTCAGAGTCATGCCGCTGACAACAACAATACATCTATCTCAGAGTCATGCCGCTGACAACAACAATACATCTATCTCAGAGTCATGCCGCTGACAACAACAATACATCTATCTCAGAGTCATGCCGCTGACAACAACAATACATCTATCTCAGAGTCATGCCGCTGACAACAACAATACATCTATCTCAGAGTCATGCTGCTGACAACAATACATCTATCTCAGAGTCATGCCGCTGACAACAACAATACATCTATCTCAGAGTCATGCTGCTGACAACAATACATCTATCTCAGAGTAATGCCGCTGACAACAACAATACATCTATCTCAGAGTCATGCCGCTGACAACAACAATACATCTATCTCAGAGTCATGCCGCTGACAACAATACATCTATCTCAGAGTCATGCCGCTGACAACAACAATACATCTATCTCAGAGTCATGCCGCTGACAACAATACATCTATCTCAGAGTCATGCCGCTGACAACAATACATCTATCTCAGAGTCATGCTGCTGACAACAATACATCTATCTCAGAGTCATGCCGCTGACAACAATACATCTATCTCAGAGTCATGCCGCTGACAACAATACATCTATCTCAGAGTCATGCTGCTGACAACAATACATCTATCTCAGAGTCATGCCGCTGACAACAATACATCTATCTCAGAGTCATGCCGCTGACAACAACAATACATCTATCTCAGAGTCATGCCGCTGACAACAACAATACATCTATCTCAGAGTCATGCCGCTGACAACAACAATACATCTATCTCAGAGTCATGCCGCTGACAAACAATACATCTATCTCAGAGTCATGCCGCTGACAACAATACATCTATCAGAGTCATGCCGCTGACAACAACAATACATCTATCTCAGAGTCATGCCGCTGACAACAATACATCTATCTCAGAGTCATGCCGCTGACAACAACAATACATCTATCTCAGAGTCATGCCGCTGACAACAACAATACATCTATCTCAGAGTCATGCCGCTGACAACAACAATACATCTATCTCAGAGTCATGCCGCTGACAACAACAATACATCTATCTCAGAGTCATGCCGCTGACAACAATACATCTATCTCAGAGTCATGCCGCTGACAACAACAATACATCTATCTCAGAGTCATGCCGCTGACAACAACAATACATCTATCTCAGAGTCATGCCGCTGACAACAACAATACATCTATCTCAGAGTCATGCCGCTGACAACAACAATACATCTATCTCAGAGTCATGCCGCTGACAACAATACATCTATCTCAGAGTCATGCCGCTGACAACAATACATCTATCTCAGAGTCATGCCGCTGACAACAACAATACATCTATCTCAGAGTCATGCCGCTGACAACAATACATCTATCTCAGAGTCATGCCGCTGACAACAATACATCTATCTCAGAGTCATGCCGCTGACAACAATACATCTATCTCAGAGTCATGCCGCTGACAACAACAATACATCTATCTCAGAGTCATGCCGCTGACAACAACAATACATCTATCTCAGAGTCATGCCGCTGACAACAATACATCTATCTCAGAGTCATGCCGCTGACAACAACAATACATCTATCTCAGAGTCATGCCGCTGACAACAACAATACATCTATCTCAGAGTCATGCCGCTGACAACAACAATACATCTATCTCAGAGTCATGCCGCTGACAACAACAATACATCTATCTCAGAGTCATGCCGCTGACAACAAATACATCTATCTCGGAGTCATGCCGCTGACACCAATACATCTATCTCAGAGTCATGCCGCTGACAACAACAATACATCTATCTCGGAGTCATGCTGCTGACAACAATACATCTATCTCAGAGTAATGCCGCTGACAACAACAATACATCTATCTCAGAGTCATGCCGCTGACAACAACAATACATCTATCTCAGAGTCATGCCGCTGACAACAATACATCTATCTCAGAGTCATGCCGCTGACAACAACAATACATCTATCTCAGAGTCATGCCGCTGACAACAATACATCTATCTCAGAGTCATGCCGCTGACAACAATACATCTATCTCAGAGTCATGCTGCTGACAACAATACATCTATCTCAGAGTCATGCCGCTGACAACAATACATCTATCTCAGAGTAATGCCGCTGACAACAATACATCTATCTCAGAGTCATGCTGCTGACAACAATACATCTATCTCAGAGTCATGCCGCTGACAACAATACATCTATCTCAGAGTCATGCCGCTGACAACAACAATACATCTATCTCAGAGTCATGCCGCTGACAACAACAATACATCTATCTCAGAGTAATGCCGCTGACAACAACAATACATCTATCTCAGAGTCATGCCGCTGACAACAATACATCTATCTCAGAGTCATGCCGCTGACAACAATACATCTATCTCAGTCATGCTGCTGACAACAACAATACATCTATCTCAGAGTAATGCCGCTGACAACAATACATCTATCTCAGAGTCATGCCGCTGACAACAACAATACATCTATCTCAGAGTAATGCCGCTGACAACAACAATACATCTATCTCAGAGTCATGCCGCTGACAACAACAATACATCTATCTCAGAGTCATGCTGCTGACAACAACAATACATCTATCTCAGAGTAATGCCGCTGACAACAACAATACATCTATATCGGGAGTCATGCCGCTGACAACAACAATACATCTATCTCAGAGTCATGCTGCTGACAACAACAATACATATATCTCAGAGTCATGCCGCTGACAACAATACATCTATCTCAGAGTCATGCTGCTGACAACAACAATACATCTATCTCGGGAGGCATGCCGCTGACAACAACAATACATCTATCTCGGGAGTCATGCCGCTGACAACAACAATACATCCATCTCAGAGTCATGCCGCTGACAACAATACATCTATCTCAGAGTCATGCTGCTGACAACAATACATATATCTCATAGTCATTCCGCTGACAACAATACATCTATCTCAGAGTAATGCCGCTGACAACAACAATACATCTATCTCAGAGTCATGCCGCTGACAACAATTCATCTATCTCAGAGTCATGCTGCTGACAACAATACATCTATCTCAGAGTCATGCCGCTGACAACAACAATACATCTATCTCAGAGTCATGCCGCTGACAACAACAATACATCTATATCGGGAGTCATGCCGCTGACAACAACAATACATCTATCTCGGGAGTAATGCTGCTGACAACAACAATACATCTATCTCAGAGTCATGCCGCTGACAACAATACATCTATCTCAGAGTAATGCCGCTGACAACAACAATACATCTATCTCAGAGTGATGCCGCTGACAACAACAATACATCTATCTCAGAGTCATGCTGCTGACAACAACAATACATCTATCTCAGAGTCATGCTGCTGACAACAACAATACATCTATCTCAGAGTCATGCCGCTGACAACAACAATACATCTATCTCAGAGTCATGCTGCTGACAACAACAATACATCTATCTCGGGAGTCATGCCGCTGACAACAACAATACATCTATCTCAGAGTCATGCCGCTGACAACAATACATATATCTCAGAGTCATGCCGCTGACAACAATACATCTATCTCAGAGTCATGCTGCTGACCACAATACATCTATCTCAGAGTCATGCCACTGACAACAATACATCTATCTCAGAGTCATGCTGCTGACAACAACAATACATCTATCTCGGGAGTCATGCCGCTGACAACAACAATACATCTATCTCGGGAGTCATGCCACTGACAACAACAATACATCTATCTCGGGAGTCATGCCGCTGACAACAACAATACATCTATCTCGGGAGTCATGCCACTGACAACAACAATACATCTATCTCAGAGTCATGCTGCTGACAACAACAATACATCTATCTCGGGAGTCATGCCGCTGACAACAATACATCTATCTCTGAGTAATGCCGCTGACAACAACAATACATCTATCTCAGAGTCATGCCGCTGACAACAACAATACATCCATCTCGGGAGTCATGCCGCTGACAACAATTCATCTATCTCGGGAGTAATGCCGCTGACAACAACAATACATCTATCTCAGAATCATGCCGCTGACAACAACAATACATCTATCTCAGAGTAATGCCGCTGACAACAATACATCTATCTCAGAGTCATGCCGCTGACAACAACAATACATCTATCTCAGAGTCATGCCGCTGACAACAACAATACATCTATCTCAGAGTCATGCTGCTGACAACAACAATACATCTATCTCAGAGTCATGCCGCTGACAACAATACATATATCTCAGAGTCATGCTGCTGACAACAATACATCTATCTCAGAATAATGCTGCTGACAACAATACATCTATCTCAGAGTCATGCTGCTGACAACAACAATACATCTATCTCGGAAGTAATGCTGCTGACAACAACAATACATCTATCTCAGAGTAATGACGCTGACAACAACAATACATCTATCTCAGAGTCATGCCGCTGACAACAACAATACATCTATCTCGGGAGTCATGCCGCTGACAACAATACATCTATCTCGGGAGTAATGCCGCTGACAACAACAATACATCTATCTCAGAGTCATGCCGCTGACAACAACAATACATCTATCTCAGAGTCATGCCGCTGACAACAATACATCTATCTCAGAGTCATGCCGCTGACAACAACAATACATCTATCTCAGAGTCATGCCGCTGACAACAACAATACATCTATCTCAGAGTCATGCTGCTGACAACAATACATCTATCTCAGAGTCATGCCGCTGACAACAACAATACATCTATCTCAGAGTCATGCCGCTGACAACAACAATACATCTATCTCAGAGTCATGCCGCTGACAACAACAATACATCTATCTCAGAGTCATGCCGCTGACAACAACAATACATCTATCTCAGAGTCATGCCGCTGACAACAACAATACATCTATCTCGGGAGTCGTGCTGACAACAATACATCTATCTCAGAGTCATGCCGCTGACAACAACAAACATCTATCCGGAGTCATGCTGCTGACAAAATACATCTATCTCAGAGTAATGCCGCTGACAACAACAATACATCTATCTCAGAGTCATGCCGCTGACAACAACAATACATCTATCTCAGAGTCATGCCGCTGACAACAATACACCTATCTCAGAGTCATGCCGCTGACAACAACAATACATCTATCTCAGAGTCATGCCGCTGACAACAATACATCTATCTCAGAGTCATGCCGCTGACAACAATACATATATCTCAGAGTCATGCTGCTGACAACAATACATCTATCTCAGAGTCATGCCGCTGACAACAATACATCTATCTCAGAGTAATGCCGCTGACAACAATACATATATCTCAGAGTCATGCTGCTGACAACAATACATCTATCTCAGAGTCATGCCGCTGACAACAATACATCTATCTCAGAGTCATGCCGCTGACAACAACAATACATCTATCTCAGAGTCATGCCGCTGACAACAACAATACATCTATCTCAGAGTAATGCCACTGACAACAACAATACATCTATCTCAGAGTCATGCCGCTGACAACAATACATCTATCTCAGAGTCATGCCGCTGACAACAATACATCTATCTCAGTCATGCTGCTGACAACAACAATACATCTATCTCAGAGTAATGCCGCTGACAACAATACATCTATCTCAGAGTCATGCCGCTGACAACAACAATACATCTATCTCAGAGTAATGCCGCTGACAACAACAATACATCTATCTCAGAGTCATGCCGCTGACAACAACAATACATCTATCTCAGAGTCATGCTGCTGACAACAACAATACATCTATCTCAGAGTAATGCCGCTGACAACAACAATACATCTATATCGGGAGTCATGCCGCTGACAACAACAATACATCTATCTCAGAGTCATGCTGCTGACAACAACAATACATATATCTCAGAGTCATGCCGCTGACAACAATACATCTATCTCAGAGTCATGCTGCTGACAACAACAATACATCTATCTCGGGAGGCATGCCGCTGACAACAACAATACATCTATCTCGGGAGTCATGCCGCTGACAACAACAATACATCCATCTCAGAGTCATGCCGCTGACAACAATACATCTATCTCAGAGTCATGCTGCTGACAACAATACATATATCTCATAGTCATTCCGCTGACAACAATACATCTATCTCAGAGTAATGCCGCTGACAACAACAATACATCTATCTCAGAGTCATGCCGCTGACAACAATACTTCTATCTCAGAGTCATGCTGCTGACAACAATACATATATCTCATAGTCATGCCGCTGACAACAACAATACATCTATCTCAGAGTCATGCCGCTGACAACAATACATCTATCTCAGAGTCATGCTGGTGTGTCATGTGGTGCTTTCGAGCAAGCTTCTTGGACTGGTGGATGAAACTGCTTCGCTTTAGACGATTCTTCGTTAGTGCCCCAACTCTCTCATATGACAGTTTATTGAATGGGACAATTTGTCGAAAGACCATTTCTGTCATCAAAAATGAATGTGGACATATATATAATTGATTAACAAATTCATTTTATATTTATTTACAAGATGTTTTCAGCTGAAGCACTTATTCTTGTTTTATGAATCGTATCTATCCCTAACCGTATTTCTATGATACGAATTTTCCTGACTGGGTACGAATCGTCCCAGACATTGCACACGAATCGTCTCAGACAATGGGTACGAAACGTCCAAACTGGATACGAATCGTCTCGGATATTGGCTACGAAACATCTCTAAAATTGGGTACAAAACGTCCAAGGTATGAAACGTCAATGGTAGGAATTGACAGTAATTCATTATAATATAGTGATATATGTTTATGCAACAACATGCCTGTGTGATATCGATTTAGGGTATACATCGTGCACGTAAATGAACCAGGAGACCCTGGAATTGGGTCTCTGTATCATTGCACTATCCTCCAACAATCTAAAATGACTAATCTCTTCAGGAGGCGTCGCTCATATGGGCAACAGGGGGTAGCGACGATAAATAAACGTAAAACACACACGGTTTCTAGCTAAACCAATTTGAACAGAGCCACCTTGGACCCTTTTCCGGTTGCAAGTAGATGCTTCTTCTTGGGGCTATAAGACAGGCTTAAAGGAGAGAACCCTATTTCCGCCTTAGTGAGGAAGAGTTTCACTAGCTCACCACGCTCGCTTAGCTGATGAATATTGTTTGGTCCAGCAACATACAGGTAGTTGTGTTCATCGCAGGCGAGTGCCGTCGGATACCGTACCCCTTTATAAACAAATATCACTTCTCCGTCGGGGCGCACTCCTATGACAGATTTAGCGCCCCTATCGGCAACCACAATGTTTAAGTCTCGTGTAACAATCAATGATTCCGGGCGTACAAATAAACCCTTGCCGTTATTATCTTCGTACAGTTCCATTTGCAAGTTGCCGCCAGGTGTCAGCAGATTCACTTGTCCAGTGTCTTCGGACGTGCTTAATGCCACTGCTTTGCCGTCAAATTTATTTATACAAATTCCTCTACACTGTCCGGGTACCTTTATATAGCCGCTCCGCTTCATTTGCGCGCCGTCGACGTGAACTTGACGTATTCTGTCGGCAAAAGCTGCATAAATCAGTGGTAAATTCGGCGACGTAGATAGATACTGTACAGATGTAGGAAACTCGAGAACAGCCACAAGCTGGAAGTTACATGTAAACAGTTTGAGCTTCTTGTTTATAAAATCCGACATAATTATATCTCCCGTCGGTAAAAAGGCGGCACTGTTTATGATACAGGCTTTCTCGTCGTGTAGTTGTACATGATACTTCCCTTCCGGAATAGCGTAGCGTTCCCTGACCTCGGTTCCGCTGTGAACTCGTTTCCCGTTGCTGCTGAACTGCCTGTTTCCGGGAGTGTCGTCGTGTTCAGGCCGGCTGGGAATACAACATTTACAACCCATTTATCATTTTAAATCACGCAAGTTACGACGCCACGTCGGCTAAAAGCCGTGTTATTTCCAGCAGTCGCTTTAGTAACAATACAAGTATAAATAAGTACATGTAGTGAATGTTTTTGTTCATGTCTGTGTTTTAATATATTTATGAAATATATTGACATGCAAGATACACATTTATAATTCTAATCCGACTAATCTATTCTTGTCGCAATGTACCGGTATACATTTCAAACCGTAGGTTTAATCATTTGTTTAATTTCATTGAAGCTTATGGAAAGTGATCAAATTTCAAACCGACAAACCCTATTGTTTTAGTGTATTGTGTGTGTTAGGTGTACAGCAGACATTTTGTTCAGCGCTAACCATATTATTAATTTGAATACACATGTACTTTATTACATTGTATTCTTTAATCGCCGGGTAGCACTATAGGAGTTAAATCAATACGTCGAACAGAATGCAACACATTCAATCAAAAACGCCGAGCAGAATTCAACACATTCAATAAAAACCGTCGCGCAGAATTCAACACATTCAATCAAAAACACCGAGCAGAATTCAATACATTCAATCAAAAACGCCGCGCAGAATTCAACACATTCTATGAAACATGCCGAGCAGAATGCAATACATCCAATCAAAAACACCGAGCAGAATTCAATACATCCAATCAAAAACACCGAGCAGAATTCAATACATCCAATCAAAAACACCGAGCAGAATTCAATACATTCAATCAAAAACGCCGCGCAGATTTCAACACATTCTATGAAACATGCCGAGCAGAATGCAATACATTCTATGAAAAACGCCGAGCAGAATGCAATACATTCTATGAAAAACGCCGAGCAGAATTCAACACATTCTATGAAAAACGCCGAGCAGAATTCAATACATCCAATCAAAAACACCGAGCAGAATTCAATACATTCAATCAAAAACGCCGAGCAGAATTCAATACATTTAATCAAAACGCCGAGCAGAATTCAACACATTCAATCAAAAACGCCGAGCAGAATTCAACACATTCAATCAAAAACGCCGAGCAGAATTCAATACATTCAATCAAAACATGCACATGGACACAGTCAAAGGTTGTATACAGACGGGTATACATTATGTTTCAGTCAGTGTGCTAACATCAGTCTTGTTCATTGCAGTTTCTTAAAACTGAAGTTCACTTTTAACCGTATACTCATTATAAATGATATATCATTTTTCAGACCGTTCCTTATATATGCAGACACTATAATTATGTTGAATATGAACATCGCAGGAAAAACATGAGTTTGATAACGATTCAGAACGACTAAGTTAGAAGTGTCTCTGAAGGCACACATTCTTGTATCTCTTCGTAAGCTCCAATCTGATGTGAAATGGAAGAGCATTGGTTATACCAAGCGCACAGGCTTATTCTATGAAATGCAAATTTTCCGTAGTTCCAGGTTATCTCTTTTCTCTTGTCCACAGTAGTGTTGGTGACCAAGCTACTTGTAGTTTACGTACATATGACAACCTTCGAACTATTCAGGATCGTACATCCCAATTCCAGTTAATTTCTTCCAACCGTCACAGCGGAGTGGAATGCACTGCCAAACATGTTACAAACTCAACTTCACTCCCGTTTTCAAAACAAAACATCAATGTGTCATTCCTAATGCACCTAGCTATTACTATTCTGGCAATAGAAATCTACAAATTGACCGTCCACATGTTTGCCTATCACCTCAGTGTCAATGTAGTAGACCAGCCAACACGTAACACTCTCTGTTTCCCTATCCGTACCTTCAAGTGTAGCCTGGGAACAGGCGTTGATATATTTCGCCTGGTCAGTCATATACAGTCAAACCTGTGCTAAAGGCCACCTCCGAATAAAGGCCGCATATGAAAAACCTGTCTCTGAAGACCACCATTTTCTCTCCCGTCGAGCCATTTTAACCCTCTATTGAGAGGCCACCTGTCAACAAAGGCCATATTTTGATTTTCCCGAGGGTGGCCTTTATAGACAGGTTTGACTGTACATATATTTTAATACTGAGATCATTAATTGGGCCGTATGGAGTTTCTATTAATATCAACGTTGCCAGAAGTAAATTAGTGAAAAATCGACAGCCTGGAACCCAGACTACTGTGACTCGTTGACTTCTTTTACATTGGTCACTCCATTTTGTGTAGAATGAAACTACATGCACCTTATGCTTCAGGCGAAACATATCTAACAGACGATCACAATTGTTCTATTTTCAATCTGGTCCAAACATACATACATGACACAAAACGAGCAACCGCCAGCCGATAATGTCATACCAATTCTAAATGCTGGCATATAGGACGGTTGAACCTATGATATATTTGTACTATGTGCGCAGGCACGTGGGTTTTCATGACGACCAGCACGCTACATTCCACAATCATTTAGTTTCCTATTTCTTTCATATTAGTTCCCATTTTCTCTCTGTTCTTGCATCGTAGTAGTATATGTATATAGATGTATGTAGCTAAACACATTTGCTATGTGTAAGCTATATACTACTGATGTCGACTTCTGAAAACGAATACCTAAAGACCGAAGAACGTTCTATCGTAGACGGTCTGCACTAAGTTGTTCACCGTGTCACAGACGTGCAGTATGGTCTAGTGTAGACGGTCTGCACTAAGTTGTTCACCGTGTCACATACGTCCAGTATGGTCTAGTGTAGACGGTCTGCACTAAGTTGTTCACCGTGTCACATACGTCCAGTATGGTCTAGCGTAGACGGTCTGCACTAAGTTGTTCACCGTGTCACAGACGTCCAGTACGATCTATCGTAGATGGTCTGCACTAAGTTGTTCACCGTGTCACAGACGTGCAGTACGGTCTAGTGTATGTGGTCTGCACTAACTTTTTCACTGTGTCAGACATCCAGTACGGTCTAGTGTATGTGGTCTGCACTAACTTTTTCACCGTGTCAGACATCCAGTACGGTCTAGCTTGCTTATTGATTACCCTACATGAGATATTGTTCATGGGCACAGAGCACAGTGTCATTATTTAGTGGTCATATACCAGATTAAACATAAAAAGTACAACAGTTAGATAATGCTCCCTTGCACTTATTTTGCATGTAGTCAAACCTGTGTTAATGGTCACCTCTATTAAGCAGTCAACCTGTACTAAGCAGCCAGTTTCCAGATTCCCAATTTTTTGTTTTTATTATACATTTGACCTCTATTAAGCAGCCACCTGTGCTAAGCAGCCACTTTATGTGACTCCCTTGGCTGGCTGCTTAAGACAGGTTTTACTGTATTACTATATATGACTAACAGCATACACTTAATCTTTATGTATGACAGGAAATGGCTTGTAAACGAACAAAACACATATAAGTATCAAACAATAAGCTTTATTCATGAGAAAGACACATACAGTCAAACCTGTGTTAGTGGTCACCTCTATTAAGCAGCCAACCTGTACTAAGCAGCCAATTTCCAGATTACCGAGATGTTTTTATTATACTTTGACCTCTATTAAGCAGCCACCTGTGCTAATCAGTCAATTTCTGTAACTCCTTGACTGGCTGCTTAAGACAGGTTTGACTGTATATTAGAAAGCCATTAATCATCAATCACAAAAGAAAATATGGTATAAATATACATGATCATAATTATGCATAAAAATTGAACATGTATCTGTTATTATATTTCAGATTTTACGCCTGCATCAGCACCATTTCGGGCTATATCGCCGATGGGCAGTTTACTTAACAACACCTTTCCTGGGCAGGCTCCAGCGGTTAACCAGTACTTGGGTGCACCAACCTCCATAAGAAACTGCCAACTTTTTCATATAAATGAGACATGGCCTGAGCGGGGCTCGAACCCGTGACCATCAGTGATGATAGGTTACAGTGGTATACAAGTCAGCGACCATAACCATTCGACCATTAGTACATGACTAAGTATTCCAAATGCTTCTAGTGTGTTTATTTCAATTGTTTTTATACAAAATAAAAATGACATCCCAAAATCATTGTACATTTGTTTAAAAGGCTAACTGGTACAGTATGTGCTAAATAGTGCTAAATAAACAGCATGGTTTGGTTTCAGATACCTAATACAAAATTCTTCAATTATATTAATGTATTAATTTGGTCTATCTCGTCACCTTTGGCGACTGATTGGGCCTTTTTATGGGCGTTTGAATGCAAGACAAACTTTGACTTTTAAAAAAGTTACTTGTTAAGATTAAAAAACAACATTCTTCTTTAAAATGGTATTTGTTAGGCCTAAATCGTTGGAAAAAGTGACTATTGGGATATTGGATTTGTGCAACACTAGGCCCTACCTTGTATTTCAAAAACAAATGCTAACCACTACTGGTTGGCGACTCTTTTCCGCCCAAAAATGACTAACTAATCTTTTCTTTAGATAAATAAATAGGTCAGCTTGCCATACATGTAATAAGAAGGGAGGTAAACGCCGATAGTGAGGTCACAAAAGGTAATTAAAATGCCAATTAATATTCAAAAGAAAATGCCTTATCCAGAAACATTTATTTTTCGCCATAGTTTGTTTATATCTAGCAGAATCTGCAATATAATACATTATAGGGGAGCAAATAGTAAAATGTACAGCATACACTTAATGAGAGACATTACTGGGTTTTCTATTACCTCCCTTGATAGATAAAGTCCGATTTATCCCGAAATATGTATTGGTCCTTTTAGTTGAAAGCCTTTGTTTTTATTGGTGTTCCCTAACATACCATATGTTGCGGTATGATCAATGTGATTTTATCAAAAGCATGTTGATTAATTGATAATCAATTTCTACAGTAAAGTATCCATTGGATATGCTGTACGATATCTTGTCGAGATTTAGTAATTTAATAATTTTAAGATAAAAAACTATTGAAAACAGATAGCATGTGGTGCAAAGGAAACAACGATAAAGCAGAGGAAGCCAATTAAGAGGACCAATCTACTTTCATGAGTATTCAGGGGCAGTAACTCACTAATGTCTCTCATTGGAAACATGCACTGGAATGATCGAGATAAAAAATCGCAAGTGCAACTGCAATGTGAAGCATTTGCGAGGTTGGACGGGAAAATGGGTCGCCCTGTCAAAAAGGGCGACAACTAGTACTAACCTGTAGAAAGAAAGGACATGGTTTCTTTGTGAACCAGAAAATGATCCAGGTAACAAGGAAGTATATGCAAAATAATTACATGTCTCTCAAAATTAAAGCACAATACATGTGTACAATATAACCAAACAAATGTATCAATATGAAATCAGTAGATAATTAAATTACCTGTAAAGTTCATTCAAAAACTATTTACAATATATTCAATAGAAAATAACATTCCAGTATTGGTTAGGTGACTATTAGCTTTTGGGACCACTATTTTGAGGGACAAAAATCCAATTGACAATGTATATTCTTACACATGAATACAAAACAAAAATGAAATAAAATCACAAAATGTAAACCTCTGGACCATTTATAGTCCTTTAAGTGGACTATCAATTTATGGTGGTTCGACAAACTTCAGACATTTATAAACATTTTGGTATATAACTCGTTTTGTTAGCTGACCGGGTAAGGTTGAACATTTTGTATAGCCTGAAAGTCACCTAACCATATATGGCATTGGAAACGTTTACATAACTCTTAACTGCATTATTATGTAAATTAAGGTATAAATTCTCTTTTGATATGTAGATTGCAATTTAATTGTGCACACGTTTTCATTTGATGTATTAATTGCAATCTACAATTAATACATTGCAATTACAAACAAGAAATGAAAATATGTTTGCATGGTTGTACATCTCCATGCAAGTAAAATAACATATTAATAAAATCTGCAGAAATGGATATCAGACATAAATACATGTACTATAACTTGTCGTAACGGTTCCAACTTTCCGGATGGCAACACTCAAACAAGGGCTGTGAATGGAAAATTGTGAATAAAGAGGAAATCTGCAAAATTACTGAAAATAAGAAGATTACCGAGCTGAAGAGTGAAACATATCTTGTCTGAACAGCTTAGGCCAAATATGATAATATTTATTTTTCAAACATTTGACCAAAAGAGAAAATCCTCTAAAATGAGGAAGATTCACAGCCCTGTGAAACACAATAACATGACATTGTAATCATTGATGTTTAGTAGCGAGTGAAACTTTTGTATAAAAATAGTGCCATCTCCTTATTCTAATGCACTTTATGGGGAGGGTGGGGTAGCTCGACTTCGATTCAGGTGCATGTTTACATAAAATCTCCATTTTGCACGTACCACTTTGTTGGAATGAACATACAACAGAACATTATTTATGATATGTATATATAAGGAATGATTTGTATCAGTATCACAGTATTCGTAAATTTAATTACAACAATTAGGACATTTCTGATATGTGTAGTGGTGCTGCCCAGTTTTACAACACTGTTGTCCGTAAAAAGGATCCTATCATAGACAGATGATCATCTTACTGTTGGTTTAAGTTTATATAATCAATAACATACTAACATAAAACATCAAGACTATATAACATATAGATATCCATCCATGCAACTGAAATAAATCTCAGTCCTCGAATAAATAAACCCCGACACCTCATCAATATTCTTGAAATAATCTGACATTCCATCGATATCTATAAATACGAAATCTCATCAATATTCATGATATCCACCACCTCATCCATACCGTGTATTCATGATATCAGACACCTCATCAATATTCATGATATCCACCACCTCATCCATACCGTGTATTCATGATATCAGACACCTCATCAATATTCATGATATCCACCACCACCTCATCAATATTCATGATATCCACCACCTCATCAATATTCATGATATCCACCACCTCATCCATACTGTGTATTAATGATATCACACATCTCATCAATATTCATGATATCCACCACCTCATCCATACCATGTATTAATGATATCAAACACTTCATCACTATTGTTGATATCCACCACCTCATCAATATTCATGATATCCACCACCTCACCCTAACCATGTATTAATGATATCAGACACATCATCAATATTCATGATATCCACCACCTCATCTATACCGTGTATTAATGATATCATACACCTCATCAATATTCATGATATCGGGACACCTCATCAATATTCATGAAATCCTACTTTGTAGAATAAATTGTATGGTACATATAATTACAGCAATCTGTCATAGTTCGGTAATGTGTAATGTCATACACAAACATATAGTAGTTAGTGTTGATAAATGGGAACCGTCCCCATTCAACTTGAGAGTCTTCAATACTCCTCATAACACCACTCGTGCAAATACAAAGTTCAGTGATCACACAATGAAATAAAGTCCTATCTTACACAAATAAACACAAATCTCAAATCTTCTTTCTGTTTTATGATTTCCAATGACTTTGGCAAATATAATATTTGTTTCCAAATTTTATTGATTTTAACGGCCCTGTCTGGAGCCTCATTGCACTACGTGACAACAATTCTCATAATGTGAAAGTCCGTAATAAGAAATAGTTCATGTATAATTTTCAAGTTAGTTTCTGTTTGCTGTCAAAATTAAAAACTACAGACAAAACAAATTCATTACAATATATTACTTAATAATTACCTGTTCGTGATTGTCAGAAAATAGGTAAAATATGAAAGTACATCTAACTGTGCAGGAATACAAACGCAACCAGTGGCAGAGAAAATACCATCTTTCACTGTTTCAAAGCGGTGTAAGATGCAGTTTTCTTTCACTGAGAAAACTCAATCAATCATTGGAAATCATAAAAGAAAAGGCACATGTTTTATAAAAGATGTATCGGACAAAGCCCCATAGGACTATGAAATGGTTAACATGTTCTAATAAATTACATAAGGAATGTTAGATTGGGAATATTGTTAAATGAACAATCGGCAAGGTGCGTCACAACCTGTATTTTGATCAAGGGGATAAATAATTTGTCTGTTACATAGAAATCATGATTATCTTCCTCTATTGGTGTTACTATTTCATTTTGCAGCAACATCATTAATTATATATTATGGTGCAAATCCAATGGACCCATGTTAAAATATTCTGGTGGAAACTGCAGTGAACAAATTACGGCAAAATATTTCAAATTGCAATGGACCTAGGACATCAAAATATTTCAAATTGCAATGGACCTAGGACATCAAAATATTTCAAATTGCAATGGACCTAGGACATCAAAATATTTCAAATTGCAATGGACCTAGGACATCAAAATATTTCAAATTACAATGGACCTAGGACATCAAAATATTTCAAATTGCAATGGACCTAGGACATCAAAATATTTCAAATTGCAATGGACCTAGGACATCAAAATATTTCTCTGAAAAGTGCAATGGCTAAATGACATAGAAATATTCCTGGTGAAAAATGAAATGGATCAATGATGTTAAAAGATTTTGGTAAAAAGCGCAATTGCTAAATGACATAGAAATATTCCTGGTGAAAAATGAAATGGATCAATGATGTTAAAAGATTTTGGTAAAAAGCGCAATTGCTAAATGACATAGAAATATTCCTGCCAAAAAATGAAATGGACAATTGACGACAAAATATCTTGGTGAAATAGACCAATGACATCAATATATTTCTAAATTCAATGGATTAATGACATAAACATAATTAGTGATGATGCAATTGACTAATGGCATTAAAATATTTTGGTGAAAAATACGATGGAAAGATTACATTTTCACCAAGATTATTATAGTAAGGGTCCTGATGTGTAATATGGATGAAGTCGAAGTCAGTGAAATTGTAGCCAGTCTGTGGAACTTGCAACCAAAGTCTTCGAAATCACAATGGTAGTCTGTGAAGGATGGTGAAGAGGACTGTTAAAGATATTGCAAGGTAGCTGACCCCACTCCTGCTGGACTGGTTACATAACCCCGTGTCACAGAAACAATAATTCACAGAACGCCCAAAGTCATCAGCCGTCAACTGGCAGCCAAGGAAAGGCTCGTCAATTTCTGAAATCACAACGGAAACAATATCAACTGATCTGGCAGCCAAGGAAAAGTTCGTCAATTTCTGAAATCACAACAGAAACAATATCAACTGATCTGGCAGCCAAGGAAAAGTTCGTCAATTTCTGAAATCACAACAGAAACAATATCAACTGATCTGGCAGCCAAGGAAAAGTTCATCAATTTCTGAAATCACAACAGAAACAATATCAACTGATCTGGCAGCAAAGGAAAAGTTCGTCAATTTCTGAAATCACAACAGAAACAATATCAACTGATCTGGCAGCCAAGGAAAAGTTTGTCAATCTCTGAAATCACAATATCAAGTGATTTAATGATTCTGTAAAGCATGTTTTGCACATTCGTCCTCACAATTTCTGATTTCCCTTTCATTAACTTTATCTTCACTGAGCAACAAGGACTAGATGATATTTAGAACAGTAGTCCAATCGTGTAAGTAAATAGTGCAGTCCTAATTGAACTTAAAATATGAATATTGTATTGTACTATAGAATAAGACAGTATCATACCTCTAATTGACTGTATTACACTCAAGTAGTCGGTTCTTGTGTAACATCTCCGTCTTGCCACATAGTATTCTGTGAAATAATCAAAAGCATTTATGTAAGAAAGGAATGGTGTCATCATTGGACAGTAGATATGGTAATAGTGGGATAGTGTACAAATAGCTTGGAATGACATGTGACCACATGGAATGAGAGGTGTCCACATGGAATGAGAGGTGTCCCCATGGAATGAGAGGTGTCCCCATGGAATGAGAGGTGTCCCCATGGAATGAGAGGTGTCCCCATGGAATGAGAGGTGTCCCCATGGAATGAGAGGTGTCCCCATGGAATGAGAGGTGTCCCATGTACTGAGAGGTGTCCCATGGAATGAGAGGTGTCCCAATGTAATGAGAGATGTCCCAATGGAATGAGAGGTGTCCCAATGTATGAGAGGTGTCCCCATGGAATGAGAGATGTCCCCATGGAATGACATGTGACCACATGGAATGAGAGGTGTCCACATGGAATGAGAGGTGTCCCCATGTAATGAGAGATGTCCCCATGTAATGAGAGATGTCCCCATGGAATGAGAGATGTCCCCATGGAATGAGAGATGTCCACATGAAATGAGAGATGTCCCAATGGAATGAGAGGTGTCCCAATGGAATGAGAGGTGTCCCAATGGAATGAGAGATGTCCCAATGAAATGAGAGATGTCCCCATGGAATGAGAGATGTCCCCATTGAACAAGAGATGTCTCCATGCAATGAGAGGTGTCCCCATGTAATGAGAGATGTCCCATGGAATAAGAGGTGTCCCCATAGAATGAGAGGTGTCCCCATGTAATGATAGGTGTCCCCATGGAATGAGATGTGTCTCCATGGAATGAGAGGTGTCCCCATAGAATGAGAGGTGTCCCCATAGAATGAGAGGTGTCCCAATGAAATGAGGTGTCCCATGAAATGAGAGGTGTCCCCATGGAATGAGAGGTGTCCCCATGGAATGAGTGATGTCCCCATGGAATGAGTGATGTACCCATGTAATGAGAGGTGTCCCAATGGAATGAAAGATGTCCCCATGGAATGAGAGATGTCCCCATTGAACAAGAGATGTCTCCATGTAATGAGAGATGTCCCCATGGAATGATAGGTGTCCCCATGTAATGAGAGATGTCCCATGGAATAAGAGGTGTTGCCATGGTATGAGAGGTGTCCCCATGAAATGAGGTGTCCCATGGAATGAGAGGTGTTGTCATGGAATGAGGTGTCCCATGGAATGAGGGGTGTTGTCATGGAATGAGGTGTCCCATGGAATGAGAGGTGTTGTCATGAAATGAGGTGTCCCATGGAATGAGGGGTGTTGTCATGGAATGAGGGGTGTTGTCATGGAATGAGGTGTCCCATGGAATGAGGGGTGTTGTCATGGAATGAGGGGTGTTGTCATGGAATGAGGTGTCCCATGGAATGAGGGGTGTTGTCATGGAATGAGGTGTCCCATGGAATGAGGGGTGTTGTCATGGAATGAGGTGTCCCATGGAATGAGGGGTGTTGTCATGGAATGAGGTGTCCCATGGAAAGACATGTGTCATCATGGAATGTGAAGTGTCTCCATGGAAGGTGAGGTATCCCATGGAATGGTTAACATGTATGATATTAATTGAGGACTGAAATTTGTAAATACTAGAATATTTGATTCCTGAAATAATACCTGCACCCAGTAGGCACCAAGAACACCGTGACATACCTTGATCCCAGACCTTGCCACACACGTAACAATTGGATCCTATTGCTGTCCCATCTCTGTCAGCATCAAATGGTTCGACCGGGCAACTTGTACAGTCATAGCACTGAAATACAATGCAAAGGATGTATTTGATTCATAACACAATATCACTAGGTGAACATGGTTCACCATGCACCTGGAATACTCATTTTAAGTTATTAATATTTTTTGGCAACGTTTTCACAATGAGGAATACAATTTACAATTACATATCACAATAACATTACTGTCACATTTCTAACATACATAAAACCCGATAATGATAATATCCATGAAATTTTAAAAGTGCAACAGGATTGGGCTACAAGTTTTGAAAACCATTTCCAAAAGGTCAAATTTGCTATCAATTTTATTTTGATGTATGTAGTACGGTACTTGATTCATAAAGACATTAAGGAGGTACTTGATTCATAAAGAAATTAATGAGGTACTTGATTCATAAAGAAATTAATGAGGTACTTGATTCATAAAGAAATTAAGGAGGTACTTGATTCATAAAGATATTAAGGAGGTACTTGATTCATAACGAAATTAAGGAGGTACTTGATTCATAAAGAAAATAAGGAGGTACTTGATTCATAAAGAAATTAAGGAGGTACTTGATTCATAAAGATATTAAGGAGGTACTTGATTCATAACGAAATTAAGGAGGTACTTGATTCATAAAGAAAATAAGGAGGTACTTGATTCATAAAGAAATTAAGGAGGTACTTGATTCATAAAGATATTAAGGAGGTACTTGATTCATAACGAAATTAAGGAGGTACTTGATTCATAAAGAAAATAAGGAGGTACTTGATTCATAAAGAAATTAAGGAGGTACTTGATTCATAAAGATATTAAGGAGGTACTTGATTCATAACGAAATTAAGGAGGTACTTGATTCATAAAGAAAATAAGGAGGTACTTGATTCATAAAGAAATTAAGGAGGTACTTGATTCATAAAGATATTAAGGAGGTACTTGATTCATAATGAAATTAAGGAGGTACTTGATTCATAAAGAAAATAAGGAGGTACTTGATTCATAAAGAAATTAAGGAGGTACTTGATTCATAAAGAAATTAAGGAGGTACTTGATTCATATGGACATTAAGGAGGTACTTGATTCATAAAGAAATTAAGGAGGTACTTGATTCATAAAGAAATTAAGGAGGTACTTGATTCATATGGACATTAAGGAGGTACTTGATTCATAAAGAAATTAAAGAGGTACTTGATTCATATGGACATTAAGGAGGTACTTGACTCATAAAGAAATTAAGGAGGTACTTGATTAATAGACATTAAGGAGGTACTTGATTCATAAAGACATTAAGGATGTACTTGATTCATATAGACATTAAGGAGGTACTTGATAAATAATGTAGGATCATTAGGTGAACATGTTCCACCAGGTATTTTGTATATCATAGCACTGTAATATACTGTAATAATACTTAGGATGTACTTGATTCTTAGCATATTATCAACATGACAACATGTTCCACGGAGAACTGGTACTCACAGCTCAATGCTGTTGGATTGTAATTTTTCACTTGTGATTATGAGTCACTTGAGCTAACCTGGAGATAGAAATCTTGCTGGCATGCTCATGATCACGTTTGATTATATTAGTGAATTTTTAAATGGAACAAATTCACCCAATCAGCATACATGTGGAACACAGCAGGATACATGTATTGATGTGATAAAGTAAACAGATACACAACGAGAGACATCACTGATTTTCTAGACAGATAAAGTCCAAACGTTCCTGAAATATACAGCCAAACCTGTGTTAGTGGTTGAGGTGACCATTAAGCTGCCAACCTGTATTAAGCAGCTAGTTTCCAGATTCCCAATATGTTGCTTTATTTTTTATTCATTTGACCTTTATTAAGCAGCCACATGTGCTAAGCAGCCACTTTCTGTGATTCACATGGCTGGCTGCTTAACACATGTTTGACTGTATTGGTCCTTTTAATTGGGATCCTTTGTTTTTACTGTTGTTCCCAACCAGATGTTGCGATATGATAAATGTAATTTTATGAAAATCATGTTACTTAATTTATTTAACCAAATAGTATAGAAGATATTATCTGCACAAACTTTAGTTTAAACATAGTTTATTTCAAACAATAATATAACATACACAAATATACAATTTACACAATATTTACATACATGTATGAAAAAGGATTAGAACCGAAAGCTATGGCTTATAGAGTTCTTCTCCTATAATTAGATACATATTGTAATTACGGTATGACAGCGTCTAAACTACTAATTACAATTTGAAAAAAGGTAAGTACCGTATACCTCCATTTAAACGCCCCCCGGGGGCGATGCAATTTGCGACAAATTTTATGCAAATTATGTCTGGGATTCCTTTAAACGCCCCCCCTTTCTTCATACCTCTTGACATCGACACAGACCACTGTGTTTCTAGCAGTACAGACTATGATCAGTGAGAATGATTTTGTTTTGCTTCAAAATGGGGGGCGTTTATTAGGGAGGTGGCACTTAAATGGGGGTATACTGTATATATTAATCATGAACTGTAAATTACAATATCATTAATATAAAGAGATTATTAAGGTGACAGAAATACACATAGTAATTAAATTAGTACGTTTAAATTGAGATTGACTCAGATGATAGGGGAAAAGATAGATGGAGGAACATGATGTATTCATTCGGATAGTTCAATGGTAGAGGCAAGCATGCTACATTTAGTAACAGATGCTCATGAAAATCGTCTGCTTTCCTGGATGTAGTTTTGGACTGCTTCAAATATGTGTGCGTTGAGATCTCATTGCTAAGGTTCCAGTCTCCGTGTAATAGAGTGTATAGTGTTATGGTATAATATTTAGAAGTAGATGCATAAACTTTGTTTGATGGTACAAGGTCAATATTACCCAAACAGAGAGCATGCTACACATGAAGCTTAACCCATTCGTCAACAAGTAACTGGCATGGACTGGTACCAATAAATTAATAAGAAAATAACATTTGGATCAGTTCATTTATCAATATGGGTAATTTTTTCTATGGCAATGGTAATATTACTGGCAAAACGTGCAGAATGCGATCCTGATGAGACGGTTCGTCATGATAAATCCAGTCTGTGCTATAAGAAGCTTGATAGAATCCAGACTGTGTTACAAGAAGCGTGATATAATCCAGTCTGTGCTGTAAGAAGCTTGATAGAATCCAGTCTGTGTTATAAGAAGCTTGACAGAATCCAGTCTGTGCTGTAAGAAGTTTGATAGAATCCAGTCTGTGTTATAAGAAGCTTGATAGAATCCAGTCTGTGTTATAAGAAGCTTGATATAATCCAGACTGTGTTACAAGAAGCTTGATATAATCCAGTCTGTGCTATCAGAAGCTTGATTGAATCCAGTCTGTGCTATAAGAAGCTTGATAGAATCCAGTCTGTGTTATAAGAAGCTTGATAGAATCCAGTCTGTGCTATAAGAAGCTTGATAGAATCCAGTCTGTGCTATAAGAAGCTTGATAGAATCCAGTCTGTGTTATAAGAAGCTTGATAGAATCCAGTCTGTGTTATAAGAAGTTTGATAGAATCCAGTCTGTGCTATAAGAAGCTTGATAGAATCCAGTCTGTGTTATAAGAAGCTTGATTAATCCAGTCTGTGTTATAAGAAGCTTGATAGAATCCAGTCTGTGCTATAAGAAGCTTGATAGAATCCAGTCTGTGCTATAAGAAGCTTGATAGAATCCAGTCTGTGCTATAAGAAGCTTGTGTAATTAGGAGCTTAAATACATTGTGTCCAGTCTGCATACCTGTATTCCATCTACTTCCTTATCGTAGTCTGTCTCGGTGCCAGCAGGTACGTACCCAGGTATGACTGGCTGCTCATTCCACGAATTTTGGAACTCATTGAATGTACCATCTCTCCAAACTAAAATCATACACCATATAAACATAGAAATGTATAAATAACACAAAATCCAAAATTGTTACAGAAACCATGAGAGTTATTTAAGTGTCTTGCTTAAATCTTTGCCTGCTGAGTTAATAAAATCACATTTGCAAATAATATAGATCCAGATCAGTTGCAGTGTAACACTGCGTCTGATCAGGATCTATGTTGTTTCAGTTTGCTATTCAGCCAAATGTTTTAGCTCCACTATCCCTATCCAAATAGCAAACAGCCTGATCAGACGACACGTTCTGTGCCATCTGATCTGGCTCTATGCTGTTTGCAAAAGTGATTTTATCTGCAGCTAGAGTGCAGAGCACAACGACTCTGGCGGACTCAATCTTGCAATTTCTAGATTATGAGGAAGACACTATATCCATTACATAATGGAGGTTCCAAAGTGGTTGGTCAACAGTCATGATGTGCACATATCTAGTTTATCAAGTCCCAGACCATAAAAATTCCCTTGTCCATGCAAATTTCTTTAGCCATGTTTGAGTTATATACAAGATGGCGTGGAGCACTCACATCGGTCCATGATCTGTGATGTCAAACAATATGCAGTTATTGAATTTAGGCTGGAAACTATGTAGTAAATAAAAGTGTGTTTGTTTAAAAATTATAACAGTGTCACCCCTATTGAAAGGGCCAGCCATTACTGACTTATGAG
Organism: Archivesica marissinica; assembly: GCA_014843695.1. Lineage (NCBI taxonomy): Eukaryota > Metazoa > Mollusca > Bivalvia > Venerida > Vesicomyidae > Archivesica > Archivesica marissinica. The sequence continues at coordinate 43,692,839 of CM026387.1, forward strand.
ACACCTCTTATGGACATCAGTACTTCTCGAATCCAATCCTTGAAGGCCAGGCGCCTGGCTAATAGGTAATCGGTCACAATTATATTTAACTAGCTGGCACCTCACCAACCGACCATATCAAAATGATACCCCTGAGAGGTTCGAACCTTCAACCTCCGCTCCAACGCTGTAACCACTAGGCCACGGAGATGGTAAATATGAACCAGAGAGAAATCAAAAATTGACCCCATATAATTTGTTAAATCACATGCACTTACCACCTGGAGCTATTCCGTTAAGAGAGGGGTCACAATCGGGTCCGCCTGTAGGGTTGCTCCAGGGAAACTGTCTCAATTCCATGGCGAACCCTTCTCCATTACCCCGAGAAATGGCAAATACGTCCGTCTTGAACTGTAGCGTAAGTTTGTTTGCACAGGTTGTAAATACAATGCTGCCGATGAAACTCGACTGTTTGAGGGTACCACACAGTCCGGTGTGGAAGTCAATTCCCTTCAACAGCTTGGCATTGTCACACCTTTCAGCTAAAACACAAATTTAAGATTACAGTCAAACATAACTTGAGCGACCAGCCAAGGGAATGATGATAATTGGTTTATTAAATATTGCTTAGAACAGGTGGTTCTCAATGGGGATATTTATATACTAACGAATAATGAAGGAATAGTCACAGCTCTCAATGGGGATATATATGTCATACACATAAAGATACAATTATACATACAGTCAGGGTTCCCGCTGTTGGTCGCCAATGGCGCAACATTTTGTGATTTGGCGAAAATATATGGCGCACATTTTTATTTTGGCACATGTTTTGTCAAATACATGGCTTCAAATATTTATTTGTGAACTATATGGCTCTTAGTTGGGTCCAAGTTTTTTAAATTGGCTCCTGTGTTTTTCATTTGGCGACAGAAGTGGCGCAGACAAATATTCAGTCAGAGGGAACCTTGACATTAGTATGAAAATACAAATGGTTTGGGCCACAAGTTTTAGACAACGGCCCGCACCAGTTTACGCTCGGGGAGAAGCATATTGAACATAGAAAAACCTGGGCTGAGTAAAAATTCCACTTCAACTTCTCCCAGCCTCAGCAGTGACAGTGCTGGACATGTTTATTACAGCACATGAGGAATAGAGGGACGTCCTGCAGCCCCACTTACCGTCATACATCTTCAGATAATCCATACATTTTGTAATTTTGCCTTCAGAATCAATCTTCCCAATAACATCAAACTTGTTAATCCTGATCTCCCACTGGTACCCTATCTTCCCTATCAGAGTTACAACGCAATTCCTGTCTGCCCGGTAGTATTGCTAAAACACAAACAATGACATCAAACTTGTTAATCATGTGTTTTATGTTTATTTATCGTCGCTACCGGTTGCCCATATGAGCGACGCCTCCTGAAGAGATTAGTCATTTTTGGAGGATAGTGCAATGATACAGACAGAGACCCATTCCAGAGTCTCCTCTGGTTCTTTTGCGTGCACGGTGTAAAGCACCGACACGAGACCTCGGTTTAACGTCCCATCTGAAAGACTTGTTAATCCTGATCTCCCACTGGTACCCTATCTTCCCTATCAGAGTTACAACACAATTCCTGTCTGCCCGGTAGTATTGCTAAACCACAAAACCATTAAGAACATACTAACTAAATATGCAAAAGTTCTAAATCTATTATTTTTAAATATTTGAATTTTATTGGCTTTATTTTTTGTACATGTACCTATTTTTGTTTTGTTTAATGTCCGCCTCCGTGGTCGAGTGGTTAAGGTCACTGACTTGTATACCACTGTAACCTATTATCACTGATGGTCACGGGTTCAAGCCCAGCTCAGGCCGTATCTCATTTATATGAAAAAGTTGGCAGTTTCTTACGGAGGTTGGTGCACCAAAGTACTGGTTAACCGCTAGAGCCTGCCCAGGAAAGGTGTTGTTAAGTAAACTGCCCGTCGGCGATATAGCCCGAAATGGTGCTGATGCAGGCGTAAAACCCGAAATATAACATAAAATTGTTTTGTTTAACAAGCCATCGACACTAATAATTATATACATGCAGTCTCTTCCAAGAGACTGTAAGGAATTACTGTGGATTGGGCTGAATTTACGATGACTTTAGTGGAACACAAATTCCAATCAAAATGAATCAAAGTTATCACAAATTAACTGTTTACAAATATTTGATCAAATGGATAAAATCATACACACATCTTAGCCTGCTAATGTCATCTTCCCGGCCACCAATTATAGACAGTACAAAGTGTGATTTTCACAACCTGTGAAAAATACAGGCGAGGACATGTGGTAAGCAATGAAATGTTGTACCATAAATGACAAAGATCATCCTGTGACTGGCTTCCTTTCATAATTGGCATTTCCGACTTAGAGTGGTCATTTTGTGTTGAAATTTCATCCGGTTTCCAGAATAGAGGGATTCCGGATTACAACACTTTTTATTACAATGAAAATAGAAGGGAAAATTTGGGACCAAAAGAAAATATCTGACTCAGAGGGGATTCCGGATTCGAGGGGTTTTACTGTATATGACAAAAAGCTTCTCACTGTGTTCCAAATAGGGATAATTGAGGTAGTTCAGGGAGAAGTTAAGTAGTTCAGGGAGAATCCAATTAATTCTACCACATTGTCCTCTAGCTTGTGCACTGAATGAGTGTTAACCCATTCAACACCAAGTAACTGACATGGACTGGTCCATGATATTTTTAGACCAATAAATTAATAACAAAATTACATTTGGATCAGTTCATTTATCAAAATGGTTAATTATTTTTCTAAAAATAGTTATATTACTTGAAAAAAGTGCAGATCCTGATGAGACGCTCGTCACGAGCCGGCTCATCTGGATCTACACTTTTTTGTAAGCCAATTTAGAGGTCTGTGGTGTTGAAAGGGTTAATGGGTAAATCCCTCCATTACGGACGTCTCCAACTTTCAGCAAGAAGTATACATTTAACAAACCGTTTCAACAACATGTGAGATGATCTGGTAGATATCTCGGTTCTGTAGTATTTTTACTTCTGGATTCCAGATGCTGCTGCAATCTCCATCTTTGTTCTGGAGAATGATCACAGACTCTGAAATATTCATACAAAAGTTTTTCTCACAATCAGACAAGCTTTAGTTTATACAAATTTATGTTAGCTCGATTGCGAAACAAGTTCTTTCAACTTATATTAATCACTCACAAGACCTCATTCCTGATGGAATCCATCGTCGCGAGAAGAGGAATGTGGAATTTAAATGCCTTGCCTAAGGGCACAATCCAATCGTAATGGCTCCAGCGGGGCTCGAACTCCGGACCTTTCGCACCTGAAGCAAACGCACATCCACTGCGCTATCACGATGTCCACAAGAGACAAGATTTAGGGTGGGGGGGTAGATAATCAGCCTAACCGGGTGGGTAGACAAGGGCATTACTTTATGCAAATTAGATGTCAGTCCGGTAGTTTCCGTTTATATCCGCGTCCAAATTTATATAATTTCATTGCATAACGTTAAAATCCGAACGTCATTATAATAACAGCGAAACTTCATCAATGACGCAATCATTGATGTATCGCTTCCATTCAAGTGTTGTTCACGTGCCTACTATTACCATTTGACTTACAATGTACTGACAGTATTGTCATGGAAATCTGAAGAGCTTCTCTGCATTAGTTGATGCAACTTGACATTGATCTTTATAACAGGGTAGGAAATTTCCCAGAAATAAAACATATTTTGTGCTTAAAACTAGTTCTTAGACAGCTGGAGAAGAGATTTATCCTTTGTTCTACATGTACATCTAGTACTGTAATAGTTCAGTTGAAGCTTGTTAATATAGGATGGAGAAATATTACATTTATCAATACCTCGGTACATGTAGCTAAATTTGTAGACCATTGGAATGACCATTGAAAAGCTGTAGAGGTTCGAAATAATCATTCAAATCCATGTCGCCAATTGAGATAATCCTCTTGAATTACATTTGTACGTTAAGTGACTTGATGTAAGGTGGCAATCATAACAAGACCACGCAATGGATGCAGGATATGGATGTGTACGTTAAGTTCTTGTTGAAACTTGAATGAAGCAATTCTTGATGTGGTTGCCTCGGTACTAAACTACTTTAATTGGTAGAGTTGGAACAGTAGCGGTTTGGATCCTGGCTATGACCGACATTTTACATACACGGTGCTGTCATGCATTGAAAACAATGTCAGATACGGCAAGTTTTGATCTCATTAAAATAATAGAGGAATAAATGTAGAATTTATTTAGTGTACATTATAATTATTCAGTTATTAATTATTTCATTTTCAATGGAAATCTTTTTTTGTCGAATTTAGCACTAATTGAATTTCGATCTCAAAAGTCGTGGCAGACTGTTACTAGGTTACCAAATTATGAACTAACTCTGTATCTGTATGTACCTGGTATCTGCGATCTTCCAAGATCAATCAAACCAAAAATAAACAAGATGTACAATAAACAAAAATTCATTTTTGACTCATTTCCTGGTTTAAGCGACGCTTGCAGGCGCTTGGAGCGAATAATCATACGATATCAACCATTCTAAAACGTAACATATCCGGAACAAGCGGAACAAGATTCTATTCTATAATCATCACATTTTGCTATAATATATACCAAATACATTTAGAAGACTGTGTTTGTTGCATTTTCAAGTTATTCTACTAGCTTCGCTATAGCCAGTGAGTTGAATTGTATTATTTCTCGTTAGCTATACTCTTACGCTTGCATCCTATTCATTAATAGTATTTCCATACATAACCAAGAACATTATTCAAGACACTAGTGGTCAACGGCTCAACAGAAGTACCAAACCATTTAGTCCTACATATGTTTTCGATCTGTTATTTGAAAATGCATTGATCGTAAACGGTTACATTTTTCAAGTCTAAATATTTAATTGACAAACCACTCACAACATCCAATGGTTCCGAGCTCAATGTGGTAGGCAATATCAACCTGAACACGATACACAATGACTCAAAACATCATGCATATTGCTATATTGTTGACGCAGCATTTAGCCCCATAATAGGCTACCAACTCAATATGCTGAAATTTGTACATTCAGTTCTAACAAAAACTAAACCATACACGACAGAAAAAGTATTGTCAAAGACACATTTTGTGGGATAGGAGAAAGGCGACATTCATCTGAAACCAGACACTAAACCAGTCATGTATCCTGCCATACGTATACCGTTTGCCATAAGAGACGAAGTGAAAGCTGAACTAGACTGAATGGTCAATGATAAGGCTATCACCTAGGTTACTACTCCTTTTCAGTGGATGAACAACAGGGTAATTGTTTAGAAATCCAACGAATCACCGAGAGTATGTCTAGAAGCTAAAGACGTTAACGAAGCTGTCCTGAGACCGCACTACCCACCAGGGTCCATAGATGACATTTTACAAGACCTCACAGGAGTGACTGTATTCTCAAATATTGATGCCCGAAATGGATATTGGTCAGTTACTCCCATATGGGTAATATAATTCCAAATATATGGTCGTGCAAAAAATGGACGAATGCATTGAAGGTCTAACAGGCTCAGAGATAATAAACCTTCTCTCCAATCTCAAACTCAGTCTCAAGCTTCTGATTGGTTCAGCCGACAGTAAAACTCAGAATCAACCAATCAAATAACTTGAGATTGAGTTTGAGAACAGTTTTATAACCTTGGACCCAGGTACCACGGTCATTGTTGATGACATTGCCTATTTTGGATGTTTTCATGATAAATTAATGCACGCAGAGGTGCAGGGAGAATGGTATCGAGCTAAATGCTGACAAGACAGAAATATGAAAGACAGAAATTCTTTTCTTTTGGCATTTATTGACACCACAGGGACTCAAAATTGATCCAAATAAGACTAATGCCATTACCGACATGCAAGTCTGAACTGGAGACCGTGCTGGGTATGATTAACTATCTGCAACGATTTGCACCAACTCTAGCAGAATTGACTGACTAGTCCTTTGAGAAATATCTAGAAGAAAGATATTAATATCCTTTGGGAAGCGGAACACGATGATGCTTTTCAGAAAAATCAAGACTGATTACTCAACAACCATGTTAAATACTTGCATACTTTGATCCTAAAGTTGACGTAATACCGCAGTGTGATTCATCGCACAATGGACTAGGATTGTGTATTCTTACAGAACGATAACCCTGTATGCTTTGCCTCAAAGTCATTGATGGTACAACACTATGCTCAGAACACGAATGAACTATATACTATGTTCTATTTCACCAAATGACGTACGGACGACATGTAAAAGTGCAGAGTGATCATAAACCGCTAGTCAGTACTTCCCGTAAACCAATGCATGCATCAGCATCCCGTTTACATAGGATGTTACTTCAAATGCAGAAATACGACTTTGAAATTGTCTATTTTCCTGGAAAATCAGTTCCAGTAGCCGATACGCTTAGTCCCAGCTACAGCCTGACGTATACCCCAACATATGCAAAGGACTTGTCGCGCATATAGACTGAGTCATGGCAAGTATTCCAATAAGTGACCAAAAGATGGACATGATCAAAACAGCAGCCAAAGCAGAGTCAGATATGTAAACTCCGAAACGCATAATTATGTTTGGTTGGCCTGAAAAACGTAAATACTGTCCCAAAAAATAATTCCATACTGGATGATATTAGTGATTGATGATGCACTACTTAAAAAGAAACAGAGACATCATACCTCAGTCAGGTAGTCACACTTTATTGGACAACAATACACGACTCACACAACCAGGTCCCTCCTCCACAACGTGCACGTCGTGACCTAGATACAGCTCACAGCTCACAGTAAGAATATGGTTCAAGGACTTCGCTGACGGAAGCCGCTCCATCGGAATCGCGTGACTTTATACATTTACATATAGTGTACCTTACTACTAATGTCCCTACTTGGCGAGACAGCAACACTTAGTGCTGGCGGCGGCGGATAGCTGGTTTTCTTTTAGCCGACTCCTTCAAGGGGGCGGATCTCCTTCAAGGAAGAGGTGGGCCACATACTTCTTGATGGCGTGAGGACCCCAGCGAAGAAACCGGAACCATTATTGCTGCTGTGAGGTGACAAATCGTGGAGGATGTGGCCCTACAGTGGACCCCTTCGAAAGATGATACAGGACATGTCACCCCGAGAAGAACGAAGATGCCTTTCCAGCTGTCCACATAAACAACGTAGATCACTACAGAAACTACTTAGAGAAACCAGTCGCCCAAATGCCTCGGCGGAGGCGACTTTAAAGAAAACTATATCGATCGATCACACTTTTTGATAAATGTATTGATAAATGTACACACAGAGCACGAGCAATCATGTTATGGCCGGAAATGACGAAATACACAAAACAGGTACTAACTGCACACTCTGTCTTGATAACAGAAATGCAAACTCTAAAGAGCCGATGATTTCAAACACAGTACAAGACCGATCATGGGAAGTTGTTGCTACTGACATTTCATTTGAATGATGAACACTATATTGTTGTGGTAGATCTTTACTCTAGATACTTTTAAATTGGGCGATTGACCAATCGTTGGTCAAGCCCTGCACAAGATCACAGGGATTCGGCACGTTTGGGGGTACTAGTATATATATTTAAGTACTTAAATATATATACTAGTACCCCCAAACGTGCCGAATCCCTGTGCACAAGATTAAATGTTTCTTTGCGACACACGTGATTCCATGCAACGTAATTAGCGATAATGTAAAATCTTACTCCAGCCTAGAGTTCGAACAGTTTGCAAACTATTGGGATTTTGAACATGTAACGGCATATCCTAAGCTGGACAAACGAGAGCAGTATTTAGCTATACTCGAATACCGTAACTCACCACTAGTTTGTGGTAAAAGTACTGCTGAACTGTGTATGTCTCGACAGCATAGGGTAATTATACGGTTGACATCTGACCATTTTGGAGCCCACAATACCTGACAAACATGACATCAGAGAAAACATGCACACACCACAGACACAGTCAAAACAGAATTATGATAGATGAACTAAAGGCCTTCACAAAGCTATCCGATGGTGCAGCTGTACGAATTAGAAATGGTGGAAGTCGTGATAGGTGCGAAAGGTCCGGAGTTCGAGCCCCACTGGAGCCGTTATGATTGTGCCCTTAGGCAAGGCATTTAAATTCCACGTTGTCTCTTCTATCTCCCTCGTGGCGATGGATTCCACCAGGAATGAGGTCTCGAGAGTGATTTATATAAGTTGAAATAACTTGTTTCGCAATCGAGCTGAAATAAATTTGTATAAACTAATTAGAAATGGCCACCAAATGGTAGGAAAGTAGTGAATAGTAGATCCTATATAGCTGAGACAAGAGATGGAGGGTCGTATCGCAGAAATCGAGGACACCTACTCAAATGTAAAGAGAAACCATTTCCAACCATGGATTTCAGTACACAGACATCACTATCACATGCCAGACAGTACATACCACACACTACTGATCTACAAGCTGCGACTAATCATGCACATCAAACAATACTACACCATCAACTACACCAGAAAATAACACATACAGATCAATGCCCTCACAAAATGTAGTGCAACAGCAACATATGATGATGATGATGATGATGATGATGCCACTAGAACTTGGTCAGCTTTAATAGTGAAGAACCAGTTAACTGAAGAACTGTGTATATTAAAGTATAACTATTATTTATATTTTATGTTTTACTTATAATCGTTTTCTTCCAATGTCAATTATGTATGTATGTTCCATTAATGTCAAACCTAGACATGTTTTCCTGGGCAGGCTTAGCCGACCTAAGTGGTTAACCAGTACTAAGCAATGTGTGTGAGGTGCCTTGCTCAATGACACTACATACGTGGCCTGACCGAGTATCGAACCCGGGACCGTTCGATTCCAAGTCCGATGCTCTACCACTGGACCACGGACGCCACACCAATATTACACTATTGTATGTATGTATGTTCCATTGATGTCAAACCCCTTGTGGGGACGTATACATGTTTTTCTGGGCAAGCTTAGCCGACCTAAGTGGTTAACCAGTACTAAGCAATGTGTGTTAGGTGCCTTGCTCAATGACACTACATACGTGGCCTGACCGAGTATCGAACCCGGGACTGATCGATACCAAATCCGACGCTCTACCACTGGACCACGGATGCCACACTAAGGGAACATTCTGAATAATTTATACAAACACCTGCAATCTTTGATATTTAATTCTTATTTTTCAAGCATTCAGACAACATGCTATTTAATATGTTCAGTACTGATACAATGTGGCATCTGGGATACAAATGTTATCACATTCAACTACTGTGGAGCAACAATCTTGAGGAGAAGAATTATATAAGACTATGTCTTCCATTCTAATCCTGTTTCTGTATTCTGATTATGTGTGATTGTTCAATATGTATTATATTGGGAAAAACAATGCGAGAACAATTATATCCAATTTATTGTTGCCATTATCAACAAGGAACCACATAGGAACAATTACTTAGCAGTAGTACCTAATGCGGGAACTCGCTTGTTTTTCTATTACCTCCCTTGGTATATAAAGTCCGATTTATCCGTAAATGTATAGTGGTCCTTTCAGTTGGAAACCTTTGTTTTTACATTTGTCCCCTAACCAAAATGGTGCGTTATGATAATGTGATTTTAACCATTTTATCCAAATGATGCACAATGTTTACAGATTTTTTACCCATTGTATACATTGTAGGTTATCTATCGAGATATACATGCACGTATAGTAACATAATAATTATAAAATGAGAAAGTGGAAGAAAATTGATAGCATGTTGTGCAACAGAAACACCGATAAAAACAGAGGAAAGAACTTAAGAGGACATACATCCTGTTAAAAAGTACAGTACCATAGAGTCCGCCTCCGTGGTCGAGTGGTTAAGGTCGCTGACTTGTATACCACTGTAACCTATCATCACTGATGCTCGAGTTCGGGTTCGAGCCCCGCTCAGGCCGTGTCTCATTTATATGAAAATGTTGGCAGTTTCTTACGGAGGTTGGTGCACCCAAGTACTGGTTAACCGCTGGAGCCTGCCCAGGAAAGGTGTTGTTAGGTAAACTGCCCGCCGGCGATATAGCCCAAAATGGTGCTGATGCAGGCGTAAAACTCGAAATATAACGTAACATAACAGTACCATAGTAATATAGTGGAGAATAATCTTATATAATTATGTATAATCTATATTATATTGGAGAATAACGTTGACATATTGGATGGTTAGAAGAAATTTGATTATAGTATACCCAAGGGCGGTTTAAGGTTGTACGGGGCGGGGCCCCTGTCTGTAGCTCAAACAGGGGCCGTTTTATCAAGATACATATTAGTGTAAGCAAACAAGAACATTCTATTGAATACACCTTTCTCACATTACCTCCGCTTGGCCGAAATTTACCTATCGCATTGGTTGGTAAGAAGGGATTTCACCTGTCGACGCGTATTGCGGGACTATTAGACTCGGGGAACAGTGCACTATTGACTTAATTGGGTTTAACATCAAGCAGCAGCCCTAGCGTGCATATAATTGCATATGTTGTACGTTGTTTCTTGTTTTGAACTGAGAATTTGACTGTGGTCAAACAACGAAGAAGGGCAAACTATAGCGATGTGCAGCCCAATAAGCTGGTTTTAATCATCCATTAGCCATTCGCTGTAATCACAGTTATCAAGGCCCTATAATGAACTCATCCAGCGTCCCCTCGCCAAGCGTTATCAACAATTCACCGTATCCAACTCCCGTAGTAACTGCCGTCGCATATCGGATTAGTCACCGCAATTACACAGGCCATTCCACCTTTAACTGGACAGACGGATCTGTTGTCCAGTGGTAACACGCTGGACTGGTAAGCCAGGGATCGCAGGTTCGATCCCTCGTCTGACCCTAATAAAATTAACAGTCTTCATATGGGACTTTAAACCGATGTATTGTGTCGGTGCTTTACACCGTGCACATAAAAGAACCAGACGAGACTCTGGAATGGGCATTGCACTATCCTCCAAAATCTAAAATGACCAATCTCTTCAGGAGGCGTCGCTCATATGGGAAAACGGTAGCGACGATAAATAAACATAAAACACACTTTTAAAACTGGGCTACATCTCCGTTATGAAGTAGTAAACCCTTTTAGTATATGTGTTAAAACCCTGCTTAAGTTATTATTTCGGCTATATACCCTATATTGTCCACAGCCTCCGAACTATACATTCCAACTCATTACACACCATTATCATATTATGCTTCCCAACCAATGCCAAGCTATCAATGTAATCACAGGACGTTTCGAGTATTGGAAAATACTCTAGCCAATCTCTTCCCCGATAATGATATCATAATTAGATTAATGCTGTTAAACGCACGCACGCACGGTTAAATGTATACACGCACGCACGCACGCACAC
>CM026387.1:43706799-43709957 GCA_014843695.1 Archivesica marissinica
TGCAAAGAAATATTCCTTGCGTTCTATGTGGTGCGGTCAATTGGCGATTATTCGCGTTCAATTCGCAATGTGATTGCGGTGGGTGGGTGTGCAGTCTACTCGCGTTTCTTGAAGATTTCATCGTGTGAAGCATATAGTTGGTGGCCGTTTAATTAACTAATCTGTTACGCCTTCAGCTGACGGCTCGAGCGGGTTTAAAGCAGAGGCCGGTCGCTACCATCTGTACGTGTCCCTAGCATGTCCGTGGGCGCACAGAGCACTGATCGTACGCACACTAAAGGGACTAGAGGATGTCATTTCTGTCGATGTTGTGGACTGGTTCCTCGGAGATAAGGGATTAGGATGGCAGTTCACGGGCGAGGTATAAATAAATATATATCATTCGTAAATACATCGTAAATACATGTAATTCAAGGGAAACATAGATATGTGTATCATTTGTAGAACAGGCGAGGTATAAATAAATATATATATCATTCGTAAATACATCGTAAATACATGTAATTCAAGGGAAACATAGATACAGTTTATTTATTAAATTCCAATAGACTGTCAAGCCCATGAGGACATACATACATATTATATACAGTTAGCGAACAGTTCAAACATAAAGCATACATTTTATACAAATGAGCTCCAACAGCCATTTATATTTATATATATGTGTACATACATGTACTATTTATCTGATATGTGTCTTATAATTAAAGCAAAACAGTTCTTTATTTCTAACAAGGAGAAGGTCAAAAGACGCAACAAAACACAAAACCAAACATACAAAATTGAAGTTGCTGCAAAGTTATATAACATGATATGTGTATCATTTGTAAAACAGGCGAGGTATGAATATATATATATATATCATTCGTAAATACATCGTAAATACATGTAATTCAAGGGGAAACTAGATATATGTATCATTCGTAAATACATCGTAAATACATGTAATTCAAGGGGAAACTAGATATATGTATCATTCGTAGATACATCGTAAATACATGTAATTCAAGGGGAAACTAGATATATGTATCATTCGTAAATACATCGTAAATACATGTAATTCAAGGGGAAACTAGATATATGTATCATTCGTAAATACATCGTAAATACATGTAATTCAAGGGGAAACTAGATATATGTATCATTCGTAAATACATCGTAAATACATGTAATTCAAGGGGAAACTAGATATATGTATCATTCGTAAATACATCGTAAATACATGTAATTCAAGGGGAAACTAGATATATGTATCATTCGTAAATACATCGTAAATACATGTAATTCAAGGGGAAACTAGATATATGTATCATTCGTAAATACATCGTAAATACATGTAATTCAAGGGGAAACTAGATATATGTATCATTCGTAAATACATCGTAAATACATGTAATTCAAGGGGAAACTAGATATATGTATCATTCGTAAATACATCGTAAATACATGTAATTCAAGGGGAAACTAGATATATGTATCATTCGTAGATACATCGTAAATACATGTAATTCAAGGGGAAACTAGATATATGTATCATTCGTAGATACATCGTAAATACATGTAATTCAAGGGGAAACTAGATATATGTATCATTCGTAAATACATGTAATTCAAGGGGAAACTAGATATATGTATCATTCGTAGATACATCGTAAATACATGTAATTCAAGGGGAAACTAGATATATGTATCATTCGTAAATACATGTAATTCAAGGGGAAACTAGATATATGTATCATTCGTAGATACATCGTAAATACATGTAATTCAAGGGGAAACTAGATATATGTATCATTCGTAAATACATGTAATTCAAGGGGACACTAGATATATGTATCATTCGTAGATACATCGTAAATACATGTAATTCAAGGGGAAACTAGATATATGTATCATTCGTAAATACATGTAATTCAAGGGGAAACTAGATATATGTATCATTCGTAGATACATCGTAAATACATGTAATTCAAGGGGACACTAGATATATGTATCATTCGTAGATACATCGTAAATACATGTAATTCAAGGGGACACTAGATATATGTATCATTCGTAAATACATGTAATTCAAGGGGACACTAGATATATGTATCATTCGTAAATACATGTAATTCAAGGGGACACTAGATATATGTATCATTCGTAGATACATGTAATTCAAGGGGAAACTAGATATATGTATCATTCGTAGATACATATAATTCAAGGGGAAACTAGATATATGTATCATTCGTAGATACATCGTAAATACATGTAATTCAAGGGGACACTAGATATATGTATCATTCGTAGATACATCGTAAATACATGTAATTCAAGGGGAAACTAGATATATGTATCATTCGTAGATACATGTAATTCAAGGGGAAACTAGATATATGTATCATTCGTAGATACATGTAATTCAAGGGGAAACTAGATATATGTATCATTCGTAGATACATGTAATTCAAGGGGAAACTAGATATATGTATCATTCGTAGATACATGTAATTCAAGGGGAAACTAGATATATGTATCATTCGTAGATACATGTAATTCAAGGGGAAACTAGATATATGTATCATTCGTAGATACATGTAATTCAAGGGGAAACTAGATATATGTATCATTCGTAGATACATGTAATTCAAGGGGAAACTAGATATATGTATCATTCGTAAATACATGTAATTCAAGGGGAAACTAGATATATGTATCATTCGTAGATACATGTAATTCAAGGGGAAACTAGATATATGTATCATTCGTAGATACATGTAATTCAAGGGGAAACTAGATATATGTATCATTCGTAGATACATCGTAAATACATGTAATTCAAGGGGAAACTAGATATATGTATCATTCGTAGATACATCGTAAATACATGTAATTCAAGGGGAAACTAGATATATGTATCATTCGTAGATACATCGTAAATACATGTAATTCAAGGGGAAACTAGATATATGTATCATTCGTAGATACATGTAATTCAAGGGGAAACTAGATATATGTATCATTCGTAAATACATGTAATTCAAGGGGAAACTAGATATATGTATCATTCGTAGATACATGTAATTCAAGGGGAAACTAGATATATGTATCATTCGTAGATACATCGTAAATACATGTAATTCAAGGGGAAACTAGATATATGTATCATTCGT
>CM026387.1:43710957-43755957 GCA_014843695.1 Archivesica marissinica
ACTAGATATATGTATCATTCGTAGATACATCGTAAATACATGTAATTCAAGGGGAAACTAGATATATGTATCATTCGTAAATACATGTAATTCAAGGGGAAACTAGATATATGTATCATTCGTAGATACATCGTAAATACATGTAATTCAAGGGGATACTAGATATATGTATCATTCGTAGATACATCGTAAATACATGTAATTCAAGGGGAAACTAGATATATGTATCATTCGTAGATACATGTAATTCAAGGGGAAACTAGATATATGTATCATTCGTAGATACATGTAATTCAAGGGGAAACTAGATATATGTATCATTCGTAGATACATGTAATTCAAGGGGAAACTATATATATGTATCATTCGTAGATACATGTAATTCAAGGGGAAACTAGATATATGTATCATTCGTAGATACATGTAATTCAAGGGGACACTAGATATATGTATCATTCGTAGATACATGTAATTCAAGGGGACACTAGATATATGTATCATTCGTAGATACATGTAATTCAAGGGGAAACTAGATATATGTATCATTCGTAGATACATCGTAAATACATGTAATTCAAGGGGAAACTAGATATATGTATCATTCGTAGATACATCGTAAATACATGTAATTCAAGGGGAAACTAGATATATGTATCATTCGTAGATACATGTAAGGCGATGTACAAATAGATATGTGTATCATTTGTAAAACAGGCGAGGTATAAATAAATATGTGCTCCATTTGTAAAGCTGTCAAACGAGGTATAAATAAATATATGTACCATTTGTAAATATCGGGCTGTAGAAATAAATCATTGTATCATTTGTAAATATGTTTAGCAAGGTATATATAAATGTATGTACCATTTGTAAATATCGGGCTGTAGAAATAAATCATTGTATCATTTGTAAATATGTTTAGCAAGGTATATATAAATGTATGTACCATTAGTAAATAAGTTAAGCTAACATGAAATGCTGCTATGGCAGCGTATTTTTGTGTGAACAGCTCTAACATCAGTACTCGTTGTCTTGGTTTGTTTATATGAACTCAATATTTTATATGGCTCATATTGCCACATTTATCGCTAATCCAATTACTGTATACAATTATATACTGTAATGGTGTAGATATTATGATATAATATGTTCTTATCCAATTACTAGAATCCTAGTTATATATGTATACATTTTTATTTATATTTCCATATATTATTGTCATGGGTATGTTTAAAATTACATCTGTAATTGTGAAGCGCAATTTTTGTGCTATATAAATGTATTAAAATGTATTTGTATTTGTATTTAGTGTGTCCGTCTGTTGTTTTAAGTCGGGAAACCAAGCTTTAGTAAAAATAGAACATTCCATGTATCAAACTGCACGCTAAGCTGGTAACCAAGCCTGGATTGTTATGAGTACTCTCTAACGACAAAGTGTTAAATTGATCATCCGACAGCTAGCAACATTCAAATTGTGTACTATACTAAGTATGACCATTCGGAAAGGGCCGTAATTAATGTTGCTATAACTTGTGGCCCGGCCAGTTTGCATATATTTTGCCAATTTGTGTATTCACATGTATATGTAAAACGAATGGGAGACATTATTGGGTTTTCGATTACCTCCCTTGACAGATAAAGTCCGATTTATCCCGAAATATGTATTGGTCCTGTTAGTTGAACGTGTATTGGTGTTCCCTAACCATATGTTGCGGTATGATAAATGTGATTTTATCAAAAGCATGTTAATTAATTTATAATCAATTTCTACAGTAAAGTATCCATTGGATATGCTGTAGGATATCTGTCGAGATTTAGTAATTTAATAATTATAAGATAAGAAAACTAATGAAAACAGATAGCATGTGGTGCAGAGGAAACAACGATAAATACAGAGGAAGCCTATTAAGAGTACCAATCTACTTTCATGAGTATTCAGGGGCAGTAACTGAACAATGTCTCTCATTGAACAATAATGCACGATACAACTATATATATCGTTTACTATGAACACGTCTTATACACGAGTTTGATTTTCTAATTTTCAGAAAGCCAACAGTACACTGGATACAGTCAATGGTTGTAACTATTTGAGTGAAGTCTACTTCAAAGCAAATTCAGGTGAACTAAAATACAGACAATACGTGTTCTTAGAATCTTGATACCTTGTAGCATAGCCCATTTGCGACAGATACGTCGAGGTAGCTGTTAAAACCACAGTATACGTTTACTTAGAATGTGCTGCTCCCCTAGCCTGGGAACAGGCGTCGATATATTTTGTCTGGTCAGTCAAATAAATATATTTTAACACCAAAACTATTAATTGGGCCGTATTGAGTTTTTGATCATATCATGTCATTTTGCCAGAAGTTAAAAAGTGAAAAATCGACAGACTGGCACCCAGGCTACTGCACACCAAGGTATTGTACGAAGCGGATGATTAGATATTGTGATTATTGTCTAATAATTTCATATTTCAATAATAAATTATTACGGTATAAAGTAAAATATGGAAAATATGCCCACAAGCGAACGTGCTTTTGTGACATTGCTACTGCCCCCTCCCCTTATTGATATTTTTAACAAAATCACTATTAACTCTGTAAATGATGGTTTACGAAAATGAACACTAGGGTGAATTTGCATAGGAATACAGTCAAACCTTAAGCAGCCAGCCATGGGAATCACAGAAAGTGGCTGCTTAGCACAGGTGGCTGCTTAATAGAGGTTAAATGTATAGTAAAACAACATATTGGGAATCTTGAAACTGGCTGCTTAATACAGATTGGCTGCTTAATAGAGGTGACCACTAACACAGGTTTGACTGTACTAGTATTATTTCTCCAACTGAAGAAACCAATGCACTAGAGACAATACGGTATCGGTTTGTACTATTTATCGACAGGGAGGTTGATAACGAATTGCTCGACAAACGATTGCGGAGCAAGTTCTAACAACTTATATTAATCACTCTCGTTGGCGCGGATGAAAGCGTAAATGTGGTCATACGTGTGGGGGGAAACCGGAGTACCCGGAGAAAACCCACCTGTCTGATCTGGCGACCACCGTACCATCTTACATACTTTTTTTTTTGCTTTTTGTGATGTCGCTTTAATATTTAAAACACTCAATGGCCTAGCACCTGTCTATCTGCAAGAGTTAAGACAATAATCTAACCTAGTGTTTTTTTCAGATAAATTATAACCATACACGTGTGTACGTATTAGTTCTTGCAGCTTATATCTTATTTCCCATGAACGTCTTACTTATCACTCTTTTTGACTTTTATTTATCGTCGCCTCCTGAAGAGATTAGTCATTTTAGATTTTGGAGGATAGTGTCCAGAGTCTCATCTGGTTCTTTACGTGCACGGTGTAAAGCACCGACATGAGACCTCGGTTTAAAGTCCCATCTGAAAGACTTAATTTTATTAGGGTCAGACGGGTTATCGAACTTGCGAGCCCTGGATAACCAGTCCAGAGTGTTACCATTGGACTACAGATCCGTATTGTCATTGTTTACATGTTTCACTGTGCTATTTGGTGTTTTAGGGGGCCTCATGGTAGATTGACCTAACTGTTCAAATGAGTTAGTTTAGTTACATAATGTGTTAATTAATTTCTGGTAGCTCGTTTGATCGTACGATTTACAGCATTAGTGTAATCGCTCTCGAGACCTCATTCCACCATATACTCACCACTATGTGAAATGGCACTCTCGAACAAATGTACGAGATCGAACGGATGTAGTGGTGTTGAGCAATACTCGCAACACACATTGTTGGAGAGCTGAAGATGGAGGTAATACCGCTGTATGAAATGGAGCTGTCCGAACACATCTTAGACCGTGTACCCAACCCAGTAAAGTACATACATGTACTTCTATAGGCTGTCCGATTAGCGCAGTGGTTAGCGCCTTTGCTGCTCACTAATGCAACCTTGGTTCGATCCTCGGACCGGGACGTATGTAAGATCGTACGGTGGTCGCCAGATCGGACAGGTGGGTTTGCTCCGGGTATTCCGGTTTCCTCCTACACGAATGACCACATTTTAACTTTCATCCGCGCCAACGAGAGTGATTAATATAAGTTGTTAAAACTGGCTTCGCAATCATTGTAAAGTAAATAAAGTTTAAACATACATGTAAGTGTTTATAATATTTCTTCTTTCAGAATATTCTGGGTCTTTTACTGTTCCAGTTTTATACGACAAACAGAAAAATACAATCGTCAATAATGAATCTAGTGAAATCATCCGCATGTTGAACACTGAATTCAACCAATTATGTCGGACTGATGCTCAAAGGAAACTTGATTTCTACCCAGAATATCTACGAGATAAAATAAATGAAGTCAATGAATGGATTTACCCGTAAGTAACTCTTGTTGTAGGGGTGGGGGGAGTCACATCATTCACCATCGATGGATTTACCCGTAAGTGACTCCTGTTGTAGGGGTGGGGGGGTCACATCATTCACCTCGATGGATTTACCCGTAAGTGACTCCTGTTGTAGTGGGGGGGGGGCACATCATTCACCTTCGATGGATTTACCCGTAAGTGACTCCTGTTGTAATGGGGGGGGGGTCACATCATTCACCATCGATGGATTTACCCGTAAGTGACTCCTGTTGTAGGGGGGGGGGGGGGGTCACATCATTCACCATCGATGGATTTACCCGTAAGTGACTCCTGTTGTAGGGGTGGGGTCACATCATTCACCATCGATGGATTTACCCGTAAGTGACTCCTGTTGTAGTGGGGGGGGTCACATCATTCACCATCGATGGATTTACCCGTAAGTGACTCCTGTTGTAGGGGTGGGGGGTCACATCATTCACCATCGATGGATTTACCTGTAAGTGACTCATATTGTAGGGGGGGGGTCACATCATTCACCATCGATGGATTTACCCGTAAGTGACTCCTGTTGTAGTGGGGGGGGGGGGTCACATCATTCACCATCGATGGATTTACCTGTAAGTTGACTCATATTGTAGGGGGGAGTCACATCATTCACCATCGATGGATTTACCCGTAAGTGACTCCTGTTGTAGTGGGAGGGGGGGGGGTCGCATCATTCACCATCGATGGATTTACCTGTAAGTGACTCCTATTGTAGATGGGGGGAGTCACATCATTCACCATCGATGGATTTACCCGTAAGTGACTCATGTTGTAGTGGGGGGGGGTCACATCATTCACCATCAATGGATTTACCTGTAAGTGACTCCTATTGTAGGGGGGGGGGGAGTCACATCATTCACCATCGATGGATTTACCCGTAAGTGACTCCTGTTGTAGTGGGTGGGGGGGGGGGGGGTCACATCATTCACCATCGATGGATTTACCTGTAAGTGACTCCTGTTGTAGGGGGTCACATCATTCACCATCGATGGATTTACCCGTAAGTGACTCCTCTTGTAGGGGGGTCACATCATTCACCATCGATGGATTTACCCGTAAGTGACTCCTCTTGTAGGGGGTCACATCATTCACCATCGATGGATTTACCCGTAGTGACTCCTGTTGTAGTGGGGGGGGGTCACATCATTCACCATCGATGGATTTACCCGTAAGTGACTCCTCTTGTAGGGGGGTCACATCATTCACCATCGATGGATTTACCCGTAAGTGACTCCTCTTGTAGGGGGTCACATCATTCACCATCGATGGATTTACCCGTAAGTGACTCCTCTTGTAGGGGGGTGACATCATTCACCATCGATGGATTTACCCGTAAGTGACTCCTCTTGTAGGGGGGTCACATCATTCACCATCGATGGATTTACCCGTAAGTGACTCCTCTTGTAGGGGGTCACATCATTCACCATCGATGGATTTACCTGTACGTGACTCATGTTGTAGGGGGTGGTCACATCATTCACCATCGATGGATTTACCTGTAAGTGACTCCTCTTGTAGGGGGGGGGGGTCACATCATCCACCATCGATGAATTTACCTGTAAGTGACTCCTCTTGTAGGGTTGTAGGGGGGTCACATCATTCACCATTGATGGATTTACCTGTAAGTGACTCCTCTTGTAGGGTTGTAAGGGGGTCACATCATTCACCTTCGATGGATTTACCTGTAAGTGACTCCTGTTGTATGGGGGGGGGTCACATCATTCACCATCGATGGATTTACCCGTAAGTGAATCCTGTTGTAGTGGGGGGGGGTCACATCATTCCCATCGATGGATTTACCCGTAGTGACTTCTGTTGTAGGGGGTGGTCACATCATTCACCATTGATGGATTTACCCGTAAGTGACTCCTGTTGTAGGGGGGGGGGGGTCACATCATTCACCATCGATGGATTTACCCGTAAGTGAATCCTGTTGTAGTGGGGGGGGGGTCACATCATTCACCATCGATGGATTTACCCGTAAGTGACTCCTGTTGTAGGGGGGGGGGTCACATCATTCACCTTCGATGGATTTACATGTAAGTGACTTCTGTTGTAGGGGGTGGTCACATCATTCACCATTGATGGATTTACCCGTAAGTGACTCCTGTTGTAGGGGGGGGGTGACATCATCCACCATCGATGGATTTACCTGTAAGTGAATCCTGTTGTAGTGGGGGGGGGGTCACATCATTCACCATCGATGGACTTACCCGTAAGTGATTCCTGTTGTAGGGGGGTGGGTGACCATCATCCACCATCGATGGATTTACCTGTAAGTGACTCTGTTGTAGGGGGGGGGGGGTCACATAATTCACCATCGATGGATTTACCCGTAAGTGACTCCTGTTGTAGCGGGGGTGACTTTTTATGTGCTAACGATATCCTAGTGTGGTAGAACAAGCTACCAATCACGAAGCGTATGTCAATGCTAATGATCCCGTTATTCATATTGATAGGTACATCAACAATGGAGTGTATATGAGCGGGTTTGCAACCAGTCAAGAAGCTTACAATGTTGCCGTAAATGGGCTCTTTGACCATCTTGATAAAGTAAGAAACATATATGTGCTATACTAGGTAGTGGATGGCACTTTATTGTGGTTCAACAACAACGAACAACAACAACTAAACATTTAAACATTCATACAATGTCTATAGCAAGTACATGTATACATGTAGGTAACGACATGGATTTTAAAAAGAGCAAGATGTTAATATACTCTCTGCTTATACTAATTTTAGTTTCTATATACATTTGCGAAATATATGTATTTTGCTAAATTTCTACCAATGGATTTTTCTGACATCAAATTAGGGAATTTATTAATAGTTGGCCATGTATAGTAATAATGTTTTAGATATTTCTGTCTAAGATCTCTAAATTTCGGACATATAAGAAGGAAATGATATTCACTTTCTATCATGCCTGTATTGCAATATATACATATTCTTTGATTTCTGGGTATGTTTTGATATCTTATACGCTCGATATGTACATGTGTATACTACATGCACGAGGGAGACATGCTATTTCATATCATGTGGTATGATAAATGTTCCAAAAACCCTTGGATTTTTCAGGTAAATATGTAGATGTAATTGTTTATTTCAGTCTCAGCTATGTACACCATCCACAATACAATGATTGTAATTTGCATGAAATCTGCGCTAGATCTATGCCGCATTACTATATACTATACTGAACAAACAAATCTGCACTAGATCTATGCCGCATTACTATATACTATACTGAACAAACAAATCTGCGCTAGATCTATGCCGCATTACTATATACTATACTGAACAAACAAATCTGCACTAGATCTATGCTGCATTACTATATACTATACTGAACAAACAAATCTGCACTAGATCTATGCCGCATTACTATATACTATTCTGAACAAACAAATCTGCACTAGATCTATGCCGCATTACTATATACTATACTGAACAAACAAATCTGCACTAGATCTATGCCGCATTACTATATACTATACTGAACAAACAAATCTGCACTAGATCTATACCGCATTACTATATACTATACTGAACAAACAAATCTGCGCTAGATCTATGCCGCATTACTATATACTATACTGAACAAACAAATCTGCACTAGATCTATGCCGCATTACTATATACTATACTGAACAAACAAATCTGCGCTAGATCTATGCCGCATTACTATATACTATACTGAACAAACAAATCTGCGCTAGATCTATGCCGCATTACTATATACTATACTGAACAAACAAATCTGCGCTAGATCTATGCCGCATTACTATATACTATACTGAACAAACAAATCTGCGCTAGATCTATGCCGCATTAATATATACTATACTGAACAAACAAATCTGCGCTAGATCTATGCCGCATTACTATATACTATACTGAACAAACAAATCTGTGCTAGATCTATGCCGCATTACTATATACTATACTGAACAAACAAATCTGCGCTAGATCTATGCCGCATTACTATATACTATACTGAACAAACAAATCTGCGCTAGATCTATGCCGCATTACTATATACTATACTGAACAAACAAATCTGCGCTAGATCTATGCCGCATTACTATATACTATACTGAACAAACAAATATGCGCTAGATCTATGCCGCATTACTATATAGTATATACTATACTGAACAAACAAATATGCGCTAGATCTATACCGCATTACTATATACTATACTGAACAAACAAATCTGTGCTAGATCTATGCCGCATTACTATATACTATACTGAACAAACAAATATGCGCTAGATCTATGCCGCATTACTATATACTATACTGAACAAACAAATCTGCGCTAGATCTATGCCGCATTACTATATACTATACTGAACAAACAAATCTGCGCTAGATCTATGCCGCATTACTATATACTATACTGAACAAACAAATATGCGCTAGATCTATGCCGCATTACTATATAGTATATACTATACTGAACAAACAAATATGCGCTAGATCTATACCGCATTACTATATACTATACTGAACAAACAAATCTGTGCTAGATCTATGCCGCATTACTATATACTATACTGAACAAACAAATATGCGCTAGATCTATGCCGCATTACTATATACTATACTGAACAAACAAATCTGCGCTAGATCTATGCCGCATTACTATATACTATACTGAACAAACAAATCTGCGCTAGATCTATGCCGCATTACTATATACTATACTGAACAAACAAATCTGCACTAGATCTATACTGCATTACTATATACTATACTGAACAAACAAATCTGCACTAGATCTATACCGCATTACTATATACTATACTGAACAAACAAATCTGCGCTAGATCTATGCCGCATTACTATATATACTATACTGAACAAACAAATATGTGCTAGATCTATGCCGCATTACTATATAGTATATACTATACTGAACAAACAAATATGCGCTAGATCTATGTCGCATTACTATATAGTATATACTATACTGAACAAACAAATATGTGCTAGATCTATACCGCATTACTATACACTATACTGAACAAACAAATCTGCGCTAGATCTATGCCGGATTACTATATACTATACTGAACAAACAAATCTGCACTAGATCTATACCGCATTACTATATACTATACTGAACAAACAAATCTGCGCTAGATCTATGCCACATTACTATATACTATACTGAACAAACAAATCTGCACTAGATCTATACCGCATTACTATATACTATACTGAACAAACAAATCTGCGCTAGATCTATGCCGCATTACTATATATACTATACTGAACAAACAAATATGCGCTAGATCTATGCCGCATTACTATATAGTATATACTATACTGAACAAACAAATATGCGCTAGATCTATACCGCATTACTATATACTATACTGAACAAACAAATCTGCGCTAGATCTATGCCGCATTACTATATACTATACTGAACAAACAAATCTGCGCTAGATCTATGCCGCATTACTATATACTATACTGAACAAACAAATATGCGCTAGATCTATGCCGCATTACTATATAGTATATACTATACTGAACAAACAAATATGTGCTAGATCTATGCCGCATTACTATATAGTATATACTATACTGAACAAACAAATATGCGCTAGATCTATGCCGCATTACTATATAGTATATACTATACTGAACAAACAAATATGCACTAGATCTATACCGCATTACTATATACTATACTGAACAAACAAATCTGCGCTAGATCTATGCCGCATTACTATATACTATACTGAACAAACAAATCTGCGCTAGATCTATGCCGCATTACTATATACTATACTGAACAAACAAATATGCGCTAGATCTATGCCGCATTACTATATAGTATATACTATACTGAACAAACAAATATGCGCTAGATCTATACCGCATTACTATATACTATACTGAACAAACAAATCTGTGCTAGATCTATGCCACATTACTATATACTATACTGAACAAACAAATATGCGCTAGATCTATGCCGCATTACTATATACTATACTGAACAAACAAATCTGCGCTAGATCTATGCCACATTACTATATACTATACTGAACAAACAAATCTGCGCTAGATCTATGCCGCATTACTATATACTATACTGAACAAACAAATATGCGCTAGATCTATGCCGCATTACTATATACTATACTGAACAAACAAATATGCGCTAGATCTATGCCACATTACTATATATACTATACTGAACAAACAAATATGCGCTAGATCTATGCCGCATTACTATATAGTATATACTATACTGAACAAACAAATCTGCGCTAGATCTATGCCGCATTACTATATACTATACTGAACAAACAAATCTGCACTAGATCTATACTGCATTACTATATAGTATATACTATACTGAACAAACCAATATGCGCTAGATCTATGCCGCATTACTATATACTATACTGAACAAACAAATATGCGCTAGATCTATGCCGCATTACTATATAGTATATACTATACTGAACAAACAAATATGTGCTAGATCTATGCCGCATTACTATATAGTATATACTATACTGAACAAACAAATATGCGCTAGATCTATGCCGCATTACTATATAGTATATACTATACTGAACAAACAAATATGCACTAGATCTATACCGCATTACTATATACTATACTGAACAAACAAATCTGCGCTAGATCTATGCCGCATTACTATATACTATACTGAACAAACAAATCTGCGCTAGATCTATGCCGCATTACTATATACTATACTGAACAAACAAATATGCGCTAGATCTATGCCGCATTACTATATAGTATATACTATACTGAACAAACAAATATGCGCTAGATCTATGCCACATTACTATATATACTATACTGAACAAACAAATATGCGCTAGATCTATGCCGCATTACTATATAGTATATACTATACTGAACAAACAAATCTGCGCTAGATCTATGCCGCATTACTATATACTATACTGAACAAACAAATCTGCACTAGATCTATACTGCATTACTATATAGTATATACTATACTGAACAAACCAATATGCGCTAGATCTATGCCGCATTACTATATACTATACTGAACAAACAAATCTGTGCTAGATCTATGCCGCATTACTATATACTATACTGAACAAACAAATATGCGCTAGATCTATACCGCATTACTATATACTATACTGAACAAACAAATATGCGCTAGATCTATGCCGCATTACTATATACTATACTGAACAAACAAATCTGTGCTAGATCTATGCCGCATTACTATATACTATACTGAACAAACAAATCTGCGCTAGATCTATGCCGCATTACTATATACTATACTGATCAAACAAATCTGCGCTAGATCTATGCCGCATTACTATATACTATACTGAACAAACAAATCTGCGCTAGATCTATGCCGCATTACTATATACTATACTGAACAAACAAATCTGCGCTAGATCTATGCCGCATTACTATATACTATACTGAACAAACAAATCTGCGCTAGATCTATACCGCATTACTATATACTATACTGAACAAACCAATATGCGCTAGATCTATGCCGCATTACTATATAGTATATACTATACTGATCAAACAAATCTGCACTAGATCTATGCCGCATTACTATATATACTATACTGAACAAACAAATCTGCGCTAGATCTATGCCGCATTACTATATACTATACTGATCAAACAAATCTGCGCTAGATCTATGCCACATTACTATATACTATACTGAACAAACAAATCTGCGCTAGATCTATGCCGCATTACTATATACTATACTGAACAAACAAATCTTCGCTAGATCTATGCCGCATTACTATATACTATGCTGAACAAACAAATCTGTGCTAGATCTATGCCGCATTACTATATACTATACTATACTGAACAAACAAATCTGTGCTAGATCTATGCCGCATTACTATATACTATACTGAACAAACAAATCTGCGCTAGATCTATGCCACATTACTATATACTATACTGAACAAACAAATCTGCGCTAGATCTATGCCACATTACTATATACTATACTGATCAAACCAATATGCGCTAGATCTATGCCGCATTACTATATACTATACTGATCAAACCAATATGCGCTTATCTATGCCGCATTACTATATACTATACTGAACAAACAAATCTGCGCTAGATCTATGCCGCATTACTATATACTATACTGATCAAACCAATATGCGCTAGATCTATGCCGCATTACTATATACTATACTGATCAAACCAATATGCGCTAGATCTATGCCGCATTACTATATACTATACTGAACAAACAAATCTGTACTGAACAAACAAATCTGCGCTAGATCTATGCCGCATTACTATATAGTATATACTATACTGAACAAACAAATCTGCGCTAGATCTATGCCGCATTACTATATACTATACTGATCAAACAAATCTGCGCTAGATCTATGCCGCATTACTATATACTATACTGATCAAACCAATATGCGCTAGATCTATGCCGCATTACTATATAGTATATACTATACTGATCAAACAAATCTGCGCTAGATCTATGCCGCCATACTATATAGTATATACTATACTGAACAAACAAATCTGCATATTATTTTGAATCAGTAGCCCCACCAGGAGGATCACAAATCATAGGAAATGTCATTGTTGTCATTCTTCAGTTTTGTTTTATGGCATACGAAGACGATCGACACTGTATAAATTCATAAATAAATAAGTTCGATAAGTTCTTTTTCAACTAATCGAATGTAGACTTATTGCAGGCGGAGGAGATTTTGTCCAAACAGCGTTACTTAGCGGGTAGCAGGTTTACAGAAGCTGATATAAGACTATTTGCAACCCTCGTCAGATTTGACTGGGTATACCACGGCCATTTTAAGGTAAATTGTGAAATAATTTTACTTACTAAAATAGTTTAAAATAAACCAGATTACTTATTATGCAAGTATTTTTGGACACACTTATCTAGAAACATAATTAAGGATGAGTTTTGTAGTGAGGTCGTGCATATCTACATAATGAGTAGTGTAGTGAGGTCGTCAATATCTACATAATGAGTAGTGTAGTGAGGTCGTGCATATCTACATAATGAGTAGTGTAGTGAGGTTGTCAATATCTACATAATGAGTAGTGTAGTGAGGTCGTCAATATCTACATAATGAGTTGTGTAGTGGGGTCGTCAATATCTACATAATGAGTAGTGTAGTGAGGTCGTCAATATCTACATAATGAGTAGTGTAGTGAGGTCGTCAATATCTACATAATGAGTAGTGTAGTGAGGTCGTCAATATCTACATAATGAGTTGTGTAGTGAGGTCGTCAATATCTACATAATGAGTAGTGTAGTGATGTCGTCAATATCTACATAATGAGTTGTGTAGTGGGGTCGTCAATATCTACATAATGAGTTGTGTAGTGAGGTCGTGCATATCTACATAATGAGTAGTGTAGTGAGGTCGTCAATATATACATAATGAGTAGTGTAGTGGGGTCGTGCATATCTATATAATGAGTAGTGTAGTGAGGTCGTCAATATCTACATACTGAGTTGTGTAGTGAGGTCGTCAATATCTACATAATGAGTAGTGTAGTGAGGTCGTCAATATCTACATAATGAGTAGTGTAGTGAGGTCGTCAATATCTACATAATGAGTAGTGTAGTGAGGTCGTCAATATCGACATAATGAGTTGTGTAGTGAGGTAGTCAATATCTACATAATGAGTTGTGTAGTGGGATCGTCAATATCGACATAATGAGTTGTGTAGTGAGGTCGTGAATATCTACATAATGAGTTGTGTAGTGGGATCGTCAATATCTACATAATGAGTTGTGTAGTGGGATCGTGCATATCTACATAAGGAGTTGTGTAGTGAGGTCGTGAATATCTACATAATGAGTTGTGTAGTGGGATCGTCAATATCTACATACTGAGTTGTGTAGTGAGGTCGTCAATATCTACATAATGAGTTGTGTAGTGAGGTCGTGAATATCTACATAATGAGTTGTGTAGTGGGATCGTCAATAACTACATAATGAGTTGTGTAGTGAGGTCGTGAATATCTACATAATGAGTTGTGTAGTGGGATCGTCAATAACTACATAATGAGTAGTGTAGTGAGGTCGCACATAAATATTTCTATGGCACAGAAATACTAGTTTTATTTTATGCTAATTGATGAAATACAGGTTTCTATCAGTGAGATATAATCCATATCACTCACTGCATATCGCTCACTGTATTTTGCCAGACTACTTTTTTTATTATCTCCCTTCCCAATTCACTATTCTTCACCGTGTCACATGTGTCATTTAATTTTCACCGTTTACCTGGCTTCAATCACACTATTTACCTGTATTATTGTTTTTGTTATGAAACAAATCAAAAGCGAAATACAACTGACAATGTCTCGAATTTTGTCACTGCAAATTGTAACAATAAATCCAATAAATGTTTTCATGTAGTTTTCCTCGATTCAACTTTAAATTCAAGATGGCGGCAGATTTGTGTATCGACTCACGACGTATAGTCGTCAATGTATTCATCCGGGCAAAAACACGGCGGCCAGTTATTTTAATTTCTTCATTTTGTGTTTGTTTTTCCCCAAATAGCATAAAATAAAAAGAAAATTTGTTTGTTTTGAGTGAATATGGAATATATCTCACCTCGAAGTGAACTATGAGCTACGCGCTCGTGAACATATTTGAAATGTTCTCACTTCTCTGAGATATATTCCATATTCACTCAAAACAATCAAATATTCTCTATATATTTCTATTTTTGTTTAGTGCAATAAGAAAATGCTAAAAGAGTACCGTAATTTATGGGCTTACACCCGGGACATCTATCAGATGAATGGCCTGTCTGAAACGGTGGATAAAGAACATATCCGTAAACATTACCATGTAAGTAGTAAAGTATATCTGTAAGTCACTGATAGAATATCTATCTATCTATCTATCTTCGTGTAATGTCGAACCCTTCGAAGGGATGTATACCTGTAATGTCGAACCCTTCGCAGGGATGTATACCTGTAATGTCGAACCCTTCGAAGGGATGTATACCTGTAATGTCGAACCCTTCGCAGGGATGTATACCTGTAATGTCGAACCCTTCGAAGGGATGTATACCTGTAATGTCGAACCCTTCGAAGGGATGTATACCTGTAATGTCGAACCCTTCGAAGGGATGTATACCTGTACTGTCGAACCCTTCGCAGGGATGTATACCTCAGTATCTGGAACACACTCCCTGTTGCACCAGTGGTAGGGGCGAAGCGTTCTCAACAATGTATCATAGCAAAATGTGCGAGTAAAATACCGTATGAAACCTTTATTAATAAAATGTTCATTACTGTTTAGTAATTTATACAAATTTATTTAGCTCGATTGCGAAACATGTTCTTACAACTTATATTAATCACTCTCGAGACCTCATTGCTGAAGGCAACGCCACGAGGGAGAGAGAAGAGGCAACGTGGAAATTGAATGCCTTGCCTAAGGGCACACTCGTAACGGCTTCAGCGGGGTTCGAACCCCGGATCTTTCACACCTGAAGCGAACGCGCATCCATTGCGCTATCATGACTTCCACTGTTTAGTAGGAATGTGA
This sequence comes from Archivesica marissinica, assembly GCA_014843695.1. Taxonomy (NCBI): domain Eukaryota; kingdom Metazoa; phylum Mollusca; class Bivalvia; order Venerida; family Vesicomyidae; genus Archivesica; species Archivesica marissinica. The sequence continues at coordinate 43,726,982 of CM026387.1, forward strand.
CCATAAACTCATATGACATATGACATATTCTTATTATCCTTACTATTATATAGGTATCCCAAACAAGCATTAATCCGTACAGAATAATTCCAGTTGGCGCGGATCTGGACTTCATGGAACCACACGGGCGAGATACATTAGGGGACGTGACTGGTGTATGATTTACTCTGTCTGATAGAGCCATACCACGGGCATACAGCAGATATGTTATTGACTATATCTGACAGAACCATTCCACGGGCATACAGCTGGTGTGTGATTGACTATATCTGATAGAACCATTCCACGGGCATACATCTGATGTATGAATGACTGTATCTGATAGAGCCATTCCACGGGCATACAGCTGATGTGTGATGGACTATATCTGATAGAACCATTCCACGGGCATACCGCTGATGTGTGAATGACTATGTCTGATAGAACCATTCCACGGGCATACAGCTGATGTGTGAATGACTCTATCTGACATAACCATTCCACGGGCATACAGCTGATGTGTGAATGACTATATCTGATAGAACCATTCCACGGGCATACAGCTGATGTGTGAATGACTCTATCTGATAGAACCATTCCATGGGCATACAGCTGATGTGTGAATGACTCTATCTGACATAACCATTCCACGGGCATACAGCTGATGTGTGATGGACTCTATCTGACATAACCATTCCACGGGCATACAGCTGATGTGTGATGGACTCTATCTGACAGGCCAGCTCATCGGTTTAAGTGATCAATTGTGCCACTGCATATCTTCTTGTGCATATTGACACAGTAGATTCAATAATTTTACATACAGAAACATTAATATGGATATAGCGCATATTGAGCTATTCAGAGAAAACACATTTTAAATTAACACTCAACATAGATCTTCTCAAATCATTTTGAGAAGATCAAAATTATCCGGAACTGTGAAAAACTATTACATATAAATATGTAATAGATGGACGATTGAACATTTACTCTGCATAATACACACTTGGATAGTGTATTGAGTGACTGTATATAAATTATAAAGTGCATACTTTAGTAATTAAATGCAAATATGTTGATAATAACATGAAACCCTGTCCAGCATAATAGTATATACCACATCCCTGCTTGAACATCCGCGAATCATATGGGAACCAATTAATGTTGCAGAATTTCAACTGTGTAAATAGATTGACCTGGCCATTTCTGCATTCCAGCTCAAGCCTATATTTCTATACGCACACCAGTGAAAGAGCTTGGAACTAGTTCCCTGAAAACAATTGGACACTTTTAATAGCTATACTACGAATACATAGCAGTAATTCTTATCACATAAATTCTCATTTGTCAAGAAATAGTGAAGGATCTCGTCACTATTGGTAGATGAGTGCAGTGATGTAATATTACTAGTATTGAGACTTGCGATATCTGTGATATTTTTGTAACTATGTACGTAATAGAAGTTGAAGATCACTGCAATAAAAGCGTACTCAATATTTGTTAATTGGGACTTTACTGCACCGGATGTAATGTTTGCATTATAATATTACATCTAACTAATTGCTGTTTGTTTTATTAAATACACGTGACTTCTAGTACAACTTAAATATGTTCTGTGCAGTTAATTTGTAAAGATGAATGCGACAGAATATGGCTGATCTAAAATGCATGTTGGGCTTGACTGTTGGGATTGTGCCAGCAATCGCAACCCAAATAGCAATCGCAACCCAAATAGCAATCACAACCCAAATAGCTGGTCATATGTCCCGCTTCTACCCGGTTCTGTTTCATTAATCTCTAGCATTGAGTTCTATATAGTCATAGGTCTAGTCTGAAATGACTCCTGTATACCACACATTGTGTTAATATTGTATCTGTATGTACGTGCACCATATACCTGTGTTACTCAGTTGTATGCATATATATATATATATATACAGTCCACACCCGTTATGTCAAATTGCGTCGGACCGAACAAAATATTTCGACATAACCGAAGTTTGACTTTACAAAATTCGATATAAACGGAGCCAGTTATATGTAAAATGATAGTGTCTGAAACGGGACTTTGAACCAACTTCGAGATAACCGGAGAATTCGACATAACCAACTTTGACTTAGCGGATGTAGACTGTATATATATATATATTATATTGTATAATTATGTAACATGTTGTGCAAAAATGGACATAAATTCTTGAAATATTCATACCTGTATAAATCCATCCGGCAGTATCTCCTCACCTTTTATATCTTCGTATGTTGTGCATGTTTTATGTGTTCAGTACATGTGCCTATGGTATCCCTCAGACAGTATCTCCTCACCTTTTATATCTTCGTCTGTTGTGCATGTTTTATGTGTTCAGTATGGTATCCCTCAGACAGTATCTCCTCACCTTTTATATCTTCGTCTGCTGTGCATGTTTTATGTGGGCAGGACATGCGCCTATGTTATTAATACTTTTCTTCTTGTGTTAGTGAATTGTATTTATTGAAAATAAAATTGTATATGTTGGGCTCCAAAGAGAACAACATTGAGGGATAAGCCGGCTCAATGACTGTGTCGACCCCTCCGTACGTACAGAGAGCATATTAAGGGAGCTATCTTTTTAAACGTGATTGGAATATCTATTCTCCTTTTAATGAGAGGAGTTTTATAAGACACAGTTTTTCATTCACATTCATTCGTATTAATTCAATTTCATATATGTGTTGCTGCAAATAATTGAATAATAAATTAAATATTATGTTTAAGCAAAGTCTATGTTGTATGTCATTCTGTGTATTCCAGTAGTATATATCTCTGCCACGTATCGTCGTATGTATGGTTTTTAAGTGCGGTGACGGGGATCGTGCTGGGAGGGCATTTCTAAACATATTGGCTGTTTGGGGTTTAAAGTGGCCCTAACTCTGAATTCAAGTCATATGGTATCTCTCCAGGTAGTATTGGCGGAACCAGAAAATCGTATATAACGAACTTGATATTGCTATGCGTAATATTAAAATGAATACAGTGTTCTTCTAAGGTGAACATTAAAGTAATATATGAATCATATATACATGATACCACCTAATTTTAAATCTGGCAACCAGGTCAATAAGTCTATCATGCTCCTGTCAGAAATGCCTGTATAATTTGATTTTGTTTGTTTGCTTTGTGTGACATACAATCGCACCAACAGCTTAGGTCGTATGGTTACTCTCCAGTTACTATTTAGCTGGATAACAGTAGTGTGGAATTGGTTGGGCGAGCAAACCCCTTTTTAGGCAAAGAAACCCCATTTTTAATGTTTGAGCAAATAGCCATAAATCTTGTAAATCATGTATTCTAAAGACATAATAGACATTGTAGCATCTTTACAATTGTATATAGAGCAGTACCGTAGCCAGAGACACATTTAAATCGAGGTAGTGTAGGAGTGGGTGGAGGCGGGGAGTATGTCTCCGTAAAAAATGTAGGGAAATAGGAGGCTATTTCCTGGCTATTTGAAGTGTGACTTTATAACATTAATAACGTAACAATGCGATATATAAAGTGTATTTGTGTTTTATTTCAATATTCGTGTATTAAAAGCTAGTGCAATTTTTCTATGACCGGACCCGCGACTGAAGAATTTCCGAATGATCAATAGGTATATGTATGAATTGATCATTTGGATGAAACGCTTGTTCGTACCTCCACACCGTGCACGTCGGGAACAAGGCACAGCTCACAGCAGGAAATTGGATCACCTGTTCCGAAGTGACCAATCCACGCCGCTGACGCATACAAACGAGGACCCGCATCGACTCTTTTTGAGTGTCTTACACTTACCTAGATCAACGACAGCTAACACTGGGGCGTTGAAGAGGCGACGAGTGACTGGGTAGGAGAAGACGGCAGTCGTTTCGCGTGGATGGCGCACTCGTCGCCTCGAACTCTTTTATCTGTCTCCAATCTCGTGCGAGCAGTTGGAGACGGAGGGATGCGACCTCGACCCCGGATGCGTCAACGGGGTGGACAACGACGGAACAACAGAACCATTTTGCTGCTGTGAGCCGACTAATCGTGGAGGATGTGGCCCTAAAAAGGATCGCATACAGACCAGGACTTGTCACCCTGGCACAGAAAGAAGGAAGGAGCCATCTGAGGATGTCACCATAAGCATCACAGAGAATAATCATCTTAGAACGCTCGCCCATATGGTTTACCGGTGGCGAGGGTTAATAAACGTACATCATCATTGGATGAAACGTGAAGTTGGCATGTATTAAGTTTGTTTTCATTTGTGTTTGCTGTGTAAAGTGTGCCCTCGGGGTGGCTATGTATCTGTAGAGAACACGAGAAGCGTATATCTCTGTACACATCTGGATGTAATGAATAGGTAAGATGTGTTCCTTTACGGTACATATCCTATGTAAATAATGTGCAATATTCATGAAAAACGTGCGACAGGTCATTCGTAAAAGAACGAGAATAGGTGTCATGTCATACCTAATGATGCTAAAATGTGTTTATTCTAAAGACATCAGGGTCTATATGGGTTTTATAAAAGATACAACATCGTTTACGTCTTCAATCTAAAATCATGTACAACATACAGTCCCTGATGAATGTTATCGTAGACAATCGTGTTGCGTATGCGCAACAAGTGCAAGGGAACAGAGACCTGGAAAGAAAGGTATGTCTATTTAATATTATACTTGCATATTATGAGGTGGAAAAAGTAGCTACTGTCGGATAAGATCAAACTTTAACATTTTCAACGTTTCTTCCTCCATTCAGATAGCGATATTACAAGAGCAGAACAAAAAGCTAAGATCTCTGCAACGGACTAACAAAACTGTGGATGAGAAGGTAATATTTCTGAGTAACACAGGTAGTGTAGTTGTAGAATCAGAGGTTAGAGATACGGTACTACGTCTCTATCCTCTGTCTTGCATATGCGTTGATCATGACCTCAAAGGTTAACATTTACAGTGAATAGGGGTGTAATACTGTGTTATTGTACATAGGAAACTGCGTCCGATACAACCTAATTAAGTGTTGAAAACAAGACGTGAACAGAACGTAATTTCTCGTTAAAGATTGGTACCATTATACCCATTCCTGTACAAGAATTGTTCTGTATGGATTATGTTGTTCTCCACGTTCTATATTCCACCATTTTGTTCTTGTTACAGTTCCACGTTCTATATTCCACCATTTTGTTCTTGTTACAGCTCCACGTTCTATATTCCACCATGTTGTTCTTGTTACAGTTCCACGTTCTATATTCCACCATTTTGTTCTTGTTACAGCTCCACGTTCTATATTCCACCATTTTGTTCTTGTTACAGTTCCACGTTCTATATTCCACCATTTTGTTCTTGTTACAGCTCCACGTTCTATATTCCACCATTTTGTTCTTGTTACAGTTCCACGTTCTATATTCCACCATTTTGTTCTTGTTACAGTTCCACGTTCTATATTCCACCATTTTGTTCTTGTTACAGTTCCACGTTCTATATTCCACCATTTTGTTCTTGTTACAGTTCCACGTTCTATATTCCACCATTTTGTTCTTGTTACAGTTCCACGTTCTATATTCCACCATTTTGTTCTTGTTACAGTTCCACGTTCTATATTCCACCATTTTGTTCTTGTTACAGTTCCACGTTCTATATTCCACCATTTTGTTCTTGTTACAGTTCCACGTTCTATATTCCACCATTTTGTTCTTGTTACAGTTCCACGTTCTATATTCCACCATTTTGTTCTTGTTACAGTTCCACGTTCTATATTCCACCATTTTGTTCTTGTTACAGCTCCACGTTCTATATTCCACCATTTTGTTCTTGTTACAGCTCCACGTTCTATATTCCACCATTTTGTTCTTGTTACAGTTCCACGTTCTATATTCCACCATTTTGTTCTTGTTACAGTTCCACGTTCTATATTCCACCATTTTGTTCTTGTTACAGTACCACGTTCTATATTCCACCATTTTGTTCTTGTTACAGTTCCACGTTCTATATTCCACTGTTTTGTTCTTGTTACAGTTCCACGTTCTATATTCCACCATTTTGTTCTTGTTACAGTTCCACGTTCTATATTCCACCATTTTGTTCTTGTTACAGTTCCACGTGCTATATTCCACCATGTTGTTCTTGTTACAGCTCCACGTTCTATATTCCACCATTTTGTTCTTGTTACAGCTCCACGTTCTATATTCCACCATTTTGTTCTTGTTACAGCTCCACGTTCTATATTCCACCATTTTGTTCTTGTTACAGCTCCACGTTCTATATTCCACCATTGTGTTCTTGTTACAGTTCCACGTTCTATAATCAACCATTTTGTTCTTGTTACAGCTCCACGTTCTATATTCCACCATTTTGTTCTTGTTACAGCTCCACGTTCTATATTCCACCATTTTGTTCTTGTTACAGTTCCACGTTCTATATTCCACCATTTTGTTCTTGTTACAGTTCCACGTTCTATATTCCACCATTTTGTTCTTGTTACAGTTCCACGTTCTATATTCCACCATGTTGTTCTTGTTACTGCTCCACGTTCTATATTCCACCATGTTGTTCTTGTTACAGCTCCACGTTCTATATTCCACCATTTTGTTCTTGTTACAGTTCCACGTTCTATATTCCACCATTTTGTTCTTGTTACAGTTCCACGTTCTATATTCCACCATGTTGTTCTTGTTACAGTTCCACGTTCTATATTCCACCATTTTGTTCTTGTTACAGCTCCACGTTCTATATTCCACCATTTTGTTCTTGTTACAGTTCCACGTTCTATATTCCACCATTTTGTTCTTGTTACAGTTCCACGTTCTATATTCCACCATTTTGTTCTTGTTACAGTTCCACGTTCTATATTCCACCATGTTGTTCTTGTTACTGCTCCACGTTCTATATTCCACCATGTTGTTCTTGTTACAGCTCCACGTTCTATATTCCACCATTTTGTTCTTGTTACAGTTCCACGTTCTATATTCCACCATTTTGTTCTTGTTACAGTTCCACGTTCTATATTCCACCATGTTGTTCTTGTTACAGTTCCACGTTCTATATTCCACCATTTTGTTCTTGTTACAGCTCCACGTTCTATATTCCACCATTTTGTTCTTGTTACAGTTCCACGTTCTATATTCCACCATTTTGTTCTTGTTACAGTTCCACGTTCTATATTCCACCATTTTGTTCTTGTTACAGTTCCACGTTCTATATTCCACCATTTTGTTCTTGTTACAGTTCCACGTTCTATATTCCACCATTTTGTTCTTGTTACAGTTCCACGTTCTATATTCCACCATTTTGTTCTTGTTACAGCTCCACGTTCTATATTCCACCATTTTGTTCTTGTTACAGCTCCACGTTCTATATTCCACCATTTTGTTCTTGTTACAGTTCCACGTTCTATATTCCACCATTTTGTTCTTGTTACAGTTCCACGTTCTATATTCCACCATTTTGTTCTTGTTACAGTACCACGTTCTATATTCCACCATTTTGTTCTTGTTACAGTTCCACGTTCTATATTCCACTGTTTTGTTCTTGTTACAGCTCCACGTGCTATATTCCACCATGTTGTTCTTGTTACAGCTCCACGTTCTATATTCCACCATTTTGTTCTTGTTACAGCTCCACGTTCTATATTCCACCATTTTGTTCTTGTTACAGCTCCACGTTCTATATTCCACCATTTTGTTCTTGTTACAGCTCCACGTTCTATATTTCCACCATTTTGTTCTTGTTACAGTTCCACGTTCTATAATCAACCATTTTGTTCTTGTTACAGCTCCACGTTCTATATTCCACCATTTTGTTCTTGTTACAGCTCCACGTTCTATATTCCACCATTTTGTTCTTGTTACAGTTCCACGTTCTATATTCCACCATTTTGTTCTTGTTACAGTTCCACGTTCTATATTCCACCATTTTGTTCTTGTTACAGTTCCACGTTCTATATTCCACCATGTTGTTCTTGTTACTGCTCCACGTTCTATATTCCACCATTTTGTTCTTGTTACAGCTCCACGTTCTATATTCCACCATTTTATTCTTGTTACAGTTCCACGTTCTATATTCCACCATGTTGTTCTTGTTACAGCTCCACGTTCTATATTCCACCATTTTGTTCTTGTTACAGTTCCACGTTCTATATTCCACCATTTTGTTCTTGTTACAGTTCCACGTTCTATATTCCACCATGTTGTTCTTGTTACAGCTCCACGTTCTATATTCCACCATTTTGTTCTTGTTACAGTTAAGTTGTCTTGAAAGCAAGATGGATGCTATGTTCCATAGCCTTGAAGGCAATATTGACATGATTGCCGGGGCATTGGGGTAATGTTTGCTAAAGTCTATCTTTAATTCAATAAAGACACAAGAAATTGTAAAAACAATAATTTATTAATTATCTATATCAGTGAAAATAACTTATCTATAATAGTCAAAATAACAGCGAAAATAACAGAGGTAGTTTCTATACTAATATTTCCCGAGCAACGATATACGGTACATGTAATGCTTCTCAAAATATCACAACATTACTAAAAAAACAAATACCTGAATGTTTTGTATACTCTGACCTTACTGGAGAATGGTGCACATTATTTTTCATAACAAGCAAACGGATCAGTTACTGTAGCAGTGAACAGTTGAATACGTTGACATTATACCTGACATTATGCCGAGAACTACCATTTATTGAGTATTATAAATTTGTGTCGAGTATTACTAGAAACAATAATCATTTAAGGAAGTATTTGCATAATAGCACCACTGGGTTTGTAGTAAAATTGCTGTATTAAAATAATCTTACATATAAAGGAAAAAGTAACCAATTGCATATTTTACATTACCAACAGTGAACAAATAACAAACTCTTCTCAATATAACAAACTCTTCTCATATTAATACTATAAAAATGTGATAGAAATGTAAAATCGTATCCTCTACATAAAACATACATACATTTATATACTTTTAGATATAACATGGCATCTAAACGAACAACCACTACCGCATCTGAAGAAACCACCACATCCGAATCAGCCGGTGGTTCAGTAACTGCTAGCTGCTCAGCAAACACATCTTCTGAAGGAAACACATCTTCAGAAGCGTCAGAAACAAACACATCGTTAGAAGCAGAAGCAAACACATCGTTAGAAGCAGAAGCCAACACATCGTTAGAAGCAGAAGCCAACACATCGTTAGAAGCAGAAGCCAACACATCGTTAGAAGCAGAAGCCAACACATCGTTAGAAGCAGAAGCCAACACATCGTTAGAAGCACTTCTAAACAACATATCTTCAGAAGCAAACATACATGTATCTTCAGAAGCAAACACATCTGAAGCAACTAATGTAAGTATCAAAGTAAATGTTCTCGTATATCCTTTTAGATACACTTCATAGAAAAACTGCATGAAATATAAAAATATCTTAACATTCGTATAAATTATACATCCGTTCAAGGGCAATTTCAGTTAAGCAACCGTTTTAACAATCTGATGAAGTAGTCATACTAACTGCAATGTTTATGTGTTGCAGTCAGAACAGCCAGTAATTCAAATGGAGAGAGTCGATGGACTGCACTGGCAATCTAAAAGATCTTATGTGAGTACTAAAGTAAATGTTGCTTTGTACGAGTTTAAAAGGTGTTAAATACGGAAATCGTGATAGACTAATATAAATTGTAACAACTTCTATAAGCAATCTAGCTAAAATACATTTATATAAACATAAGAGTTCACATTATGGGACTTGCGTGTTTCAGCCATTTGTCAAACTGGAAAGGATCAACTCTGGAAACGATTGACTCGGAGGGAAACAGCCGCTTCTCAGAAGAAGTTATCAAGCTACTTCTATATAAATATGTAATCCCGAAAGTGTTTGTAAAACACAATGTATTCTAATGAAAAATATAGAAATACATAATCTCGTGCAACAGTTAGTATCAAATGGATTTAGTGGTAATTGTTTTGACTGTCTGGCAGTAGCTAACAGGGAAAGGAATAGTGATACAATGCTAACTTAGCCTAGTCCATATAATCAATATACTATACAGACATGACATTATCTGAAACTATTTTCTCTATTTCTAATTATATTGTAATCTGATGGGTGCTTGTCGTCTTCTCTGCGGATATCTTCTTTGGGCAGCATTTCCTTCAATTGCGTGTCTTTCGACAGTAGCACGAACATGTAACAACTTTTGAATTATGATATTATGTAAACGTCTAACTTTCTCTATTATGAAATCTTTGATGATGTTAATAAACTGAATTAGACCGTTGATGAAAATGATGACGAGTCGTAGTATGATGGTGTGGATGATGATGCGATGATAGTCTACAATGAAACAATACGTTTAAAATGAAAATGATAACATTGTTTTAATTTAGTCACGTTTGTTCAGTGGTTTCCCAAAGCGCGTGCCAATGGGCCTTTTAACAGCAGTATGATCAACAGAGAACAATTCCTCTTCACAGCTCGTCTGAGAAATTCTGTCCAGGTCTGCTACAGAAATGGCAAGTTTATATATCCAGTTGAACTAGTATGTAAAGAAATTGACCTCTATGTAAGTTGCCATTTTCCTAAGGTAGAATAAAAATAACATCTTGTCATTTCCGTAAGACGGAATAGAAATGACATCTTAAATAGACAATTTATTTCAGTCGAAAGACTCCTTTATGTTCTTTCACTAACATTAAAAGAAAAGAAAACAGTGTCAAATAAAACGCCACATGTTTGTGCAGGTGTGTGCTCACAACTAAATATTCCTGACGAAGCCAGTTTTCTCACTTTGTCCTAAGGCGGATGTTGCAATGGCTATATAATGACAGAGGAGATGGGAAACAATTCAATGCGCCTTCAAGACAGCGACCGTATTACTTAATATAACATTTTGCTAAGACAACTTGTTGTTTCGTAAAAGTGATGGACAAACCAGTTAGGATAGAAATTGGTTTTAATAAAACTATCACAGCAAAGAGGAATGGTGACTACTTGAATATCTACATAAACGACAATACTTTCGCAGATGGAAAATTGATACAAGAGAAATCGAAATACGTATGGTTGAAATGGACTGAAACAATCAAACTCAGGGACGCAATCAACTGACTTGAAGAACGGCTGATGTGTGCTGTAGCAGACTCTGTGGAAGAAGTAAGTTAACATCTCTATATTTAGATTAAAGTTTTATCAATAACAGTTGTTGTCTTAATTGATACTTCAACGTCTATTTTATTGCTGCATGTAGTTTATTAATTGAAATTTAAAGTTCTATATTATCGTTACTTTATTACCATTATATGAAACCTGATGCAATAATTTCCAAATCAAATTAATTATTAGCTAAAGCATTTATTAGACCATAATCCCTTTGCAGAATGTTGCTAGTGCTTCAAAACAACTACATGCTGACGTAAAAAGTGGCAAGAAAACACCTGTCGGGAAACGTCACAGTCCATACAAAATATATTATCATCGCTATGAAAGAACAGTTATCTGTACACTATGGGTGATTGTATTATGTGCGATAGCGATCATATACAAACAATACGGGAACATACGGGAACATGATTATATCTCTGAAGGAATCAAATTTGTTATACTCTATAAGTGTCATACCTGCAAAAAATACTTCATCGCAGTTGACTCTTTCTTCGAATTATTGAACAATGAGGGTAAAGTAGAATGCGTTTATTACGTGTATCCGTTAAATAGAAGCTGGGGACTTAGACAGTTCAGAATGGTCACTACGCAATAATGTTTTACTAAATGGCATGTGTGACGTGTTTGACATTGGTGGGCGGTGTCCCAGCACACTTATTTTTATATCAAATACTTTACATTTAAATATTGTAAAACAACACTTACGCGATAACTTCGTTTTATTTGAAATTGTTTCGTGCTATGGAATGATTGAAGGTATACTGCTGTTCTCAAAATACAGATAGAGATGTATGCATACATGTCCTAAAGGCGGTTTCCGCGCACGCAACAAATTGTAAAAATGGTTTCCATATATACGAATTGAATGATCACGTAAATAGTAGTCAAGTTAAACCCGTTGTATGCGAGTGTGATAGCACACTATAATATGTGCGTAGTAGGTTCTCATAGGTTGTTTTCCAAAAGATTTGATGAATGACATGTAATGATTACATGTAAATTCTTTTTGCAGATCTACTCTTTTAACATTTGTGATACGTAATTGTTTGATTAATGGAGATATGAGTCATAAGAGATTATCTAAAGACTTTAGAAGTGTGGTTTGGATTCAGACACTGTCTCTCATATATCCTTCAGAAATATTAGACAAAAGCGATCATTTAGCTAATGAGCAATAATGTCTTTTTTATGAAGACAATGAAAGTCGTTTCTGTTTCTCATGCTTAAAAATACGAATTACATTTATTGTGGAAGAAGTTTTGTTTAATATAATTATTGTAAGCAGAACATGTACGGTTTGTGGTGCCAATGTACACGACCCATTGCTCTGTTGTGAGGTCATCAATTGATATTGTTTCGGCAGTCGATCAATATATTCATCACGCTTTTTAATATTTAAAATGAGAATTAGAGGGGCAGACTTTGGAACATATATTAGGTGCTGCGGGTGGTACATATTTCGATTAACCAATGCCAATCATTGATGGGAGGAGCTATATGTTCTTTGTATATAACTGAAATCTAAATGTTTGTCATTAAATCTTAGATGGAATTTAAACGAAACGCGCAAAATGGGAAAAACGAGAAAGGATAATATTAAGAATATATATTGTATTACGTGCAAAACATTCATGACTGAGTTTTACGTTCATAGATATTTACAAAGTAAATCTCATTTTATGAAAAAGAACTATTCAAACCGACGTTCAAAAGCTAAAGTAAACAGACAAGAGAATTGTAGTACTAATTCAACGGAAACACCAAACTACAACACGCCAGAACAACAAGTGGAATACGAACAGTTAACGATTACAGGCGACACAATAAAAAATGTAGTCATGAGCACAAAACATATTTCAGGAGGGCTGCGACGAGATATATGCGAGCCATTCGTCTTCGCTAGAAACCCATGCTCCAGTTAAAAGGGAGCTCTTTGCGGAAGAATCGGATCAACAAACCGCTGCACAGGTTCCGCAGAACGTGCTTGGAATTTATGGAATAGACGACAGTTTCGACTTTGAAAGCGTTTTGGCTGATGAGAACCCCAACAGTTCTTATCAAACCACGGGACAGTTACAGCCGAGTGCAATACATTCAGTGCAATACCAGCCGAATACATCAACAGAGTTTCCCATTGACGTTCTTTCCGGCGCGTTTATGGAGTCCGTGTGCACAGATCAGCATTGCAACCAGATTTCATTTTACAAATGTCAGAGTTGTAATCCGGCTACTTATAAAGACTTTGAAAGCTGGTTAACGTCGTGTATTACCGACTGATAGCTAGGATAAAACTGTCGGGACATTTACCTGGATTAATGTTGATATTGATCTGCAGTCAAAACCTGTCTTAAGCAGCCAGTCAAGGGAATCACAGAAAGTGGCTGCATAGTCCAGGTGGCTGCTTAACAGAGGCTACATGCATAATAACATATTGGAAATCTGAAAAACTGGACGCTTAATACAAATTGGCTGCTTAATACAGGTGACCACTAACACAAGTTTGACTGTATATGAAATTAGAAAACATGGATCGCAGTAAAGTGTCATTACAGCAATCATACTTGGACTTTTTCTACGCGAAAGAAATAAGCCGGAACATGTACGCCGTGTTCAGAAAGAAGTGCCTAGGTTGTCAACATTCCAGTTTATCGCAACTAGATCATACGTGTATCAGTTTGACCAATAAACAGTTGCTAGATTTATATTTTGAAGACGTTCTCCGTGCAGCGGATGAAAGGGCAATTTTATTAAAATGGTGCCAAGCTGCAAATGCTCTTGATATTGCATCCGAATTGTTGGAAATGTTCATACAACAGATGTGCTGGCGACAATGGCCAGGAACTTTAGAAGGGAAACATAAAATGATTAAAATGACTATTCAAGTACTTTCACTGGAACACAGATTGAGTTAAATATAACTTGAACTTACATATATGCGTACGAGTAATGAAGCTATTCTTATGGTTGGGAAAACAACCGGCTGTATAAGACTATTTTGATACGTTTTGTTGTTGTTGAAACGATAGACTCGATCTTGTATTGTTTTGTTAAAAGTATTGTGTTGTAATTTTTCTTGAAATAACGCATTTATCAATTTTTATAGGCCCTATATTAAGCTGGTGTTTGTATGTAAAATAAATACTATATAGATATTGCTTTGCCATTTATGAAGTCCACCGTCTATGATATCTCTCCGCCACGGTTTCATTGGTCATGATATCATTCATTCCGCAAACTATAAATTGAAGTGTTGACTGTTTCTGATTTCATATTGATATTTCTATTGAAAATGGACAGTGTTGTAAAGCTGGAAGCCAACTCTACGGCTCAAATTATAGGTTAGTAGTAACTATTATTAACAATTTGTGCTTTTTCATGTAATAGACGTATCAAAATGATTTTAAGAAACACTGTCAACCAATCCCACACTTATTTGTAGGTCCTAGCAATGTTGGAAAGACTAGTTTCGTGTTCCAGCTGTTACAGCACGCTGATGGGGCTTTTACTAAGCCAGTGAATGCCATCTACTACTGCTACAGCGTTGATCAACCTCTGTATACAGAAATGAAACAGGCTATTCCGAGTATCACCTTTTTTGAGGGTCTCCCAACAAAAGCGCAACTTGAAACCTGGCATATGAATGAACTGAGAGAAAAAATATTAGTGATCGATGATTTAATGATAGAAAGCGCCAAAAGTACAGATGTCGTTGATATCTATTGTACATTTGCTCATCATTTCAAATTATTTTGCTTTCTCATCTGTCAGAATGCTTTTTGTCCTGGACGCGATTTCAGAACACTGAGTCTCAATACCCACTTCTTCTTTTTATTCAAAAACAGCCGCGATGAACTACAAATACAGACTCTAGGCCGTCAAATCTTTCCACGCGAAGTAAAGTACTTCATGGATGCATATAAGAAAGCTACTGCAGAAAAGTACAAATATCTTCTAGTTGATCTTTCCCCTCATTCAGATCCAAAATATAAACTTAGAACAAATATCTTACCTGGTCAGTTGATGACGGTTTACCTACCCGAGAGGCAGCATGAATAAATTGATTAAAAAGGAAAGAGACTTTTTACGCTTGGTTCTCAATACTTCCGATAGGCAGAAAAAGGTTTTATTAAAAGTGATAGAGAAGTCACAATTAAATGCAATTGTGCAAATTGTGTATAATGTGATGCTTGGTAACCGCCCGCTGATAGAAAAGGATAAAACTAGACTAGCCAAACGAAAAGTTATTATTCGCCAATTTGTTAGCAAAGGCATTTCTCTTAAAAAGCGAAAAGAATTGCTTTTAAGATATTTTAAATATATATCAAAAGCGAACTTTCCTAAGATGGCGCGTGAACTGGTGCTTATACCTAAAACTAAATACGAACATTTAATGAAGCTTATGGAAACCTCTACGAAAACTGAGCAAACTGGTGGGCAACTGAAAGATAGAGACGAAATTCCGAAGAATTCTGATCTTAACTCGGAAGGAATTATTTCTAGTGAGAAGCGAATGAATATCGATAGCAGCAGCAAAGTTGAAAATGAGAAAAGTGCCGAAGGAAAACCTACACCGTATGTTGATAAACCGTTATCAAAAATGCCGTTCGACAGAGTAAAGTTAACACACCCCAGAAAAAAGGCTAAAACGAATACCGATGGGAGAAAAAAGGCTAAAACGCATACCGATGGGAACACGTCAGGAACGAAAACAAAAGCAAAATTAAAATGGATAAACTACAACGTATGATGCGGTAAGTTTCGTTTAATCATTTTCATTATATTACGAGTCGACGATAGGCAATTATTCCTCACGGTTCACTCGTTAGATAGACATACTAGTTTACAATTTCCTTGTCATGAAAAGAAATATAACTCAAAACACCTGCTGGTTTCACTTTGTTTAAATTTGAAAGTATTATCTTAGGTGCGGAGATAAAATATCTCATTAAATAAACAAATATCTTATAATTCTAGCAATGAAAAGAAACGATAGGACAAATACACGGTACATTAAATTTGGGACAAATACACGGTACATTAAATTTGAAGTATTTGAGTGGAGGGGATGAAAAAGAATCCCGTTAGTAAATTGATATATAAATATTCATGCGACAGCTGGAAATAGAAGCGTACCATTGGCTCGATTTAAAATTCAAGCAAACCATTGGCCCGATTTACAATACAAGCAAACCATTGGCCCGATTTAAAATACAAAAGCGATATTGAATATATCCCCGCCTCCAAATATACAAATGCATACTTTAATTTCTTGACGTTATGGAAAGGTATCTGATAATCGGCAGATAATTGTTAACATTTAAATGATATTTTGCGCACAAAAGATCATTTCAATCTTGGAAAAAAATATAAATACAAATTCTAGGAATCAGACTTTTTATTTAATATTAAAGCGCGTGAGTGGATTTACTCAGCACGAATTGAAGCATTCTTTAAGTAGTATACTTGTGAAATTCTTGGACGATTTCTTTCACTATACGGATTTAGTTTTATAATATAAAATACCCAACTAGGAAAAGAAAACATACAGATCAATCGGATCAAAGTAGTGATGAGGAATTAAATAATCGCTATACCAACAATATAAATAACAAAGATATAGTATGGAAATGTGATATATGTTCTAAACGATACCGAAACAAAAGCGCATTGAAGAGGCATACTGCGGAGAAGCACCATTTGTATAGACAAAAGTGTGAAATCTGTGAAAAATCATTTACGCGATTGGCAAAGTTACATCTCCATAATAAAAATATCCACGGAATACACAACGAAAACAAAAGTCAACTTCATTCAATTGCGATCGTTGCAACAATCCCTTCAGAAATGAAAGTAATCTTACACGACATAATGCTCGTATACATCAAAGCACTGCTCCGATACAATCCAGATCTTCGTTTTCCTGCAGGCATTGTGATTTTATTTTCCCAGATTATGCCCAATTATATCATCACGTGAGTCAAAACCATCCTTTGAATCAAGAAGGAGGTGACAGAGAGACACCCGCTCATACACTAACTGCAAACCAGTAATTAGATAATCGAATCGAGAGGCAGATCCCTGATGTTGATGGTACTGCTGCTGATGACA
Organism: Archivesica marissinica; assembly: GCA_014843695.1. Lineage (NCBI taxonomy): Eukaryota > Metazoa > Mollusca > Bivalvia > Venerida > Vesicomyidae > Archivesica > Archivesica marissinica. The sequence continues at coordinate 43,744,234 of CM026387.1, forward strand.
CGCACAATTATAATGGCGAAAATGAACGACGTAATGATCAAATAAATGATGAATCGACTTTCAGACACGGTGTCTTGAACAGATATATACAGCCTAGTGGCAGCGAAAGATACGATGTTTTGACATTTTTTGGGAATATCAGAGACCAAGTCAGACCCCTTTTAGAATCTCGTGTACGTAAATTAGGAGGCATTAAGTGGCATTTATGTGTGCACGTGAAGATGCAGAGAGATGAGGGACAATATACTATGGTATCTGAACCGTATTGTAGAAGTCATACTTACATAACATTATCGGCTGATGATCTAAATGAGCATTCTTTAAATGAGGCTATGCAGAAAATGTATGCGAGTCTGGAACAATTCATACGCGAAGGTTCAGGGGGGTATGTCAGCAAAGTGTTGAAGCTGGAGATTCATACCATAGTGTACAAACCTTTGGGCGGTTCTACATACATACCTCTACCAACCACGCTATCATTAAGCCATAGCCTACTAAATATTAAGAATCCGGATGACAAGTGTTTCCTATATTGCTTGTTAGCAACGTTACACCCCGCGACGATAGAGCCAGAGCGTGCAGAACATTACTACGAGTATGAACATGAAATACATATGTCAGGTGTCACTTATCCAGTCACCTTAGCGCAGATTCACAAGGTGGAGAAACAAAACCCAAACATTTCCATCAATGTATTTACGTACGAAGATGATTCAATTCTACCCATGAGGATTACTGAACAACTTCATCGTTTGCATCACATCAATTTACTATGGTTGACTAATCAGGAAAAGTCTCACTATTGTTTGATAACAAACTTAAACCGTTTCCTGTCTCGAACAAAACACACGGTTCACAACTCTTTTTCTGTCCTTATTGTCTACACGGATTCCATAAGGAAACGTTACTACACAATCTCCATAAGGAAACGTTACTACACAATCATCAACAATACTGTTCTAGAAATGGCGCACAAAGGGTACATGCTTGAGACGCCGTACTATCTACCCGTGAAAAGGAAAGAGCTGAGGGAATTTCAGGTCTATTTAAAACAGGTAGACGGTAGTTATACGTCATATTTGAAGTCGCCTTTGTATTTGACACTTCATTTAAAGCAGTGTCCCTTTTTTTGAGACTTGTGAGTTAATAAAACCTTAACATGAAATTATACGTTCCGAATCCGCAGAAGTGGGTAGACTTTTTCGATCGGGTAAGCAGTGGAATAACTACATTAAACCAAGTGGGAGGTGGCAGACGTTTAACTGTGATTCCTGTGGACGAGCCAACAGCTGCTGTTGGTAAAGTGAACACTATAAAAGCTATTCTACCTGCAGAACAAACGACTGCGCAAGCTAAATCGGAGCTAGAGAGAGAGCATATAAAGCCAAAAAACGTCGCAGACATGCTTCAGACTTCAACTAGACAGCATCGCCGTGGAACAAAACGTAAAAGGACTTATAACAAATCTCACAAAGGAGCTAAGCGTCAATGTGGAGGTGGCAAGAAAATAACTGAGTATAGGAAAAGGATCACGAGTAAGGGACATATAAAGTCGCGAGTGTACCGCAACAAGGATATATTTGTTAAATGAAGAGAATTTTAAAGAAGGCCTAGTGTCAGAGTTGGCTTTATTTGATCTTCCCAGCACACAAACTAGTGTCACCGATGTCTATTACGATGAGATTCGACCCCTATCACAGGTGTCAGATAATAGTCCGTTCGAGTTTAAGATAAGCAGTCAACATTCTCAAAATTATCTGGATTTGAAGAATTCACAAATTCACGCAAGGTTGAAAGTCGAAAAGGCTGATGGGTCGCCTCTCACAGATGTGAAGGTTGAAAAGGTTGGACCCGCAAACTTGTTTCTTCAAGCCTTGTTCTCAACATGTGAGATAAGTTTAAAAAACAAAGCCACGATAATATGCAACTACAATCCATACAGAGCTTACATTCACACTTTGCTGAACTATGGGTCGAATGCTATATCTAGCCAGTTGGACACACAACTCTTTATCAAGGATGATGCAGACAGTCCGGGTGTAACCGATCCCAACGGAACTAACAATGGACTTTTTCTAAGAGCTCACATGATTGCTGATTCTAAAAGCATCGATGTACAGGGGCCCATCTTTCATGACTTGTTTTCCATGTCAAGATATCTGCTGAATGAGGTGGATGTTAAAGTCAAGATGTACAGAAGTTCCAGCGAATTATGTCTGCTAGCTGGAGATAACAAAGACTATCGTGTAAAAGTCGAAGATATCTACATCCTAGCTAGAAAGATCCGAGTAAGTTGTGTCGTCATCTACGGTCATTCAAAAATACTGGAGAAGCAGAATGCTCTGTACCCCTTCAATAAAGTGGAAGTTAAATCCGTCAGTATATCAACGGGTTCAACCAATTACACCTGGGATAATAGGTTTCAGGGAAGACGTCCAAACAGTATAGTCTTAGGCTTCGTGAAAAGCAGAGCCGTGAGCGGCAATATTTAAACAAATCCTTTCAATGTCTAGAATTGTTCCATTCAGCAAATCGCCGTCTATTGTGACGGGTTGCCAGTCGGGGAAATCCGCTGAAGTTGGATTTTGATGCTGTTGGGGGTACATCATATATGCGCGCCTACACCAACTTGCTCGTTTCTAGCGGCACGTGGAGACAAGATACTTGATAGAAATCACTACTTGAATGGTTCGATATTATTCGGTTTCCAGTTAGAGCCTAACTTTCCCCAACACGGAGAGTACTTATCACTAGTGAAAACCGGAAATGTACGTATTCAAGACACCATTATCAGGTAGGCATCTTTAAATAATTTTATTATAGAAAACCAAATTCTTTATTTATATAGCGATTATATGTGTGTACTAAACGGGACACAATTGTTTGAAACGTTTTCTGTAAATATACATAATCTAGTATACATTATACGTACATATTTAACTTATTAAAAGACAAAACTCTTGTTTATTTGTGTAGAACCCATGAGCTGCATCGTCTACAGCGAAGGACCAGGATATTTTGAAATCAACAAAGAAAGGGATATCATTTTCCCATAATGGATACCTCACAGCTAAAATGTACGATAAAATGTGACCCAGTTTTAGATGGACGGATCATCGGCGTGTTTCCTGCAGACAGACTTCCCAATGAACTTCCACGAACACCCTTCGGATTTATCGCTAACACAGACATTCATAATAAACCGGGGCAACACTGGTGCGCATTTTACAGCGAACTGCCTAGACAGTTTGAGTTTTTTGATACTTATGGTAGAACTCCGAGTCTAAATAGTTTTCACTTTCTGCGGTGGTTAGAAAGAAAAGCCAACACTATACAGACAAATCGGATTCAAATTCAAATGGATGACACGACACTGTGCGGACTCTATTGTATTTTGTTTCTTCGTCAAAGGCTCTCTGGATATGCTTATGAAGATTTTATAAATGTGTTTAATGAGTCGACTTTGAAAGCCAATGACACGTACGTTGCAGATTTGATGCTATATGCCTATTCTCAGTGTTTTGAATATGACTATAATCATAATCAGATGTGTACTTCTTTAATGAATATATCCAATAAATGCGGGGAAATAGGAGTCACTTGTTTGTCATTGTTTCGTGATAAAGCAAACAACAAAGCGTTTTATGTATACATATGTTATTCTACTGCACAATAGTATTATGTAACATATAATGATAACATTTATATAACAATTCATACAATATCAACGAAAACAATATTTGCTTTACATTTTCACGTTGCCCTTTCTGTAGCAGACCTGGATAGAATTTCTCAGACGAGCTGTGAAGAGGAATTGTTCTCTGTTGATCATACTGCTGTTAAAAGGCCCATTGGCACGCGCTTTGGGAAACCACTGAACAAACGTGACTAAATTAAAACAATGTTATCATTTTCATTTTAATCTTATTGTTTCATTGTAGACTATCATCGCATCCAAATCATCATACTACGACTCGTCACCATTTTTATCAACGGTCTAATTCAGTTTATTAACATCATCAAAAATTTCATAATAGAGAAAGTTAGACGTGTACATAATATCATAATTCAAAAGTTGTTACATGTCCGTGCTACTGTCGAAAGACACGCAATTGAAGGAAATGCTGCCCAAAGAAGATATCCCCAGAGAAGACGACAAGCACCCATCAGATTACAATATAATTAGAAATAGAGAAAATAGTTTCAGATAATGTCAATTATTGATAGTATATTGATTATATGGACTAGGCTAAGTTAGCATTGTATCACTATTCCTTTCCCTGTTAGCTACTGCCAGACAGTCAAAACAATTACCACTAAATCCATTTGATACTAACTGTTGCACGAGATTATGTATTTCTATATTTTTCATTAGAATACATTGTTTTTTACAAAAACTTTCGGGATTACATATTTATATAGGAGTACCTTGATAACTTCTTCTGAGAAGCGGCTGTTTCCCTCCGAGTCAATCGTTTCCAGAGTTGATCCTTTCCAGTTTGACAAATGGCTGAAACACGCAAGTCCCATAATGTGAACTCTTTATGTTTATATAAATGTATTTTAGCTAGATTGCTTATAGAAGTTGTTACAATTTATATTAGTCTATCACGATTTCCGTATTTAACACCTTTTAAACTCGTACAAAGCAACATTTACTTTAGTACTCACATAAGATCTTTTAGATTGCCAGTGCAGTCCATCGACTCTCTCCATTTGAATTACTGGCTGTTCTGACTGCAACACATAAACATTGCAGTTAGTATGACTACTTCATCAGATTGTTAAAACGGTTGCTTAACTGAAATTGCCCTTGAACGGATGTATAATTTATAGGAATGTTAAGATATTTTTATATTTCATGCAGTTTTTCTATGAAGTGTATCTAAAAGGATATACGAGAACATTTACGTTGATACTTACATTAGTTGCTTCAGATGTGTTTGCTTCTGAAGATACATGTATGTTTGCTTCTGAAGATATGTTTTTAGAAGTGCTTCTAACGATGTGTTGGCTTCTGCTTCTAACGATGTGTTGGCTTCTGCTTCTAACGATGTGTTTGCTTCTGCTTCTAACGATGTGTTTGCTTCTGACGCTTCTGAAGATGTGTTTCCTTCTGAAGATGTGTTTGCTGAGCAGCTAGCAGTTACTGAACCACCAGCTGATTCGGTAGTGGTGGTTTCTTCAGATGCGGTAGTGGTTGTTCGTTTAGATGCCATGTTATATCTAAAAGTATATAAATGTATGTATGTTTTATGTAGAGGATACGATTTTACATTTCTATCACATTTTGATAGTATTAATATGAGAAGAATTTGTTATATTGAGAAGAGTTTGTTATTTGTTCACTGTTGATAATGTAAAATATGCAATTGATTACTTTTTCCGTTATATGTAAGATATTTTTAATACAGCAATTTTACTACAAACCCAGTGGTGCTATTATGCAAATACTTCCTTAAATGATTATTGTTTCTAATGGTAGTAATACTCGACACAAATTTATAATACTCAATAAATGGTAGTTCTCGGCATAATGTCAGGTATAATGTCAACGTATTCAACTGTTCACTGCTACAGTAACTGATCCGTTTGCTTGTTATGAAAAATAATGTGCACCATTTTCCAGTAAGGTCAGAGTATACAAAACATTCAGGTATTTGTTTTTTTAGTAATGTTGTGATATTTTGAGAAGCATTACATGTACCGTATATCGTTGCTCGGGAAATATTAGTAGAAACTACCTCTGTTATTTTCGCTGTTATTTTGACTATTATAGATAAGTTATTTTCACTGATATAGATAGTTAATAAATTATTGTTTTTACAATTTCTTGTGTCTTTATTGAATTAAGATAGACTTTAGCAAACATTACCCCAATGCCCCGACCATCATGTCAATTAGTGAGAGTCACTACAAGGGTATTTTGCAATAATTGCTCGCTTAATTCTAGAATTTAGCCACTTGGTGTACTGATAGAATAATAATGTGTGGACCTTTTCCTAACGAGACCCTAGGTTCTGGGTCAAGGGGTCCCCCAAAAATCAAGATGGCCGCCAAGATGGCCGCCGTTTTTGCAGTGTCAGTGAGTTGGACATATACTTGTATTATACTTTTATTACTTGACAGATTTAAATCAAATCAACTGGATATCATAGATATTAAATGTATGCTTAAATGAAATTCATTGTGGGTGCTCATTGGTCAAAGTCAAGGTCATAGTCAAGGTCAAATGGTGCAATTTACATAAAAAAACACATTTTTACCGTGCATAAGTATCTTTATTTTGAAAACTATAGGTTTTAATAGTATGTTATTTACATTAATGTAATGCATGATGTATGCCCTTGAGGTCACGATCAAAGCATATACAAGACAGAGGATAGAGACGTAGTACCGTATCTCTAACCTCTGATTCTACAACTACACTACCTGTGTTACTCAGAAATATTACCTTCTCATCCACAGTTTTGTTAGTCCGTTGCAGAGATCTTAGCTTTTTGTTCTGCTCTTGTAATATCGCTATCTGAATGGAGGAAGAAACGTTGAAAATGTTAAAGTTTGATCTTATCCGACAGTAGCTACTTTTTCCACCTCATAATATGCAAGTATAATATTAAATAGACATACCTTTCTTTCCAGGTCTCTGTTCCCTTGCACTTGTTGCGCATACGCAACACGATTGTCTACGATAACATTCATCAGGGACTGTATGTTGTCCATGATTTTAGATTGAAGACGTAAACGATGTTGTATCTTTTATAAAACCCATATAGACCCTCTGGATGTCTTTAGAATAAACACATTTTAGCATCATTAGGTATGACATGACACATATTCTCGTTCTTTTACGAATGACCTGTCGCACGTTTTTCATGAATATTGCACATTATTTACATAGGATATGTACCGTAAAGGAACACATCTTACCTATTCATTACATCCAGATGTGTACAGAGATATACGCTTCTCGTGTTCTCTACAGATACATAGCCACCCCGAGGGCACACTTTACACAGCAAACACAAATGAAAACAAATTTAATACATGCCAACTTCACGTTTCATCCCAATGTTCAATTCATACACATACCTATTGATCATTCGGAAATTCTTCAGTCGCGGGTCCGGTCATAGAAAAATTGCCCTAGCTTTTAATACACGAATATTGAATTAAAACACAAATACACTTTATATATCGCATCGTTACGTTATTAATGTTATAAAGTCACACTTCAAATAGCCAGGAAATAGCCTCCTATTTCCCTACATTTTTTACGGAGACATACTCCCCACCCCCACCCACTCCTACACTCCGGAAGTCGTGATAGCGCAGTGGATGCGCGTTCGCTTCAGGTGCGAAAGGTCCGGAGTTCGAGCCCCACTGGAGCCGTTACGATTGTGTCCTTAGGCAAGGCATTTAAATTCCACGTTGCCTCTTCTCTCTCCCTCGTGGTGATGGATTACATCATGAATGAGGTCTCGAGAGTGATTTATATAAGTTGAACTAACTTGTTTCGCAATCGAGCTAAAATAAATTTGTATAAACTAATCCTACACTACCTCGATTTAAATTTGTCTCTGGCTACGGTACTGCTCTATATACAATTGTAAAGATGCTACAATGTCTATTATGTCTTTAGAATACATGATTTACAAGATTTATGGCTATTTGCTCAAACATTAAAAATGGGGTTTCTTTGCCCAAAAAGGGGTTTGCTCGCCCAACCAATTCCACACTACTGATAACGTCCTCACGTGAGAGCTTCGAACCTACAAAGGTGAGTGGCAAATGATTTGGTGCCAGCGATCTCATTCACTCGACCACGGAGGCCCCTATTGTACAATATGAATTCAGGTTTATATACCAATCATATAAGCTACAATTCAAAATGTGCATCGTGTACTTAGCGAAGCAGAAGATGAAGACAACTGTTTGTATATCATTCATCAGTTATTAATACACCTACTTACAACACGATTCTATATGGCATACAGTCTACATCCGTTATGTCGAATTCCATCGGACCGAAAAAAAAAACTTCGACATAACCGAAGATTGACTTAACGAAATTCGATATAAACGGAGCCAGTTATATGTAAAATAATAGTGTCTGAAACGGGACTTTGATACTACTTCGAGATAACCGGTGAATTCGATATAACCGACTTTGACATAGCGGATGTATACTGTATATATAGTATGCAGTTTGACCTAGAACATTTAAAACGTAGTTGAAACTATGCGTATCATGTTATCAGGCCAAACTCAGTAATTCTGTATCAGTTCCATTCATTAATATATCATATCATAATGTATGTAAACTGGAGGATATATATATATATTATATATATATATACGTACGCATAAAATCAAGGGAGCAATGTAGTTCTTAGCCGATGAGCCCCGAGTGTGGTGAGCGGTGAGCCCCGTTTTCAGTATTTAGCCAAATACTTTATTAAACATCACTGTGTTATAATATAATTCCAGGCGTCTATGCTAATTGAAACATTGGCTATAGCAAATGATAAACACGTACGTTCAAGAACAGCAGCACGAGCGAATTAACTGCTTGGTTCCCGCTCTGACAGAACGCCCTACATGCAATATCTACATGTATAACTAGGTTCAAGATCATGATAAGAAGATTTAAGGAACCATTTGAAATTCTTATCGTAATGAGAAACAGGTTCACGGTTACTTCGCCAGGAAATAGATATCTGAGCAAACTGCAGGTAATTGCTATACTTTATATCACCATGTAGTCATTTGTAGTAATGTTTACTTGTTGTCATTTACATACTTAATTAACATTACATAGCAATGTAATGGTTGTATATCTTGGCGATGTATGCGAGAGCGTGGTCTTAACCACGTGTGTTGTATATATACAAGTGAACGTTCAGAGAAATGTTGAATATGTTCGCCATTAATGCATACACTCGTGTGGGTAATTAATGAACAGCAACCCCGGAGCTTAGTGCAATGTGTAAATCTCATTATACTGTATTTTCTCATGAAATACACGATTTCCTCACAGAAGATGCATACACCATGTACCATTATTTAGATTTATTGAATTCAAGATATATGGGGGGTCCTGGTTCATACAAATAATAACAACTCCGAAGATGGAACTTTACATTTCCGCCAATATTTGATAGCTTATTATATTAGGGTAACCAATCGAAATGTTACAATGATATTTACTAAAGTCAAGTCGAAATTCAAGTTATTTCATGAAGTCTCCGATCATTAAATCGTTAAAATTTATTAATATGCATACATGCGTAGTTATATTTATGTTTGGCATAATATTTATTATTAAGGTTAACAAATTAATTACTTAAAATTGAGTGCCGCGATTTACTGGAATGTTCAACAATAAATTAAAGAATATACTACAGTATTAGATGAACTATTATATATGTATACTATTATGCAGGTATAGTCTACATCCGTTATGTCAAAGTCGGCTATGTCGAATTCTCCGGTTATCTCGAAGTCGAATCAAAGTCCCGTTTCAGACACTATCAATTTACATATAGCAGGCTCCGTTTATATCGAATTTCGTTAAGTCAAACTTCGGTTATGTCGAAGTATTGTGTTCGGTCCGACGGAATTCGACATAACGGATGCAGACTGTATTCATGAAATCTGCAATATTGTCTAGGTTCGTCATTAGACTGGATCATACTGGACCAATTAAACCATGGAGCCGACCGTACAAATGGACAACCCGTTAAATGACACAACAGAGGGAACAAAGCAAGACATATCGATACCCGGTGATACCGAGCAGAACATCTCCATGGAGACATTCATATCCAAGGACTCCGGCGATATAACCAGAGAGGTTCCATCTCTTATATTACTCAAGTTTCAAAGGCAATACGCATAGTTGTTTGTCGCCCATAAAACATGTATGACGGAGTGGTACTCAATAAATTAAACATATACAATATAGTACATTAGAAAAAGCATGAACAACATAAATGAATGGGTATGATAGTTGCAACTGACATATAATAACAAATATACATAAATAGCTGAATGAACGTCTGTCTGTCTGTCTGTCTGTCTGTCTGTCTGTCTGTCTGTCTGTCTGTCTGTCTGTCTGTCTGTCTGTCTGTCTGTCTGTCTGTCTGTCTGTCTGTCTGTCTGTCTGTCTGTCTGTCTGTCTGTCTGTCTGTCTGTCTGTCTGTCTGTCTGTCTGTCTGTCTGTCTGTCTGTCTGTCTGTCTGTCTGTCTGTCTGTCTGTCTGTCTGTCTGTCTGTCTGTCTGTCTGTCTGTCTGTCTGTCTGTCTGTCTGTCTGTCTGTCTGTCTGTCTGTCTGTCTGTCTGTCTGTCTGTCTGTCTGTCTGTCTGTCTGTCTGTCTGTCTGTCTGTCTGTCTGTCTGTCTGTCTGTCTGTCTGTCTGTCTGTCTGTCTGTCTGTCTGTCTGTCTGTCTGTCTGTCTGTCTGTCTGTCTGTCTGTCTGTCTGTCTGTCTGTCTGTCTGTCTGTCTGTCTGTCTGTCTGTCTGTCTGTCTGTCTGTCTGTCTGTCTGTCTGTCTGTCTGTCTCTGTCTGTCTGTCTGTCTGTCTGTCTGTCTGTCTGTCTGTCTGTCTGTCTGTCTGTCTGTCTGTCTGTCTGTCTGTCTGTCTGTCTGTCTGTCTGTCTGTCTGTCTGTCTGTCTGTCTGTCCGATAAGGAATTGTGTAAGGAATTAAGTAATTTTTTATCATATCGATAGTGTTTGAAGTTTCGTTAATGCAGCTCTCAACAATATACGTATATTATTAAATATTGCCCATACTGCGTCATTTATAGGAGATCAACATTGACATGGCCGTGCACAGAGACGCCGTCAACGACCCTATGTCTCGACTTGAACCCGTGTTCCGTGTTCTTCACCAGCTGTCCCCTCTGCAGTTACTGATCTACGTACGTCTAACCATGGAGCATGTCTACCAGCTACACAAGGTCCACATATGGCGAGCTGTTATAGGACTTATAGCCATTCTGTTTGTGATGTACTTGTGTGCAGCATTCAGGTACTATATATTTACACAGTGAATACAATAATTATATTAGCCCACTCAAACCAAATGTAATGGTGCGTGAAGATGATAAGCATGTCCGTCAGAGCTAACCTCCGTTATTATTGTGCCCTTACTCAAGGCATTTAAATTCCACGTTGCCTCTTCTCTCTCCCTCGTGGCGATGGATTCTATCAGGAATGGGGTCTCGAGAGTGATTAATATAAGTTGTAAGAACTTGTTTCGCAATCGAGCTAAAATAAATTTGTATAAACTAACCTCCACCCGGGCTATCTTATAGTGGGTATAATTGGGTACACACCCGGCTGAACTGATAATTGTGAACTACATTGCATGTGTACTGTACAGAGTGTGTGAATATAGCAGGACCATTCGGACATTTTCTTAAATGATTTATAGGCCATTGTTAATTCGATAAATAAAATGTGTAACCCGTTTTCTTTTCATATCAACTTTTAACAGATGAAGGATATGTGCACTTACTGATCGTTATTGTGTTCACTATTTCAGCTATCGGTTCGGAGATGAAGGATCTGTGAGGTTACTGGGTTTTTTTGTGTTCACTATTTCAGCTATCGGTTCGGAGATGAAGGATCTGTGCGGTTACTGATTGTTGTTGTGTTCACTATTTCAGCTATCGGTTCGGAGATGAAGGATCTGTGAGGTTACTGATTGTTGTTGTGT
>CM026387.1:43758457-43973457 GCA_014843695.1 Archivesica marissinica
TCGAACCTGCGATGCCTGGATTAGCAGTCCAGCGTGTCACCACTGGACTACAGATCCGTGTGTGAATTTCCTATGAGGGTTTCCAACTAATGATATGCAGCTGTGTACTCGATGTTACGGGCATGCGCATTCGCAGTTTTAGCCAGTGTTCTTCACGAGGCGTGTCTTACAGTTTACGCTGTTCCTAGGCTGATCTAATTATCAGACCCCCGCCACACGATAAGTCACACATTTGGACTAAATACCTTAGAAAGTGTGATATATTTTTCTTTGTCTCATTGAACAGAATAATTAATATAAATGGAAGTAATAAATCTCGTGTTAAGAGTTTCCATTGGGGTAGGAACTACATTGGGTGTGCTTAACGTTACCATGGGTGCGGTGCCTTTCGGGATCCACGGTAACTTTAAGCACACCCAATGACATCCACAGTAACTTTAAACACACCCAATGACATCCACGGTGACATTAAACACACCCAATGTAGTTCATACCCAAATCGACAGCATCCACGGTATCATTAAGGACACCCAATATAGTTCATACCCAAATGGAAACTATTTACTTACGATTCATTCCTTAAGTGTACTAATATTGTTCAAGTTAATTTCTCATAATCCTTACCCACATGTAAAATTATATATGTACAGTGTATCCACAAACAACGAAGCTCACAGTAAGAAAACATATGAACCATTGTTTAAGTATGTAACAGGTTTGACTGTATAACCATTGTTAGTGGAGAGAATAACCATAAGCTCATGTAGCTTTCAATGCAATCCACTTGTCATAATAGTTGTATTGTATGGATGTTATATGTACATATGGTATATGTCATGTTTATCTTGATAAATAAATATGTTTAAACCAACCATTGTTGACTATACATGTAATGCCATTTTTACTTAGAACTTCCGTCGTGGGTGAAAGGAATGCGAGTATTACTACTAACTTACATATCTAATAATATAACCATTCCATTTCATAGTTGATGCCAATTTCAAAATTATATTTGAAATGCATGCATTTCCTTGTTTGCTTTACAGTTTTTTAACGTTGCTAGTCACAGTAGGAGTTATCATGTTTATCACCATTGACACATATCTCAGACGTCCCTTGTCCTTCATCAGTGCCATTGGAATGCTCGTGTTCACACTTTGTATGTTCTTCTTCTCCACGGATCCAAGGCAGGTCAGTTCAGAGTTTGATCAGGCTCTACATTATATATATATATAGTTTTATTTATAGAGGGTGACCTAATTATATATATATACTCCTTCTTAAGGCCGTCTTATCACTTTGTAATTCACCGGTTACAGGCCCGTCAGTGTATGTAGTGGTATATCACTGTAATTCACCGGTTACAGGCCCGTCAGTGTATGTAGTGGTATGTCACTGTAATTCACCGGTTACAGACCCGTCAGTGTATGTAGTGGTATGTCACTGTAATTCACCGGTTACAGACCCGTCAGTGTATGTAGTGGTATATCACTGTAATTCACCGGTCACAGACCCGTCAGTGTATGTAGTGGTATATCACTGTAATTCACCGGTTACAGACCCGTCAGTGTATGTAGTGGTATATCACTGTAATTCACCGGTTACAGGCCCGTCAGTGTATGTAGTGGTATATCACTGTAATTCACCGGTTACAGGCCCGTCAGTGTATGTAGTGGTATATCACTGTAATTCACCGGTTACAGGCCCATCAGTGTATGTAGTGGTATATCACTGTAATTCACCAGTTACAGACCCGTCAGTGTATGTAGTGGTATATCACTGTAATTCACCGGTTACAGACCCGTCAGTGTATGTAGTGGTATATCACTGTAATTCACCGGTTACAGACCCGGCAGTGTATGCAGTGGTATATCACTGTAATTCACCGGTTACAGACCCGTCAGTGTATGTAGTGGTATATCACTGTAATTCATCGGTTACAGACCCTTCAGTGTATGTAGTGGTATATCACTGTAATTCACCGGTTACAGACCCGTCAGTGTATGTAGTGGTATATCACTGTAATTCACCGGTTACAGACCCGGCAGTGTATGTAGTGGTATATCCCTGTAATTCACCGGTCACAGACCCGTCAGTGTATGTAGTGGTATATCACTGTAATTCACCGGTTACAGACCCATCAGTGTATGTATTGGTATATCACTGTAATTCACCTGGTTACAGGCCCATCAGTGTATGTAGTGGTATATCACTGTAATTCACCGGTTACAGACCCATCAGTGTATGTAGTGGTATATCACTGTAATTAACCGGTTACAGGCCCGTCAGTGTATGTAGTGGTATATCACTGTAATTCATCGGTTACAGGCCCGTCAGGGTATGTAGTGGTATATCACTTTAATTCGTCGGTTACAGGCCCGTCAGTGTATGTATTGGTATATTACTGTAATTCACCGGTTACAGGCCCGTCAGTGTATGTAGTGGTATATCACTGTAATTCACCGGTTACAGACCCGTCAGTGTATGTATTGGTATATCACTGTAATTCACAGGTTACAGGCCCGTCAGTGTGTGTAGTGGTATATCACTGTAATTCACCGGTTACAGGCCCGTCAGTGTATGTAGTGGTATATCACTGTAATTCACGGGTTACAGGCCCGTCAGTGTATGTAGTGGTATATCACTGTAATTCACCGGTTACAGACCCGTCAGTGTATGTAGTGGTATATCACTGTAATTCACCGGTTACAGGCCCGTCAGTGTATGTAGTGGTATATTACTGTAATTCACCGGTTACAGGCCCGTCAGTGTATGTAGTGGTATATCACTGTAATTCACGGGTTACAGGCCCGTCAGTGTATGTAGTGGTATATCACTCTAATTCACCGGTTACAGACCCATCAGTGTATGTAGTGGTATATCACTGTAATTCACCGGTTACAGGCCCGTCAGTGTATGTAGTGGTATATCACTGTAATTCACCGGTTACAGGCGGGTCAGTGTATGTAGTGGTATATCACTGTAATTCACCGGTTACAGACCCGGCATGGTATGTAGTGGTATATCACTGTAATTCACCGGTTACAGGCCCGTCAGTGTATGTAGTGGTATATCACTGTAATTCACCGGTTACATACCCGTCAGTGTATGTAGTGGTATATCACTGTAATTCTCCAGTTACAGACCCGTCAGTGTATGTAGTGGTATATCACTGTAATTCACCGGTTACAGGTCCGTCAGTGTATGTAGTGGTATATCACTGTAATTCACCGGTTACAGGCCCGTCAGTGTATGTAGTGGTATATCACTGTAATTCACCGGTTACAGGCCCGTCAGTGTATGTAGTGGTATATCACTGTAATTCACCGGTTACAGGCCCGTCAGTGTATGTAGTGATATATCGCTGTAATTCACCGGTTACAGGCCCGTCAGTGTATGTAGTGGTATATCACTGTAATTCACCGGTTACAGACCCGTCAGTGTATGTTGTGGTATATCACTGTAATTCACCGGTTACAGACCCGTCAGTGTATGTTGTGGTATATCACTGTAATTCACCGGTTACAGGCCCGTCAGTGTATGTAGTGGTATATCACTGTAATTCACCGGTTACAGACCCGTCAGTGTATGTAGTGGTATATCACTGTAATTCACCGGTTACTGGCCCGTCAGTGTATGTAGTGGTATATCACTGTAATTCACCGGTTACAGGCCCGTCAGTGTATGTAGTGGTATATCACTGTAATTCACCGGTTACAGACCCGTCAGTGTATGTAGTGGTATACCACTGTAATTCATCGGTCACAGGCCCGTCAGTGTATATAGTGGTTTTATTTCGTTCCTTCAAACTTGTTATCACAGCACTCTGAGGTGTCATCTCTCTATACACAGTGAGTGGTATCACATAACTGTATTGTGATATTATGAGTCGTGTAGCGGTCGAATATGTCCATAGGCAGTCTAAGAAATACATGTTTCCACTGAACGTGCTTGTGCCAAGTCTAAGAAATAAATGTTTTATTTAGACATGATCATAAATAGTTTAAGATATAGATGTTTCCTTCGGACATGATCATACATACACAATATAATATAAGATATAGATGTTTCGGACATGATCATGTATGCACAATATGGTATACTATATAGATGTTTCGGACATGATCATGCTTACACAATATGGTATACTATATAGATGTTTCGGACATGATCATGCATACACAATATAGTATACTATATAGATGTTTCGGACATGATCATGCTTACACAATATGGTATACTATATAGATGTTTCGGACATGATCATGCTACACAAAACAAAAACAACACTACACAATATAGTATACTATATAGATGTTTCGGACATGATCATGCATACACAATATAGTATACTATATAGATGTTACGGACATGATTATGCATACACAATATAGTATAAGATATAGATGTTTCGGACATGATCATGTATACACAATATGGTATAAGATATAGATGTTTCGGACATGATCATGTATACACAATATGGTATAAGATATAGATGTTTCGGACATGATCATGCATACACAATATAGTATACTATATAGATGTTTCGGACATGATCATACATACACAATATAGTATACTATATAGATGTTTCGGACATGATCATGCATACACAATATAGTATAAGATATAGATGTTTCGGACATGATCATACATACACAATATAGTATACTATATAGATGTTTCGGACATGATCATGCATACACAATATAGTATACTATATAGATGTTTCGGACATGATCATGCATACACAATATAGTATACTATATAGATGTTTCGGACATGATCATACATACACAATATAGTATACTATATAGATGTTTCGGACATGATCATACATACACAATATAGTATACTGTATAGATGTTTCGGACATGATCATACATACACAATATAGTATACTATATAGATGTTTCGGACATGATCATGCATACACAATATAGTATACTATATAGATGTTTCGGACATGATCATGTATACACAATATGGTATAAGATAGAGTAGACTGATAGTGAAGTACAGACAACTATTCTGTATTTTTTGCTACTAGATATTTTAATAAAAGGGTCATATGAAGGTCAGTCGCATGCTAGTGTTACATGAGGTACCAATCATAGTATGTGATAGTACCTACATTTGCATGTTATTGTGTTCGAGTTTATAAATTATGCCAGCCGTGAGGCACTGTGTGTGAGCTACAGACTGTCCCTCACCCGTTGAGGCTATGCCCCGATGTGTACCACTCAAGTCTTAATGAATATGTTTTTGAGTGCCAAAAAGATACATTGTTATAACAAACAATTTATTACAGGTGATATGGCGTCCTGTTTTGTGGGGCCTATTGCTACAGCTTATATTCGCCCTGATCGTGCTGCGGACGAATATAGGGTACAATATGTTTGTCTGGCTTGGGGATAGGGTCACAGAATATCTTGCATACACAAATGCAGGTTCAAAGTTCGTCTTTGGTGCTAATTTCATGGACCACTTCTTTGCATTTTCTGTAAGTACAAACATTCTGAAATTACGTTGAGTGTGTGTGTGTTTTACGTTTATTTATCGTCGCTACCGGTTGCCCATATGTGCGACGCCTCCTGAAGAGATTAGTCATTTTAGATTGTTAGAGGATAGTACAATGATACAGACATAGACCTATTCCAGAGTCTCCTCTGGTTCTTTTACGTGCACGGTGTAAAGCACCGACACGCGACCTCGGTTTAAAGTCCCATCTGAAAGATTGTTAATTTTATTAGTGTCAGGCGGGGGATCCAACCTGCAATCACTGGATTACCAGTCCAGCGTGTTACCATTGGACTACAGATCCGTCTGTTAAGTAGTTTGTGTCTGCATAGCCGTATATATATAGTGTGCATAAATTGTGTAAATAGCTACCGTTACTGTAATTAATATGATTTACAATATGAAAAACAAGTGTAATGCAATGTACGTACGGACGGTTTTATTATTGGTTATTGCGTTATTTAATATGACCTTATAATAGAATAGTTGTCATTTTGAAAGCAATACATTGGATATATCTAAAACAAATTTGTCTTTTACAATAGCAATTATGGAATTGGATAGCTATGATATTATCTTGAATTGGGTATCAATGCGATATGTTGAATTGAATAGCTATGTGATATGTTGCAATTGGATAGCTATGTGATATGTTGCAATTGGGTATCAATGCGATATGTTGAATTGAATAGCTATGTGATATGTTGCAATTGGATAGCTATGTGATATGTTGCAATTGGATAGATATGTGATATGTTGCAATTGGATAGCTATGTGATATGTTGCAATTGGATAGCTATGTGATATGTTGCAATTGGATAGCTATGTGATATGTTGCAATTGGATAGCTATGTGATATGTTGCAATTGAATAGCTATGTGATATGTTGCAATTGGATAGCTATGTGATATGTTGAATTGGATAGCTATGTGATATGTTGCAATTGAATAGCTATGTGATATGTTGCAATTGGATAGCTATGTGATATGTTGCAATTGGATAGCTATGTGATATGTTGCATTGGATAGCTATGTGATATGTTGAATTGGATAGCTATGTGATATGTTGCAATTGGATAGCTATGTGATATGTTGCAATTGAATAGCTATGTGATATGTTGCAATTGGATAGCTATGTAATATGTTGCAATTGGATAGCTATGTGATATGTTGCAATTGGATAGCTATGTGATATGTTGCAATTGGGTATCAATGCGATATGTTGAATTGGATAGCTATGCGTATGTTGCAATTGGATAGCTATGTGATATGTTGCAATTGGATAGCTATGAGATATGTTGCATTGGATAGCTATGTGATATGTTGAATTGGATAGCTATGTGATATGTTGCAATTGAATAGCTATGTGATATGTTGCAATTGGATAGCTATGTGATATGTTGCAATTGGATAGCTATGTGATATGTTGCATTGGATAGCTATGTGATATGTTGAATTGGATAGCTATGTGATATGTTGCAATTGGATAGCTATGTGATATGTTGCAATTGAATAGCTATGTGATATGTTGCAATTGGATAGCTATGTGATATGTTGCAATTGGATAGCTATGTGATATGCTGCAATTGAATAGCTATGTGATATGTTGCAATTGGATAGCTATGTGATATGTTGCAATTGAATAGCTATGTGATATGTTGCAATTGGATAGCTATGTGATATGTTGCATTGGATAGCTATGTGATATGTTGAATTGGATAGCTATGTGATATGTTGCAATTGGGTATCAATGTGATATGTTGCAATTGGATAGCTATGTGATATGTTGTAATTGGATAGCTATGTGATATGTTGCAATTGGATAGCTATGTGATATATTGCTATTGGATAGCTATGTGATATGTTGCAATTGATCTTTCTGCAAACGCTACTTAGGCACGCCCCCCCCATAGTTACCGGTGCTCGCTGTAACCACGCGAGACAAGCTATCTAACAAAATGGCGTCTAACGCAGTCCTGCATCGAGTTAATCTAGATAAATTCCGTCGAATTTCTCGGTTTTATTTCACCCAGATAAGAATATCTCGTTGAAAGCAAGACAGCAATGGTTTAAGTTTTTCAGTGATGGTTATTTCTCTAAAGTACAGATATATTTAACGGTTGAGAAGGTGTTAAGTGTTCGTGGGAAATGCTTTCGCAGTCAACGGAAGAGTGAACAACCATATCGTGTCAACTTTGACATCAAAAGAAATGAAATATGCCACCGTCTTGAGAGACTCGACCCTATGCCTCCTAGAAGACTTGAACATTAGGCCCAAAAAAACTGAACACCAGTACGTTCACTGAGCTAATATGTGAATCCCACAGCTCTGCACATGCATGGGTACAATTACTACTATCTGATCCCTAGTCCACCATCCACGACAATATGTATGAACCACATGTATAATTTTAATCACCATTATACTCACATATCTCTTGTGAACAGTAAATCTATAAATGCAGAATATATTTTTTCGAAATATTTTATTATGCATAAATAAATTAATTTCAACTTACTTTTGTGCAAATATATCTGTTTGCATTAATTTTTGGATGTATTCAGCTGGTCGTTTAATTCACCTTAGACATGTTTCAAGATTTGTCTTAGGTTTTGGAAATGGCACGAATTTAACGTCACCTATCAATCGATCTGGATATCTACTATCACACAGACCGTAATTACATCTTTTCACCATTGTCAATGACAGACAGCATTAATTAATTTGTAATTATTTTTCAAAACATAATTTCAGATCACGATCACTCGTTATCAGATTTGATTAAAACGTTACTAAATAACTCGTTTGTCTCACAGAACGATAAAACAATGATTCGGTGTAGTAATCAATGCTATAATTATGTGCACACATTTTATAATTGACCAATTAGCACAATCAGTGCTAAATTCCGATGTGCAATTTTGATCTTGATATGAGCAGTAGGCCCCTATCCGGGATATTATAAAGTCGGCTGTCTCTGTGATGTACCGGTAGTCGATTAGTTGTTGATTACTCCCAATAAACAGTGTGACACGCTTAAATTTGATTGCTGTGTTTGCTAGAAAAGAATGACTATATGGGGTCAGTCGGTGTTTTTATAGATGCATTGTTTTTAAAGCAGCTGTCTGGTATTTTGTTGTTCATATACACACATTTAGATTTATCCAAGGATTTTGAAATGGGTTGAATTTAACGTCGATCACCAGGATGTCGACTAATTATGTACTATAACTAACCCACACACCAAAGCTACACATTTTCAACATCATTAAAACAATTTAAAACCCGTATTTTCGATCAAATTCACGCCTTTTCAAATTTGTCTACTCGTTACTAGTTTGTCTAATATGCATTGTTTGTCTAACAAGATGGCGGCGATAAGCCGTTGCCGGGGGTGTGCGCAAATGGTGCGATGCGATTGGCTAACGCCAGCTGTCAATCAAAATCGGCAGAGAGGTCAATTGGATAGCTATGAGATTGTTGAACTGGATAGATATGAAATATGTTGAAATTGGATATTTTGAGATATGTTGAAAGTGTTTGAATATTGAATGAGTTAGTTATGATATGTTTGGTGGCCATCTCGACTCTCCAATAATACTTTACTTTGCGTTACAGGTGATGCCGGTGATTATATTCTTCAGCTCTAGTATAGCAATACTGTACTATCTGGGCGTTATCCAGCTCATCATTGAGAAGATAGCCTTTATTATGGAGTTCACCTTGGGAACTGGGGCCATGGAATCCCTTCATGCTGCTATTAATATATTTGTTGGCTGGGTAAGGATAATAATACAGTTACACTGTACATCCGGATACCGCAAGTATCCGCTCAATCTACAGAGGATATATCTGTCCATCAATAATGCAATTACCCTGTACATCCGGATGCCGCAAGTATCCGCTCAATCTACAGCGGATATATCTGTCCATCAATAATGCAATTACCCTGTACATCCGGATACCGCAAGTAAGCACTATATCTACAGCGGATATATCTGTCCATCAATAATGCAATTACCCTGTACATCCGGATACCGCAAGTATCCGCTCTATCTACAGCGGATATATCTGTCCATCAATAATGCAGTTACCCTGTACATTCGGATGCCGCAAGTAAGCACTCTATCTACAGCGGATATATCTGTCCATCAATAATGCAATTACCCTGTACTTCCGGATGCCGCAAGTAAGTACCCTATCTACAGCGGATATATCTGTCCATCAATAATGCAATTACCCTGTACATCCGGATACCACAAGTGTCCGCTCTATCTACAGTGGATATATCTGTCCATCAATAATGCAATTACCCTGTACATTCGGATGCCGCAAGTATCCACTCTATCTACAGCGGATATATATGTCCATCAATAATGCAATTACCCTGTACATCCGGATACCGCAAGTATCCACTCTATCTACAGCGGATATATCTGTCCATCAATAATGCAATTACCCTGTACATCCGGATACCGCTAGTAAGCACTCTATCTACAGCGGATATATCTGTCCATCAATAATGCAGTTACCCTGTACATCTGGATGCCGCAAGTAAGCACTCTATCTACAGCGGATATATCTGTCCATCAATAATGCAATTACCCTGTACATCCGGATGCCGCAAGTATCCGCTCAATCTACAGCGGATATATCTGTCCATCAATAATGCAATTACCCTGTACATCCGGATACCGCAAGTAAGCACTATATCTACAGCGGATATATCTGTCCATCAATAATGCAATTACCCTGTACATCCGGATACCGCAAGTATCCGCTCTATCTACAGCGGATATATCTGTCCATCAATAATGCAGTTACCCTGTACATTCGGATGCCGCAAGTAAGCACTCTATCTACAGCGGATATATCTGTCCATCAATAATGCAATTACCCTGTACTTCCGGATGCCGCAAGTAAGTACTCTATCTACAGCGGATATATCTGTCCATCAATAATGCAATTACCCTGTACATCCGGATACCGCAAGTGTCCGCTCTATCTACAGTGGATATATCTGTCCATCAATAATGCAATTACCCTGTACATTCGGATGCCGCAAGTATCCACTCTATCTACAGCGGATATATATGTCCATCAATAATGCAATTACCCTGTACATCCGGATACCGCAAGTATCCACTCTATCTACAGCGGATATATCTGTCCATCAATAATGCAATTACCCTGTACATCCGGATACCGCTAGTAAGCACTCTATCTACAGCGGATATATCTGTCCATCAATAATGCAGTTACCCTGTACATCTGGATGCCGCAAGTAAGCACTCTATCTACAGCGGATATATCTGTCCATCAATAATGCAGTTACCCTGTACATCCGGATGCCGCAAGTAAGCACTACATCTACAGCGGATATATCTGTCCATCAATAATGCAATTACCCTGTACATCCGGATGCCGCAAGTATCCACTCTATCTACAGCGGATATATCTGTCCATCAATAATGCAAATACCCTGTACATCCGGATGCCGCAAGTAAGCACTCTATCTACAGCGGATATATCTGTCCATCAATAATGCAATTACCCTGTACATCCGGATGCCGCAAGTATCCACTCTATCTACAGCGGATATATCTGTCCATCAATAATGCAATTACCCTGTACATCCGGATGCCGCAAGTATCCACTCTATCTACAGCGGATATATATGTCCATCAATAATGCAATTACCCTGTACATCCGGATACCGCAAGTATCCACTCTATCTACAGCGGATATATCTGTCCATCAATAATGCAATTACCCTGTACATCCGGATACCGCTAGTAAGCACTCTATCTACAGCGGATATATCTGTCCATCAATAATGCAGTTACCCTGTACATCCGGATGCCGCAAGTAAGCACTCTATCTACAGCGGATATATCTGTCCATCAATAATGCAATTACCCTGTACATCCGGATGCCGCAAGTAAGCACTCTATCTACAGCGGATATATCTGTCCATCAATAATGCAGTTACCCTGTACATCCGGATGCCGCAAGTACACCTATCTACAGCGGATATATCTGTCCATCAATAATGCAATTACCCTGTACATCCGGATGCCGCAAGTATCCACTCTATCTACAGCGGATATATCTGTCCATCAATAATGCAATTACCCTGTACATCCGGATACCGCAAGTATCCACTCTATCTACAGCGGATATATCTGTCCATCAATAATGCAATTACCCTGTACATCCGGATACCGCAAGTAAGCACTCTATCTACAGCGGATATATCTGTCCATCAATAATGCAATTACCCTGTACATCCGGATACCGCAAGTAAGCACTCTATCTACAGCGGATATATCTGTCCATCAATAATGCAATTACCCTGTACATCCGGATGCCGCAAGTATCCACTCTATCTACAGCGGATATATCTGTCCATCAATAATGCAATTACCCTGTACATCCGGATACCGCAAGTATCCACTCTATCTACAGCGGATATATCTGTCCATCAATAATGCAATTACCCTGTACATCCGGATACCGCAAGTAAGCACTATATCTACAGCGGATATATCTGTCCATCAATAATGCAATTACCCTGTACATCCGGATACCGCAAGTAAGCACTCTATCTACAGCGGATATATCTGTCCATCAATAATGCAATTACCCTGTACATCCGGATGCCGCAAGTATCCACTCTATCTACAGCGGATATATCTGTCCATCAATAATGCAATTACCCTGTACATCCGGATACCGCAAGTAAGCACTCTATCTACAGCGGATATATCTGTCCATCAATAATGCAATTACCCTGTACATCCGGATGCCGCAAGTAAGCACTCTATCTACAGCGGATATATCTGTCCATCAATAATGCAATTACCCTGTACATCCGGATGCCGCAAGTAAGCACTCTATCTACAGCGGATATATCTGTCCATCAATAATGCAATTACCCTGTACATCCGGATACCGCAAGTAAGCACTCTATCTACAGCGGATATATCTGTCCATCAATAATGCAATTACCCTGTACATCCGGATGCCGCAAGTAAGCACTCTATCTACAGCGGATATATCTGTCCATCAATAATGCAATTACCCTGTACATCCGGATGCCGCAAGTAAGCACTATATCTACAGCGGATATATCTGTCCATCAATAATGCAATTACCCTGTACATCCGGATGCCGCAAGTATCCACTCTATCTACAGCGGATATATCTGTCCATCAATAATGCAATTACCCTGTACATCCGGATGCCGCAAGTAAGCACTCTATCTACAGCGGATATATCTGTCCATCAATAATGCAATTACCCTGTACATCCGGATGCCGCAAGTATCCACTCTATCTACAGCGGATATATCTGTCCATCAATAATGCAATTACCCTGTACATCCGGATGCCGCAAGTAAGCACTCTATCTACAGCGGATATATCTGTCCATCAATAATGCAATTACCCTGTACATCCGGATGCCGCAAGTATCCACTCTATCTACAGCGGATATATCTGTCCATCAATAATGCAATTACCCTGTACATCCGGATGCCGCAAGTAAGCACTCTATCTACAGCGGATATATCTGTCCATCAATAATGCAATTACCCTGTACATCCGGATGCCGCAAGTATCCACTCTATCTACAGCGGATATATCTGTCCATCAATAATGCAATTACCCTGTACATCCGGATGCCGCAAGTAAGCACTCTATCTACAGCGGATATATCTGTCCATCAATAATGCAATTACCCTGTACATCCGGATACCGCAAGTAAGCACTCTATCTACAGCGGATATATCTGTCCATCAATAATGCAATTACCCTGTACATCCGGATACCGCAAGTAAGCACTCTATCTACAGCGGATATATCTGTCCATCAATAATGCAATTACCCTGTACATCCGGATGCCGCAAGTATCCACTCTATCTACAGCGGATATATCTGTCCATCAATAATGCAATTACCCTGTACATCCGGATACCGCAAGTATCCACTCTATCTACAGCGGATATATCTGTCCATCAATAATGCAATTACCCTGTACATCCGGATACCGCAAGTAAGCACTCTATCTACAGCGGATATATCTGTCCATCAATAATGCAATTACCCTGTACATCCGGATGCCGCAAGTAAGCACTCTATCTACAGCGGATATATCTGTCCATCAATAATGCAATTACCCTGTACATCCGGATGCCGCAAGTATCCACTCTATCTACAGCGGATATATCTGTCCATCAATAATGCAATTACCCTGTACATCCGGATACCGCAAGTAAGCACTCTATCTACAGCGGATATATCTGTCCATCAATAATGCAATTACCCTGTACATCCGGATGCCGCAAGTAAGCACTCTATCTACAGCGGATATATCTGTCCATCAATAATGCAATTACCCTGTACATCCGGATACCGCAAGTAAGCACTCTATCTACAGCGGATATATCTGTCCATCAATAATGCAATTACCCTGTACATCCGGATGCCGCAAGTATCCACTCTATCTACAGCGGATATATCTGTCCATCAATAATGCAATTACCCTGTACATCCGGATACCGCAAGTATCCACTCTATCTACAGCGGATATATCTGTCCATCAATAATGCAATTACCCTGTACATCCGGATACCGCAAGTAAGCACTCTATCTACAGCGGATATATCTGTCCATCAATAATGCAATTACCCTGTACATCCGGATACCGCAAGTAAGCACTCTATCTACAGCGGATATATCTGTCCATCAATAATGCAATTACCCTGTACATCCGGATGCCGCAAGTATCCACTCTATCTACAGCGGATATATCTGTCCATCAATAATGCAATTACCCTGTACATCCGGATACCGCAAGTAAGCACTCTATCTACAGCGGATATATCTGTCCATCAATAATGCAATTACCCTGTACATCCGGATGCCGCAAGTAAGTACTCTATCTACAGCGGATATATCTGTCCATCAATAATGCAATTACCCTGTACATCCGGATACCGCAAGTAACACTCTATCTACAGCGGATATATCTGTCCATCAATAATGCAGTTACCCTGTACATCCGGATGCCGCAAGTAAGCACTCTATCTACAGCGGATATATCTGTCCATCAATAATGCAATTACCCTGTACATCCGGATGCCGCAAGTAAGCACTCTATCTACAGCGGATATATCTGTCCATCAATAATGCAATTACCCTGTACATCCGGATACCGCAAGTAAGCACTCTATCTACAGTGGATATATCTGTCCATCAATAATGCAATTACCCTGTACATCCGGATACCGCAAGTATCCACTCTATCTACAGCGGATATATCTGTCCATCAATAATGCAATTACCCTGTACATCCGGATACCGCAAGTAAGCACTCTATCTACAGCGGATATATCTGTCCATCAATAATGCAATTACCCTGTACATCCGGATGCCGCAAGTATCCACTCTATCTACAGCGGATATATCTGTCCATCAATAATGCAATTACCCTGTACATCCGGATACCGCAAGTAAGCACTCTATCTACAGCGGATATATCTGTCCATCAATAATGCAATTACCCTGTACATCCGGATGCCGCAAGTATCCACTCTATCTACAGCGGATATATCTGTCCATCAATAATGCAATTACCCTGTACATCCGGATACCGCAAGTAAGCACTCTATCTACAGCGGATATATCTGTCCATCAATAATGCAATTACCCTGTACATCCGGATACCGCAAGTATCCACTCTATCTACAGCGGATATATCTGTCCATCAATAATGCAATTACCCTGTACATCCGGATGCCGCAAGTATCCACTCTATCTACAGCGGATATATCTGTCCATCAATAATGCAATTACCCTGTACATCCGGATGCCGCAAGTAAGCACTCTATCTACAGCGGATATATCTGTCCATCAATAATGCAATTACCCTGTACATCCGGATACCGCAAGTAAGCACTCTATCTACAGCGGATATATCTGTCCATCAATAATGCAATTACCCTGTACATCCGGATACCGCAAGTAAGCACTCTATCTACAGCTGATATATCTGTCCATCAATAATGCAATTACCTTGTACATCCGGATGCCGCAAGTATCCACTCTATCTACAGTGGATATATCTGTCCATCAATAATGCAGTTACCCTGTACATCCGGATACCGCAAGTAAGCACTCTATCTACAGCTGATATATATATGTCCATCAATAATGCAATTACCTTGTACATCCGGATGCCGCAAGTATCCACTCTATCTACAGTGGATATATCTGTCCATCAATAATGCAGTTACCCTGTACATCCGGATACCGCAAGTAAGCACTCTATCTACAGCGGATATATCTGTCCATCAATAATGCAATTACCCTGTACATCCGGATGCCGCAAGTAAGCACTATATATACAGCGGATATATCTGTCTATCAATAATGCAATTACCCTGTACATCCGGATGCCGCAAGTAAGCACTCTATCTACAGCGGATATATCTGTCCATCAATGATGCAATTACCCTGTACATCCGGATACCGCAAGTATCCACTCTATCTACAGCGGATATATCTGTCCATCAATAATGCAATTACTCTGTACATCCGGATACCGCAAGTATGCACTCTATCTACAGCGGATATATCTGTCCATCAATAATGCAATTACAATGTACATCCGGATGCCGCAAGTATCCACTATATCTACAGCGGATATATCTGTCCATCAATAATGCAATTACCCTGTACATCCGGATACCGCTAGTAAGCACTCTATCTACAGCGGATATATCTGTCCATCAATAATGCAATTACCCTGTACATCCAGATACCGCAAGTATCCACTCTATCTACAGCGGATATATCTGTCCATCAATAATGCAATTACAATGTACATCCGGATACCGCAAGTATCCACTCTATCTACAGCGGATATATCTGTCCATCAATACTGCAATTACCCTGTTCATCCGGATACCGCAAGTATCCACTATATCTACAGCGGATATATCTGTCCATCAATAATGCAATTACAATGTACATCCGGATACCGCAAGTATCCACTCTATCTACAGCGGATATATCTGTCCATCAATAATGCAATTACCCTGTACATCCGGATACCGCAAGTAAGCTCTCTATCTACAGCAGCTATATTTGTCCATCAATAATAGTAGTGAAAACAAACAGATCTGAAACGATACACACCCATACAACCCTAACCATAATGCCACAGGAAGTGAGTGCCTAACAATATCACTACAGGAAGTGAAGTACCTAACCATATCGATACAGGAAGTGAAGTGCATAACCATATCGATACAGGAAGTGAGTGCCTAACCATATCGATACAGGAAGTGAAGTGCCTAACCATATCGATACAGGAAGTGAGTGCCTAACCATATCGATACAGGAAGTGAAGTGCCTAGCCATATCGATGCAGGAAGTGAAAGCCTAACCATATCGATACAGGAAGTGAAGTGCCTAACCATATTGATACAGGAAGTGAGTGCCTAACCATATCGATACAGGAAGTGAGTGCCTAACCATATCGATACAGGACGTGAAGTGCCTAAACATATCGATACAGGAAGTGAAGTGCCTAACCATATCGATGCAGGAAGTGAATGCCTAACAATATCGATACAGGAAGTGAAGTGCCTAACCATATCGATACAGGAAGTAAGTGCCTAACCATATCGATACAGGAATTGAGTACCTAACCATATCGATACAGGAATTGAGTACCTAACCATATCGATACAGGAATTGAGTACCTAACCATATCGATACAGGAAGTGAAGTGCCTAACCATATCGATACAGGAATTGAGTACCTAACCATATCGATACAGGAAGTGAAGTGCCTAACCATATCGATACAGGAATTGAGTACCTAACCATATCGATACAGGAATTGAGTAACTAACCATATCGATACAGGAAGTGAAGTACCTAACCATATCGATACAGGAATTGAGTACCTAACCATATCGATACAGGAATTGAGTACCTAACCATATCGATACAGGAAGTGAAGTACCTAACCATATCGATACAGGAATTGAGTACCTAACCATATCGATACAGGAAGTGAAATACCTAACCATATCGATACAGGAATTGAGTACCTAACCATATCGATACAGGAAGTGAAGTACCTAACCATATCGATACAGGAATTGAGTACCTAACCATATCGATACAGGAAGTGAGTGCCTAACCATATCGATACAGGAATTGAATTAGCATAATCATAGTCCCATTTGTTTTTAAAATATAAATGTGTTTATGGACAGCGTACTCACTTCAAATATTGGTGTATCTGCAAACAAAGTTATCTACTATTGTTTTTAAGGTTTTTGAAATAAGAAATCACATGTACATGTGTTAATAATCATCCTCGCAATGATGGTCATGCATACATAATTATATTCCTAAACGGTTCATAAATAGCTATTATATGTTATATTTCGGGTTTTAAGCTTGCATCAGCGCCAGTTTGGGCTATATAGCCGGCGGGTAGTTTACCTAACAACACCTTTCCTGGGCAGGCTCCAGCGGTTAACCAGTACTTGGGTGCACCAACCTCCGTAAGAAACTGCCAACTGTTTCATATAAATGAGACACAGTCTGAGCGGGGCTCGAACCCGTCATAAATAGTTATATACTTGATGAGATGGCTTCGTGTTTATCGCAATTTGGAATACTGCACATTGGAAGATGTTGTAAGAACTTATACATGTATTTGGTTTGATGATGATTAGTTAGTTTATACAAATTTATTTTAGCTCGATTACGAAACAAGTTCTTATAACTTATATTATTAATCACGCTCGAGATCTCATTCCTGATGGAATCCATTGTCACGAGGGAGAGAGAAGAGGCATGTGGAATTTAAATGCCTTGCCTAAGGACACAGTCGTAACGACACCAGCGGGGCTCGAACTTCGGTCATTTCGCACGTGAAGCGAACGCGCTACCAATGAGCTATCACGACCTCCACATGCTGATTAATGAACCATCATTGTCATACAGATAAATGAGATGTATTTATAATGAACAACAACTAGTAATGTTTTAACTTTTTAACTTCTTGCCTTGTGCGAGATACACCATCTTGTTATGGTGATCTAGCCTGGGTACCAGTCTGTCCATTTTTCACTTTTTAACTTCTCGCCTTGTGCGAGATACACCGTCTTGTTATGGTGATCTAGCCTGGGTACCAGTCTGTCGACTTTTCACTTTTTAAATTCTCGCCTTGTGCGAGATACACCGTCTTGTTATGGTGATCTAGCCTGGGTACCAGTCTGTCGACTTTTCACTTTTTAACTTCTCGCCTTGTGCGAGATACACCGTCTTGTTATGGTGATCTAGCCTGGGTTCCAGACTGTTAACTTCTGGCAAAATGATATTGTTGATATCCTCAGAAACTCAATACGGTCCAATTAATAGTATCAGTGTTAAAATATATTTATTTGACTGACCAGGCAAATATATTGACACCTGTTCCCAGGCTAACATGTACCATGGACTCATGGGTTTACGACCTTTTGATCAATACAATATATCTACCTATCTATATCAACGTACTCGTGTACCATTTTAAATATGATTCTATTAATTTTCAGGCGGAAGCGATTACCATTGTTCGTCCGATTTTAGACAAGATATCGTTATCTGAACTGCATACAATAATGACGAGTGGACTATCCACAGTGGCCGGGAGCACGCTGGCCATCTACATCATGTATGGGGTAAATCCACACAGCACATGTGTTACATGTGCATGCCTTGTTTACATTGCAGGAGCTGATATATTCCACCGAGTTCAGTATGCAAAGTGGATACTCAGTTAATTTATTTCATTACTAATGAGTGACACTATATACATCATTTCTCTATCAACAATATCACCTTATTTCCAGGACATATTACATCATTTATGTATACTGTACAAAGGAATTCGATGAAATATATTGTTTGCAACATTAATCGTTTACAAATGATATGTTTTAGCATAAATTGCAAAGGCTGCATGTTCACACACCGTTCGAGATTAACATAAATAAATTGCGTGTCGCTGCTCGTCTATGAGACGCACACTCATGCGTGAGCGTGTCGCTGCTGGTCCATGAGACGCACACATGCGTGAGCGTGTCGCTGCTGGTCCATGAGACACACACATGCGTGAGCTTGTCGCTGCTGGTACATGAGACGCACACATACATGCGTGAGCTTGTCGCTGCTGGTCTATGAGACGCACACACACATGCGTGAGCTTGTCGCTGCTGGTCCATGAGACGCACACATGCGTGAGCGTGTCGCTGCTGGTCCATGAGACACACACATGCGTGAGCTTGTCGCTGCTGGTCCATGAGACGCACACATGCGTGAGCGTGTCGCTGCTGGTCCATGAGACGCACACATGCGTGAGCGTGTCGCTGCTGGTCCATGAGACGCACACATACATGCGTGAACGTGTCGTTGCTGGTCTATGAGACGAACACACACATGCGTGAGCGTGTCGTTGCTCGTCTATGAGACGCACACTCATGCGTGAGCGTGTCGCTGCTGGTCCATGAGACGCACACATGCGTGAGCGTGTCGCTGCTGGTCCATGAGACACACACATGCGTGAGCTTGTCGCTGCTGGTACATGAGACGCACACATACATGCGTGAGCTTGTCGCTGCTGGTCTATGAGACGCACACACACATGCGTGAGCTTGTAGCTGCTGGTCCATGAGACGCACACATGCGTGAGCGTGTCGCTGCTGGTCCATGAGACACACACATGCGTGAGCTTGTCGCTGCTGGTCCATGAGACGCACACATGCGTGAGCGTGTCGCTGCTGGTCCATGAGACGCACACATACATGCGTGAGCGTGTCGTTGCTGGTCTATGAGACGCACACACACATGCGTGAGCTTGTGGCTGCTGGTCCATGAGACACAAACACATGCGTGAGCGTGTCGCTATTGGTCTATGAGACACACACATGCGTGAGCGTGTCGCTGCTGGTCCATGAGACACACACACATGCATGAGCTTGTTGCTGCTGGTCCATGAGACATACACTCATGCGTGAGCTTGTCGCTGCTGGTCCATGAGACACACACATGCGTGAGCGTGTCGCTGCTGGTTACATGAGACACACACACATGCGTGAGCTTGTCACTGCTGGTCCATGAGACACACACTCATGCGTGAGCGTGTCGCTGCTGGTCCATGAGACGCACACACACATGCGTGAGCTTGTCGCTGCTGGTACATGAGACACACACACATGCGTGAGCTTGTCACTGCTGGTCCATGAGACACACACTCATGCGTGAGCGTGTCGCTACTGGTCCATGAGACGCACAGACACATGCGTGAGCGTGTCGCTGCTGGTCTATTTGACACACACACACATGCGTGAGCTTGTCGCTGCTGGTCAATGAGATACACACACATGCGTGAGCTTGTCGCTGCTGGTCCATGAGACACACACATGCGTGAGCGTGTCGCTGCTGGTCCATGAGACGCACACATACATGCGTGAGCTTGTCGCTGCTGGTTTATGAGACACACACTCAGGCGTGAGCTTGTCGCTGCTGGTTTATGAGACACACACACATGCATGAGATTGTCGCTGCTGGTCCATGAGACGCACACACACATGCGTGAGCGTGTCGCTGCTGGTCCATGAGACACACACTCATGCGTGAGCTTGTTGCTGCTGGTCCATGAGACATACACTCATGCGTGAGCGTGTCGCTGCTTGTCCATGAGACGCACACATGCGTGAGCGTGTCGCTGCTGGTCCATGAGACGCACACATACATGCGTGAGCGTGTCGCTGCTGGTCTATGAGACACACACACACATGCGTGAGCTTGTCGCTGATGGTACATGAGACGCACACACACATGCGTGAGCGTGTCGCTGCTGGTCTATGAGACACACACATGCGTGAGCGTGTCGCTGCTGGTCTATGAGACGCACACATGCGTGAGCTTGTCGCTGCTGGTCCATGAGACGCACACATACATGCGTGAGCGTGTCGCTGCTGGTCTATGAGACGCACACATACATGCGTGAGCGTGTCGCTGCTGGTCTATGAGACACACACACATGCGTGAGCTTGTCGCTGCTGGTCTATGAGAAACACACATGCGTGAGCTTGTCGCTGCTGGTCCATGCGACACACACACATGCGTGAGCTTGTCGCTATTGGTCTATGAGACACACATACATGCCTGAGCTTGTTGCTGCTCGAACGTGTAACACAACACATACGTGAATGAATCGATGCTTGTCCGTAAAACACACACTGAAAATGCATGAGCGTGTAGCTGCTGGTCCATGTAACACATACTCATGCATGAGCGTGTCGGTGCTGGTCCGTAAAACACACACTGAAAATGCATGAGCGTGTAGCTGCTGGTCGATGTAACACATACTCATGTATGAGCGTGTCGGTGCTGGTCCTATGCAACACATACTCATGCATGAACGTGTCGGTGCTGGTCCATGTAACCCATACTCATGCATGAGCGTGTCGGTGCTGGTCGATGTAACACATACTCATGCATGAGCGTGTCGGTGCTGGTCGATGTAACACATACTCATGCATGAGCGTGTAGCTGCTGGTCCATGTAACCCATACTCATGCATGAGCGTGTCGGTGCTGGTCCATGTAACACATACTCATGCATGAGCGTGTCGGTGCTGGTCCATGTAACCCATACTCATGCATGAGCGTGTCGGTGCTGGTCCATGTAACACATACTCATGCATGAGCGTGTCGGTGCTGGTCCATGTAACCCATACTCATGCATGAGCGTGTCGGTGCTGGTCCATGTAACACATACTCATGCATGAGCGTGTCGGTGCTGGTCCATGTAACCCATACTCATGCATGAGCGTGTCGGTGCTGGTCCATGTAACACATACTCATGCATGAGCGTGTCGGTGCTGGTCCATGTAACCCATACTCATGCATGAGCGTGTCGGTGCTGGTCCATGTAACCCATACTCATGCATGAGCGTGTCGGTGCTGGTCCATGTAACACATACTCATGCATGAGCGTGTCGGTGCTAGTCCATTCATTATACACGACATATTGTTGTTTCAGGCTCCAGCTAACCACCTGTTATCAGCGTCTGTGATGTCGGCACCTGCGGCCCTGGCTGTGTCAAAGCTGATGTATCCCGAATCAAGAGCAAATAGGAAGCATATTCTGAACCCTGGCAAAATACCACGGTAGAACATCATATAGTATCCATGTCCCTACAGTTGCCTCCAAGAATTATTTGCCATTTATTATATACAATATATACATAGCTCACGTCTCCAACCCGCATCAAATACTCTTGATTGGAAAACATTGAACTGTCGGAGGTCACAGTACGTAAACTACGTGCAATAGTTAGTATTGTAATACACGAAGCTTTAATCAGATCGTACTGTATCAAACTTCAATTAGATGGTACTACATCAAACTTATATCAGATGGAACTACATCAAACTTCAATCAGATCGTATTACATCAAACTTCATTCAGATGGTACTACATCAAACGTTATTCAGATGGCACTACATCAAACTTCATTCAGATGGTACTACATCAAACTTCATTCAGATGGTACTACATCAAACTTCTATCAGATGGAACTACATCAAACTTCATTCAGATGGAACTACATCAAACTTCAATCAGATCGTATTACATCAAACTTCATTCAGATGGTACTACATCAAACTTCATTCAGATGGTACTACATCAAACTTTATTCAGATGGTACTACATCAAACTTCATTCAGATGGTACTACATCAAACTTCATTCAGATTGCACTACATCAAACTTCTATCAGATGGAACTACATCAAACTTTATTCAGATGGTACTACATCAATCTTCAGCCGGATGGTACTACATCAAACTTCATTCAGATGGTACTACATCAAACTTCATTCATATGGCACTACATCAAACTTCATTCAGATGGCACCACATCAAACTTCATTCAGATGGTACTACATCAAACTTTATTCAGATGGTACTACATCAAACTTTATTCAGATGGTACTACATCAACCTTTACTCAGATGGTACTACATCAAACTTCAATCAAATGGCACTACATTAAACTTCAATCAGATGGCACTACATGAAACTTCAATCAGTTGGCACTACATCAAACTTCATTCAGATGGTACTACATCAAACTTCATTCAGATGGCACTACATCAAACTTCTATCAGATGGAACTACATCAAACTTTATTCAGATGGTACTACATCAATCTTCAGCCGGATGGTACAACATCAAACTTCATTCAGATGGTACTACATCAAACTTCATTCATATGGCACTACATCAAACTTCATTCAGATGGCACTACATCAAACTTCATTCAGATGGTACTACATCAAACTTTATTCAGATGGTACTACATCAAACTTTATTCAGATGGTACTACATCAACCTTTACTCAGATGGTACTACATCAAACTTCAATCAAATGGCACTACATTAAACTTCAATCAGATGGCACTACATGAAACTTCAATCAGATGGCACTACATCAAACTTCATTCAGATGGTACTACATCAAACTTCAGCCAGATGGAACAACATCAACTTCATCCAGATGGTACTATATCAAACTTCAGCCGGATGGTACTACATCAATCTTCAGCCAGATGGTACTACATCAAACTTCATTCAGATGGTACTACATCAAACTTCATTCATATGGCACTACATCAAACTTCATTCAGATGGCACTACATCAAACTTCATTCAGATGGTACTACATCAAACTTCATTCAGATGGTACTACATCAAACTTTATTCAGATGGTACTACATCAAACTTTATTCAGATGGTACTACATCAACCTTTACTCAGATGGTACTACATCAAACTTCAATCAAATGGCACTACATTAAACTTCAATCAGATGGCACTACATGAAACTTCATTCAGATGGTACTACATCAAACTTCAGCCAGATGGAACAACATCAAACTTCATCCAGATGGTACTATATCAAACTTCAGCCAGATGGAACTACATCAAACTTCATCCAGATGTACTACATCAAACTTCAGCCAGATGGTACTGCATCAAACATCAGCCAGATGGAACTACATCAATCTTCAGCCAGATGGAACTACATCAATCTTCAGCCAGATGGTACTACATCAAACATCAGCCATATTGTACTACTCAAACTTCACTCAGATGGCACTACATCAAACTTCATCCAGATGGTACTACATCAAACGTCAGCCAGATGGAACAACATCAAACTTCATCTAGATGGTACTATATCAAACTTCAGCCAGATGGAACTACATCAAACTTCAGCCAGATGGTACTACATCAAACTTTCATCCAGATGGTACTACATCAAACTTCATTCAGATGGTACTACATCACACTTCACTCAGATGGTACTACATCAAACTTCAGCCAGATGGTACTACACCAAACTTCATCTAGATGGTACTACACCAAACGTCATCTAGATGGTACTACACCAAACTTCATTCAGATTGTACTACACCAAACTTCATCTAGATGGTACTACACCAAACTTCATTCAGATGGTACTACACCAAACTTCATCTAGATGGTACTACTCCAAACTTCATTCAGATGGTACTACATCAAGCTTCAGTCAGATGGTACTACATCAAGCGTCATTCAGATGATACACCAAACTTCAGCCAGATGGTACTACATCAAATTTCAATCATATGGTACTACATCAAACTTCATTAGGATGGTACTACATCAAACGTACTACATCAAACGTACTACATCAAACGTACTACATCAAACTTCATTAGGATGGTACTACATCAAACGTACTACATCAAACGTACTACATCAAACTTCATTAGGATGGTACTACATCAAACGTACTACATCAAACGTACTACATCAAACTTCATTAAGATGGTACTACATCAAACGTACTACATCAAACGTACTACATCAAACTTCATTAAGATGTTACCATATCAAGCTTCATTCAGATGTTGTCACAATGTACTAATATAGATATTTGATGACTTTGCTTATTACGTACGTGCATTAGACAGTGTAGTCGTGGAGATGTGAGTTTCTTTAAATACCCATCTCAGAATAACTAACGATCTCACCTTGCTATATTTGATACATATGTCCTCGGTGATCTGTCTGATCTCGTGTGTTTCCCAATGATATTTCAGTTCATCATTTGGAAATGGAAGTCGTGATATCGCAGTTCGCTTCAGGTGCGACAGGTCCGGAGTTCGAGTCATGCTGGAGCCGTTACGATTGTGCCCTTAGGCAAGGCATGTTAATTCCACATTGCCTCTTCTCTCACCTTCATGGCGATGGATTCCATCAGGAATGAGGTCTCGAGAGTGATTAATATAAGTTGAAAGAACTTGTTTCGCAATCGAGCTAAAATAAATTTGTATAAACTAACTACTTCATCATTTATCATGCACGTACATTAAACTACCATAATACGTTTGCTCATTTCAGTATGGGAACGGGTATTATAGATGCAGCCTCGATCGGTGCAGTAGGTGCCATTTCAATAGTAGCCCACATTCTAGCAAGCGTCATAGCCTTCTTCTCTCTGCTACAGTTTTTAAATGCTACTCTGCAATGGTTTGGTGATAGAATTGGTCTCTCTCCCCCGGACTATCCATCTCTATCATTTGAGGTAATGAATGGTTTTCAGTTTGATTAATCTAGTTTACAGGGTGCAATGTTCTGTTGCTATAATCTCTGTGAGTTAAACAACTATATTCCACACACAGTTCTCCATTTGTAGTACATCATTAAATTAGTTGAAATACTAGCAACCATTTTCAGATGTTATCTTTTTCGCAATGTTTTCATTATTATCAGTATTCGCATTTATGTAAACATTAATGCTATAGTAGCTGACTTAATGTTTAATGGGAAAATGCCAACAAAAGGAAAACAATGCTTTTAATTGGATGTTATCATCAAAGTCAATATGTCTGGCTATTAAAACATATTTTAACAACTTATAAGGAGTTCATAGCGATTAAACATCTACATGTATTGTAATTAGATCATGGTCGTCGCCATTTTAAGAGTAACTCACTCGGATTACTTTTGTCACTTTTGCCAGGTGCTTGTGACGTCACAGCCGCACCTCGACATTTTTTATTTATTAAATAGCTGAAGTCGTGGCATGCAAATGAAGTACACTTAAAATATACTGCATATGCCATTGTAGTCTCACAATTTAACTGTTGATTTAAGCGTACGCGTGTCCTGTACGCGCCCGTGAATTTCCTTTGTAAGTCATTATTTGGATATAGGCGACTATCCAAACAGCAAGATTTTAAACACTATAAAGTTGCAACATTCTCGTGTTATGTTATGCAGTATGTGTCCCGAAGGTTACCGACTGTCAAATCACTCCCATAACTGCAATTGTTCATCAATTCTGGGAATAATGAGACAGTTTGTATACAGCTATACAACCTATGCAACCTATACAACCTATACAACCTATACAACCTATACAACAATCGTCAATGGATTCGTTTTCAGATACGCTAGTGCTTGTTTCAAGTGTGTTTAATTCTTTTTTCCGTATATTCCGGTTCAAATTATATTGCATTAGGTACGAATATAATAATGATTGTCATCTTCCACTGCACACACATTTATCGTTTCTATGAAGAAAAACGCTATTTTACAACAATTTTACAATAATGATTGTCATCTTCCACTGCACACACATTTATCGTTTCTATGAAGAAAAACACT
The DNA here is from genome assembly GCA_014843695.1 of Archivesica marissinica. Lineage (NCBI taxonomy): Eukaryota > Metazoa > Mollusca > Bivalvia > Venerida > Vesicomyidae > Archivesica > Archivesica marissinica. The sequence continues at coordinate 43,785,778 of CM026387.1, forward strand.
ATTTTACAACAATTCTACAATAATGATTGTCATCTTCCACTGCACACACATTTATTGTTTCTATGAAGAAAAACGCTATTTTACAATAATTTTACTGAATCTGTTGGAGGATTTTGTGTTTTACGTTTATTTATCGTCGCTACCGGTTGCCCATATGAGCGACGCCTCCGGAAGAGATAATCATTTTAGATTTTTGGAAGATAGTGCAATGATACAGACAAATACCCATTCCAGAGTCTCCTCTGGTTCTTTTACGTGCACGGTGTAAAGCTCCGACACAAGACCTCGGTTTAATGTCCCATCTGACAGACTGTTTTTATGAGTGTCAGACGGGGGATCGAACCTGCGGTCCTTGGATTACCAGTCCAACGTGTTACAACTGGACTACAGATCCGTCTGTGCATGAAGCTATGTGTGAAACATACACATATATATATATAGCGTGCCGCTAAGCGGGACAAAGCGTGACCACAAATTGCTCCGATGACTTCATGTTGGACACAGGTTACAGAAATGGTGACGGCCTATATTGTTGTCGTATGGTTAATTTAGTAATTTTAAATTGCTGTTCAAGATTCGTTTCAGTGCTTAAAAGTAATATGAAAACATTTCTGCTTCATCGTTTACATGCCACGAAAACGATATTGACATCTTTCATTTAAACAACACCTTAGCACAGCTTACACATTAAATAACTACTTGCTGGTGTATATTTACACAGCGTACACAATAAATAACTGCTTGCTGGTGTATATTTACACAGCGTACACAATAAATAACTGCTTGCTGGTGTATATTTACACAGCGTACACAATAAATAACTGCTTGCTGGTGTATATTTGCCCAGCTTACAATTAAATAACTGCTTGCTGGTGTATAATTGCACCGCTTACACATTAAATAACTGCTTGCTGGTGTATAATTGCAACGTTGACACATTAAATAACTGCTTGCTGGTGTATAATTGTACAGTTGACACATTAAATAACTGCTTGCTGGTGTATAAGTGCACAGCTTACACATTAAATAACTGCTTGCTGGTGTATATTTACACAGCTTACACATTAAATAACTGCTTGCTGGTGTATAATTGCACAGCTTACACATTAAATAACTGCTTGCTGGTGTATAATTGCACAGTTGACACATTAAATAACTGCTTGTTGGTGTATAATTGCACAGCTTACACATTAAATAACTGCTTGCTGGTGTATATTGGCACCGCTTACACATTACATAACTGCCTGCTGGTGGATATTTGCCCAGCTTACACATTACATAGCTGCTTGTTGGTGTATAATTGCACAGCTTACACATTAAATAACTGCTTGTTGATGTATAATTGCACAGCTTACACATTAAATAACTGCTTGCTGGTGTATATGTGCACAGCTTACACATTACATAACTGCCTGCTGGTGTATATTTACACAGCTTACACATTACATAACTACTTGCTGGTGTATATTTACACAGCTTACACAATAAATAACTGCAGCTGGTGTATATTTGCTTTTGTACTTTAGGTTCTATTGTTTACTTCGAATGTTATGGCATGTGCTTTCTGTCGTTTGTATGCACGTCTCAACACTATCTCTTTCATTCAATTTAAAATATAGATATTTCTCCCACTTTTCAGCTAATATGCTCCTATATATTCTGGCCAGTAGTGTTCTTGATGGGAGTGGCACCGGAGGATTGCCGCATCGTTGCTAGAATGGTCGGCATAAAGACATTTGTAAACGAGTTTCTAGCATACGAAGACCTCGGTCGAGTGCGTATGAATAGACATGAGTATATCCGGCTGCTGCATGAGGGGCACACTGGAAACTGGACAACAGATGGAAGCAGTAATTTGATATTACAGGGAACAAATGTCACGCTAATTGGAGGGGTAGTATCAGTAAGTGTTAGCGAAGTGTTACTTGAGACGTAATCATTGGTGGTTTTAAACTTGATTTATTTAACAACGATTGCGAAGCAAGTTTTAAGAACTTATATTAATCACCCTCGTCGGCGCGGATGAAAGGGTACATGTGATCATTCGTGTGGGAGGAAACCTGAGTACCCGGAGGAAACCCACCTGTCCGATCTGGCGACCACGGTACCATCTCACATACTTTCCGGTCCGAGGATCAAACCCGGGTTGCATTGGTGAGAAGCGAGGGTGCTAACATCTGCGCTAATTGGACAGCCAATCGTTTAGTTGGTTTCCTGTGTGCTTATCATGGTTTCCTTTACACCACGTGTCATAAAAAGTCATCAGTTTGCTCTTCCTTAGACATATGATTAATTCATTTAATCATGTCCTACATCATCCTAAATGAATAGTTTATAATAATAATAATAATAACGACTTTATTTAATGAGAGAACGCATTCGAACTATTAAGTCAATCTACCATGAGGCCCTCAACAAATTTGAACATGAATTTTACTGTACATAATTGCTATCAATGAATGGTAGTACATGAAACATTAACATCTGGTGATCGAACAGGAGTAACAACACAGGATTGCATCTAAACGAACCAATATACATTTGGAGATCTCTCAGTGAAGAAGGCAATGTACTGACGACAGTAATTTATACATCATTAGAATAATGTTGTATACTCACTCACATGTGTCCATTACTATAGGATGGGACTGAGATAACGTTTCCTATTTTGCTAGACACATATGCAGATTCATTCGAAATCAATCCATTCCCATCTAGTAGTAGTCTGGGTTCCAGTCTGTCGATGTTTCACTTTTTAACTTCTGGCAAAATGTTGATATCATCATTAACTCTATACGGCCCAATTAATAGTCTCGATGTTAAAATATATGTATTTGACTGACCAGGAAAAATATATCGACGGCTGTTCTCAGGCTAATCTAGTAGCAGCACTGTTACAATGGTTAAAGTAAATGTCACACCGGACGAGATGATGACGTAGATTAATAGATGTTGATGAAGTAGTTTGTGACGATTCAGTTCGATTACAGGAGCATTCAGAGATGATCGCCACCTACGCCCTGTGTGGATTTTCAAACTTGGTTGGTCTGGGTGTGATGATTGGAGCACTTACTGCAGTTGCTCCCACCAGAAAACAGGACATCGTAAAAGTGTCATTTAGAGCCCTTGTTGCTGGTAGCATGGCTTGCTTCATGACTGCGTGTATTTCAGGTACGTGAGTAAATTTAGATTGCTACATCTATATTAATGCGTAGCTGGCAATGGTGTCGTTCATTTATGCTAGAGGACATAATAAAACGCACACCTACATTATATGATTATTATCACATTAAAACGAACTACGAAGGATTCCATCAAAGATTTATCACATCTTTAGTACAAAAAACAAACTGAACAACTAAAAATATTCTAAAATGTTTAAAACTATGTATTTATATAGTTATTGTTTTTCATATAAAACACACAAGTGTCCTCTAGTATAGTTGTACTTATATTTCTGTTCTGGTATCCATCTTCAAACATAAACTGAACATCCGAAAACATATCCTTCTTCAGAACAGCTTTTTAGACACATAAATAGTAATACATCAGGAAAACAAGTCATACGCCAGGAGCACAAATATCAGTGTGGACCACCTAAATAATTATACAACAAATCCATCATAAAATTAAATTCTTTCATAACCGCTATATCAGCTCAATGTATACATTTCTTCGTAATGTAGGTCTATTGAATGTCTCTTCTCGGCTCTAAATTAAAAAAAAATTGAATTGCGTTAAAATAGACTGAATTATTCAAATGTTCTTCATTTGCAGGTTTACTTGGCGACACATGAAATCATATACGACGTCAACAGTATAAGTGGACATGACTCCGTTATTCATGAACCGGAAGTAGAAAAATCATCTAGAGCAGTGGAACATGTGTATAAAAACAGTGTTATATATGTATATAGTGTTACGGAAATATTCAATGTATCACACCGATGGCGTGTTTATTCTGAATTGTGGCTGGCATGGTGAAGCACTTTGGGTGGCTACACTATACACATGCTAGCAGTATCTTACATTTATGGTGTGTTAATATTATCATAATAAAATTGCAAATTAATTACTGTTAGTTTGGGGGCGGGGGGGGGGGCACGTTTATTTATTGAAACGTATCAATACATGAGAACTCGGACTGAACACGGACTATGATTATAAATATGCAAATTTGTATCTTTCAAATGAACAAAATAGTAAATTGTTTACAATTATCATAATGAAACTGGTTGTAACAGGAAGATAATTATATTGTAACTAGGGATGGCAACGAATAGCGATTTTGGTATTCGAATATTCAGCTGGGAAGGTATTCGAATATTTGATAGCATTCTCTCAAAATCACTCAAACATTTATAAAACTTGCGTAAACGTCATCTTCTTCCTGTAAGACCATGCACATATGACGACGACTCATTCAGTTATTGTTATCGGCCACTGTACATTTATGGGTGTTTTCACAAATGAAACCATTGTCACTTGAACTGGTTTCCGTTGAAAGGTGTTTTTTTTCAAATGATTATTCAGATTGATGTTGTATCCGAATATGTTAAATCCAGAGCGATTGAAGTCTTTCCAAACGTGTGACTGAGCGGGTGGCATTTTTGATGATAATATTATTTTTATTATTTAAATTCATTTAGCGTCGCTACATTTGAGCGACAAACAGTTTACCTAACAACACCTTTCATTGGCAGGCTCCAGAGGTTAACCAGTACTCGGTGCACCAACCTCCGTAAGAAACTATCAACTTGTTCATATAAATGAGACACGGCCTGAGCGTGGCTCGAACCATAGCCATCATAAAAATCGTACTTTAAATCGTATGTTTGGGAAATATTGAGCAGTTAATTAAAATGTTAAGATTATTGAAAAGTGTCTGTAATAATGTAATGACAGATACTAGATTAAAAGTAGTTGAAGAGAAGGTTGACAGTTGTGGTTTCTCCCAAGACAAGTACAGCTTGTACGATAAATTCAATTTGCTTGAGGCAGAGAAACGACCACTGAGAGACGAAGTAGTGTATTTACAAGCGCAACCTATTAGTAATAATTTACTATTCTCTAGCATCCCTGAACCTGAAGCTGAGTCAAATGCCGAGACGGAGAGTAATCTTAGAGACTTCATGTGTGAGAAAATGAAATTTGCGAAAGATATAGTTCAAAAGCTCGCTTTTGAATGAGTACATAGGATTGGCGTCAAGCGTAGAGATAATGGACATCGAGGGCACTGAAAGGTACTGGGTTTTACGTTAATGAACAGTTTCCGAAGAAGGTGGTAGATAAATGTGAAAATAAAAACAACAAATGTAAAATTCAAGTACCAGTGGAGTTTGAACCTTTGTTCATCTGAAAAAATCATTCAAACGCGGACATCATATCCACTGTGCTAATCAGACACATATATACTGCTCAGGCGGTTTATCGGTATGTTATACCCCCAACTATCCAATATTGATGTGTTTACATGTGTGATCTATTTTTAAAACCCATAATATTGCCAATTTAATCATGTACGACAGTAAGAGCTTATCACAATTTATTGTCATTATTTGATAGAGTACAACACTAAACTTAAGTTGTTTGATACTGTTGCGTTCCAATGAGTAAGGGTCCACCCTTCTGTCGTGGTAGCGTACTCACGTAGTCCCTATACTGAGCACTGGAGCACTTCTCTAGCTAGTGCTCTTCTTGCAGATAGTACGGTACTACAATACCTTGATTGCACTTCATGTGTGATGTATATGTGTGTGGGTAATAAAAAGAATGTACTATGAGAAATAAGTTTAAAGATGAGTTTGACAGTATATAATAACACGATTAGAGACCGTACACCCAATACCTCCAACGGTTCAATGCACGAGAGATGATACAACACTACCGACGCCGTAAAACAGTGACACCGAATATTAAGTACTATAATAATATAATGTTACAACCACTCGCAGTCAGTACGACACAATACTAGTTATCCGTCCCATTTAGACGCTACGTACAGTACTTTGATACAATCTCCAATAATTCTAATAATTTAATAATAACTTGTAATAAATAGGGCAGAGTGTGATTCCAAAGATGTCTAAAATCGTTAAAGTTAAATGCCGTTGCTCTCTTGTTGAAATAATAAAATAATGATAATCTCGATCTTAAAATAATATCTGTCCCTCCCGAACGAAAGCTATCATCATAATGATCTCCGTGTGTGTGTTTTACGTTTATTTATCGTCGCTACCGGTTGCCCATATGAGCGACGCCTCCTGAAGAGATTAGTCATTTTAGATTTTGGAGGATAGTGCATGATACAGACAGAGAACCATTCCAGAGTCTCCTCTGGTTCTTTTACGTGCACGGTGTACAGCACCGACACGAGACCTCGGTTTAACATCCCATCTGAAAGACTATTAATTGTATTAGGGCCAGACTGGGGATCGGACCTGCAATCCCTGAATTACCAGCCCAGCGTGTTATCACTGGACTACAGATCCGTCTGTCAAAGATGATCTCCGACCCCAAAATTGATCGTTTATATACCCCACGCTGGTCGGACTACAATAATATGGTCGACTCGACCCAACATTGGTCGAACCTTCCAAACTCGCTAGGCGATGCCACACTAGAGATAGAAAAAACATGGCAACTAAAAACACTGACATACAATCAATATTAAATGGCCTACTATTAAACTTAATACGGTACTACATTTACCGATTCAAATGTTATTGATCTATTCATAGTTCAAGGTTCTGCGTTGTGCCTTGTTGATCTATGACGCACCAATACATCTACCAGAATGCAATGTTAAAGGTGGGATATCTGGTTCCAAAACTTGTCAAAGAGAAATGATCTTCTACGATTTCCAATGTGTTCTCAACCGAATTAAACAATACTACTTGGCATAGATGTAGACAATGTGCTACATTTCACATATAAGCACACTATTCACCGTCGGATTACGATTCCTTAACGGTACAAGCATAAACATAGTCAAATAAACAGATATCGTGGAAACATGAGACATAAACTGGACACAACTCAAGGAAATTGGTTCAAAGGGCGACAGAATAGTCATATATATAAGACATATACATACCCTCCCCCCTGTTATGTCGAGGTCTTATCTTTAAAGCTCATGTTCGCATATCACGTTCCGCTCTGATCCGATGCGGGATTTCTGACCAATATTTTAAAGAATTCCTGACATGAACGGTTACCGTTATAAATGTGTGCATTGATGTTAAGAATAATCATAAATATAGATATTAAGAACGTTTAAAATATATTGTCTTACCGTTGTGCATATCATATAGCTGTTTGAAGTCGACAGGTGAGACTCTCCCACATTTTCTGCGCAGTCTTCACAAAAGAAATCCGAATGAATTATTTCTTAGTACATTTCATATTTCATGCGTATGAACAATTGGACATGGTTCACCGTAATGGCACGGGAGACAAATCTTGTAAACAAGTTCGTCTAATGATTTCTATTCTTGGCATTTTAATGTAATAACCAAACAATTCAAAATGGACGAAATGGAATGGTGAAACTCTCCCGTGAAATTTAAACGTTGATTTCATGTATTATATTGTGCCAAGAGACGTATAGAATGTGCAGAATTCAAACAACGGTATGTGTGTTCATCTTGTTAGCAATTTTAAATTATAAAAACGACTTTTTTGAATAGAAAATATGCTACGCGTAATTGAGGTTTAGAGTTTTACAAATGCCTTGATAGTAAAATGTCACATTTTTCAAGTCTAAATATTTGGACTAGCAACAGAATAGATCGTATTTGAACGGGCAAGTATTATGTGTTTCATGTGTAAGCTGGTCTGCAAATATAACCAGGTCGGCATACATATTTAACTTATCGTGACTTGTCTCATGCTTCACACAAAATCGCACGACCGCGGAAGTCTTGGATTAACTCGGTCTATACAAACATACCAAAGCTAACCACTTGACCTCAATAACAGATAAATGCAAACTCCTATATGCGGTGCATATAAATACAATGATTGTACCTATTATTTTATATGGTTCTGAGGTTTGGGGTGTCTACAACCTAAAGGATGTGGATAAATTACATTTGTGATTTTGTAAATATATATTGGGTATTAAGCTGCAAACACCTATCATGCTGTATATGGTGAATTAGGACGATTTCCATTATCTGTTATATGTAAAGAGAGAGAGAGAGATATGTAAAGAGAGAGAGAGAAGAGAGAGAGAGAATGAGAGAGAGAGAGAGAGAGAGAGAGAAGAGAGAGTAATTAAATTGTGGTTTAGAGTAATGAAAAATGTTGATTCTCCAATGTATAGTATGTATGCTGATCTGTGTAATAACGTTAACGGTAAATGTTGGGCTAGCCGAGTTAATTCCATAATTGATCATCTTGGTTTTACAAATGTTCGACTCAATGTTGATGCTAATATTAACTATTGATCTATGTTTAAAAGGAGATTACGTGACAAGTTCATTCAAGACTGGAACACATCAGTAAACACAATGTCGAAACTTGATTATTATTGTAAATTTAAACTGACATTCTGTTATGAAGATTATATTGATCAAATTTCTAGTGATAGTTTACGTCAATGTTTTAAATGTTTAAGATTAACATCCCATAAATTAGAAATTGAATTTGGAAGATTTAATGGTATTGATAGAAACAATAGATTATGTAAATTATGCAATCAAAATGTAATTGAATCAGAATACCATTTTATATTGTGTTGTGAAAAATACAGAGATATAAGATTGAAATATTTGGGCTACATAGCATGGCATAAATAAATTGATATCTATCATGTCGTGCAAAATAAAAGATTAGTTGATAAATGTGTGTAAGTACATCAAAGAAGCTATGTCATTACTTAGTAATACCCTGTCAATTACTTATGTTTCTTAACTGTATTGTATTTGTTTATATATGTAACATGCTTTGTGATGTTTATTGCCATATTGCTAGCATTGTAAATGGCCAAAAGCAATATAGTTGCTGATTATGCCAATACATTTGAAACTTGGTATTAGACTGGTTACGTTGTGTATGGCTCTGGCTACTCGTATTAACCGGTTACTTGCATAATAATTTCAACACTGGTTCATTTACTTTTGTATCGAACAATGGTGCCTCAGTAGTTGACTACTTGCTCACAAAAGAATGCAACTTTTCAAGCATTAAGAATTTTTCAATTGAATGTGTTAATGAGTGGACCATGCACCATTAAGTTTTGCGATTTTACCGAAACTTAATACCAATGGAATGACAGATACTTTTTGACAGATACTTTTTATTTTCTCTCAGGTACATGTGTACAACATGAGGGTATATAACAGAAACACATATTTAGCCACGTGGTGCTTCCGGGAATGACCTGAAATGAAAGCAGTTGTATAAACAATCATATCATGCATAATAATGTATAGAAATATGCTGGGGGGTTCTTCTTCATGTATCCAAATTTTACATACAAATACAATATTATTCACGACATAGTTCCACTATTATGTCTAAATGATATAACACGAAAGAAAAATATAATATTTAAAGATTGTGGGATATAATAATTAATATACTTATTCTCTGTCGGATTGTTTGTCATTTTGGGATGACAGGCCAATCGATTGTTATTGACCTGGTGGCGGCGTGTAATGAATGCAAATAATGTTACTATCATACTGACTCACGTAGTAGACAAAATAATCCCATCGTGCGGATTAGTATTTATGAGTTGGGTTAATTGGCCTCGTAATGAGTTTAATATTTTCCCCACGGTCATAGAGTACGGGATAAAATGTATCTATTGTTTTATGACTATAGCTTTTGTTGGATTTTCTTCCCGTTTGTGGAAAATAATGAGGTTTTGTATAATATTCGGCAAGAGTATATGTATCAGGCGTTTTTAAATAGCATAATATGAATCTAATGATGAATTTCAGTAGAGTTAATTATACTTTCGTTATGGATTATCAATTTTTGCGAACCATAAAGTGGTAAGTATATGTAATGAGATTTGAATAATTAATGCAATACATATCAAATATCGTAATATGTCCAACTTGCGAAGCTATAAAGAGTTACTAACAACATTTAGACATGATAATACGAGTACATTTACTAAGATTTACCAGGGCAGTTTCAGATGATGTATTTAATATCTCGGAGAAACAATGTATTTTGTCAGACAACACAAAGTCGTGCAGATAGGTATTCCGATCTTGTGTAAAGTAATCACACTTGAGCAGATAGTGTTGCTCAGAGCCAACTTCCCCGTTATTACATAATCTACAAATACTATCTAGGAAGGCTGTTCTCCACATCTGGATGTTTCCAGAAGAAGGCGAGTGTTACAGGTACGATATCTGAAGAGTGTCAAATAGTCTTGTTTATTGAGAATGTTGAAATATTTTTCATATTCTAATGCCAGTTTAAAAGAATAATAAATGTTACCCTTGTTTGATAGTTGCATTTGGCTATGCCAATGCTGCTTATATTGGTCTATTAATATTTTCTGTATATGCTTATGGGTACTTTTATTAATTAAGGTATTTTGGTTAAGCCAAAGATCAGGTCTACCTACAGAATTTAGGATTTCTTTTATTTTACTGATCCATCGGAAATTTGTATCAGGTTGATTAATCATGTACCTATATATCAATAATGACAACTTGTTTTCTTTTCCAAGTAATATCCTCGTCCAAAAATATATCATTTTTGTATGTGCAATGATAGATATAGGGTATCTACCAAGTTCTCCAAGTAACATATACCTAGGTGTACTTTTTCGGGCGTTGGTTATTCGCTTGAGAAATGAATTATGCACTTGTTCTTGTCAATCTAGATTTTCGTAGTCAAATACCTCTGATCCATATGTTAGTATGGGTACTACAGTGTGATCGAATAGTTTAATAATTAAATCTGGCGGTAAGTCTGCATTATTAGACTTAGTAAAAAGTAAGTGAATTGCTTTATTGGCCTGTTGGGTAACATGTTTTCTAGCCTTCAAAACAGATCCATTACTAGAGAGTGTAACACCAAGGTAGTTGTAATTGTCTGTGATTTCAAGACCTTGGTCACCTAATTGAAAGTCAAAGTTGTTAAGGTTCCTAGCTCCAAACACAATTACTTTTGTTTTATTAGGGTTTACTACTAATTTCCATTGGGCACAGTAATTATTAAAATGATTCAGGCAGTTTTGAAAGTCGACAGGGTTATTGGAAACAATGACGGTGTCGTCTGCGTAAAGCAGAAGTAGTAGTTTAAGCCAAGTTTCATCACCGAACGTGTCCTCAAGCTGTATGCCAACGGCACCGTTTGCTTCCAGATGTGACTGTAGGTCGTTTAAATATAAAGAAAAGAGGATCGAGCTTTAGTTTTCACCCTGCCGGACACCGATTTCTGAAGAAAAGAATGTCGATTGGTTACATTATGGGTTACACATGATTTTATATTCTGATACATATTATATATAACCTGGAACAACTTACCATTGATAAAATGTTGCAAAAGCTTGTGCCATAAACCGAAACGCCATATTTTATCAAAACATTGTGAACAATCTATAAAGGAACAGAATAGCTTCTGTTTTCGTTTCTTAAGTATTTCAACAAGGGAGTGTAATGTAACAATATGATCAGAACACGAGTATCCGTTTCTAAACCCTGCCTGATTTTCATTTAATAATTGGGAGTCTTCAACATAGCTTGTTAGTCTTAAGATAGATTAAATACAGCTGTGAATAGTTTACCTAGGCATGATAGTATTGTAATTGGTCTATGTGATCCTGTGTCACCAGGATCTCCTTTATTTTTATATATTGGAATTATAGAGCCTTCTAGCCACGATCTTGGTACGATTCCTGAGTCTAGGATACAGTTAAATAGGTGGTCATATATTGGTAATAGGGAGTCTTTTGTGGCTTTAATATATTCGTTTAGGATGATGTCTGTCGGGCTTTACCATTATTTAATTTATTGATACACTTTAGGATTTCTTGGTCGGTAATTTTTGAGTTAAGATATTGGTTTGAATTCTCTAAAATGTCATCGGTTATGAATTGGTTGTTTTCATCTGCAAGTGAGGGTTAGTATTTATACGTTTAAAGTGTTCGATTTATTTTTAATAAAATCATTTATTTGTGGTGATCCATCAATCTTAGATTTTGGTTTAAGCCCTTTAAGAAAGTTCCAATATTGTTTTGGGTTATTAGAATACATGTTCCTTAATTTACTTGCATTTGTATGCTTAAGCTTGCTAATGTAATAGTTCATTGTACGCTTATATTCCTTACTCGCATTTTTCAAACGCAATTTATTATCTTCAGTACGATTAAGTCGATACTCAGATTTTACACTGTGGTCATTTTGCCTTGCACTAATGCATCTGGGACCAATCCAAGGTTTATTTGTTTGACGTGGAATAAAGTTGCCAGTTGTCGGAAACGTTTCGGATGCAGATTTTTCAAATATAATTCTAATTTCATTCGTTACAGATTCAATATTCTGCTGTGTATCAGGATTATCGATTGATAACATACTGAAAATACTGTATAAATGGTTAACATCGATATTTTGCTAAACATTTAATATTTTGTCATCTCTCCATTTTGGTTTTTTATTTTTGCACAAATCATGGTTATCTTTTTGACTAAATTTGTTTTGCATCTTAATCGTCCAATATAGTGCATTGTGTCCATCCGAGAAAAGTGTATCTGTTTCAATAATTTGAAAACTATTTAGATGCGTAAAGCAGTCAGCAGTTAAAAAAAGATAATCGATAACCGACTCGTCTCGAAAAGTAAAATCCCCTAGTGTGTCTTGTCCAAACCGACCATTAACAATAAACAAATTGTTATTTCTACACAATTCAATTAACATTAAGCCATTTGGGTTAGTTTTCTTGTCCTTTGATTTTCTATTCAATGTAATTGATAGGTTCTCAAGAATTTTATATTTATCAAAATGGGACAATGATTCATCATCAATGCTAAATAAATCATTTAAGAATGGATCTGACGGAATAAAATCAGTCAATTCTGCAACTCTGGCATTTACATCGCCAGCAAGAAAAACATATTTATGCAAACTACAAGTAAAAATAACCTCAGTTTCAAAACTGTTAAAAAACGAGAGGTGTCAGGTGGTAAATAAATTACACCTAGAATAGCATTTTCTGAAAGCTCTAGCAACTGTTTGTCAATAGAGACCCACAACATATAATCATTATTGTTTGGGATAACTTTTACATATTTCGAGTACTTTTCTCTTACGTATATCCCTATTCCGCCAGATTTTCGTTTGTATTCATGAGTACGGTTTTTTGCCAAGAAAACAAAGTCATCGATATCAACCAGGTCAGTAGCGTCCAAATGTGTTTCTAAAGCACAGAAAAAATCATGGTGATGAATAAATTCAATACATTCAGGGCACAAAATGTTAACTCAGTTTTAGGGAACACATTAGGTGTATCTGAAGATTTCCCCCTTTTGTCCTATTTATTGTTGCCATTTGGTAGTTTCACTTGAGATGAGCCGGAAAAGTTCCTGTCCCAGGATCTAGCGATTGGCGTATCCCCAGGATCTCTAGTAGCCTTAGGAGTGGCGTGTTTTCTTTCTTGAGCGCGACCGCGCTGGGAATGCGGTGAGTGGGGTACTCGCCGAGACGTAGAAGTGGATTCCCGACGTTGCCGGTGGCTTTGGTGGATGGGGGAACTAGAATTCCTGCACCTCTGGTGGTGCGCAATCGCCTGCTTTATATTACTGTTTCCACGAGGAAAGGCGGGGCTATTTTGGGTGACCGCGTTTGCGGTACTGTTCATTGGTGCACTGTGCAGCATAGGCGAATTACTAAGCGACCTAGATATTGATCTATTTTTATATCTGTCATTTCGATCAGCTGTTTTTACATGTGATTTCATAACTATGTCCCAATCGGGGAATCTGTCTAAAATGACCTTGTTATCCCTGATAACTTTAGCTGGGTATGCTAGTACAACCTTACTATCGGGGTGGCGCTGCCTAATCCATTTATATGTTGGCCATATGGCTTTCCTAGCACTTGCAATTTCTGGTGGAAAATCTTTGTTTACGTTATAGTCGGTACCACGCAATAGATATGCTCTCAATAAAATAAATTTCACAACGGCAAAGTTATCGAAAGAGACCAGGATCGGGCTTGTTTTGACCCTCATGAAAGGCCCAAGTCTATATGCACGTTCAATGGGCACGGGCCATTCAATTTCAAGATTGTGTCTCGAGAATTCAATCACACGACTGGCACAGTTATCGCCCTTGGTTTCTGTGAAACCTCCAAAGAATAAGTTACAACGCCTGTTGTGTGTTTCATGATCTATGGCCTTGTATTCAAGATATTTTAAACGTTGTTCATAAGAGGATAATTTTACTGTTGAGCTGCAAGCACTGGTCAATTTGCCTCGGTGTTTTCCTTACTGACCCCTAATTCGGAATAAATAGCACAACGTTTATCATCTGTAGATAAGGAATAATTATGATCCATGGATATTCCAGTGCTTCCTGTGATTGTACGCGCACGCTTGCTACGTTGAACCACTTGAAACGATTGATCATCAAACACATGGTCAGTTTGTGGGTCACATTGTCCTTGTTTATCTATGTGACCTAGTGATTCATAACGATTGCGAGACAATACACTTGATATGGGTTGGGATATACCTCCTCCTGGTTTGACTGACACTAGCGTTCATATCGTTCATGTTTCTTTGGTATATTTAACGTTAAAAAGTTCTGTTTATCAGGAAGAAAGGTGAAATTTGTCAGTTTCTACTTGAGATGTAAATAATGTCGTCCATCTTGGTCACTACCGGAAGCGGGAAAAAAACAATGTAAATCATAGACTGAGATGCTTTATAATGCCCTATTAACTAAATCTGTATTATTTGACAATTTAACCATCAATATAGATACATCATGCCCACAATATATCGATAAATTAGTTAAATAAATGATTTTACAACGATTATATGAGACGTTGCGGATTCATTGTTTGAGAATGGCAAATTCCACTCTAAAACAAATTCTCATTTAAACCTTCATCTTGCGTTAAACGTGCTGACTGGTTTGACATTGAATGTGAGCAGTCTAAACAGCGATACATCGAGTCATTACGTGTTTTAATCGTTATAAATCTGAGTTAAGTAGGCAGCATTTTTGTGAATGCAACATTAAGCATAAGATGCTATTACCTAAGAAAATGAGAAAGTTGGAACTTAAAAGATTCAGCGATCTAGAAAATTTAAAGCATAGTAAACCAACGAAATTTTAGAAAAAATAATAATGTAGTGTCAATTTCTTTGAATGAATTTCATGAATATTTCGCTAACCTAGAGAATGACCTATTCCACAGTGTACATGACGAATCTGAGTCTTTCTGCGAACAACATGAATTTGATAGCAATGATCATTATAACAACAACAACAACAACAACAACAACAACAGCAACAACAACAACGTTTATTTAGCAAATCGACATAACACATGCCTTTGGCTAATGAACAGTATAATTATATAAACATATTTATAATCACAAACAAACATGAGTGAAATAATATTTCGTGAATATAGTAGGTTACATAATTATACGGGGAACTAGGTAGAGTTCCGATGTCTTTACATCGAAAGATTTTACTTATCAAATATTGGATTAAATTGATAACATTAGAAAATAAAACCATACTATTTAAATCATATAATATGCTAATATCCGATGCCGATAATGGGCTAACGTACAACGGTTCAAATTGGGCATTCAATGTGAAACAAATATTGAATGAAATAGGTTTATCATGTATGTGGGAAAACCAAAATAATACGTTGATAAGTTTTGAAATTATAAAACAAAGATTGCTTGACATATACAATCAAAATTGGTATGCATCTATTAACAATTCCCCTCGTCTTGAATCATATAGTATGTATAAACATTCGTTCAAACTAGAAACATATCTTCATATAATTAAGGAACCAAGGTACAGAAATGCTCTCTCACGTTTTAGAACATCATCACATGACCTAGCTATTGAACGTGGTCGATACTTAAACACACCTAGGATTGAACGAATATGTGCAAATTGCAACTCATTGATTGAAAATGAATATCATTTCCTTCTCATATGTCCAAAATATTCAACATTGCGATCTAAATATATAAAACGCTATTATTATACCTGGCCAACAAAACAAAAATTTGCCAATCTTATGTCAACAAACTCCAAAATTACTTTGAATAATCTTTGCAAATTCATTTACCATGCTAACCTGTTAAGAAATGTAACGTCGTAAACACTGCTGTTACATGCCAATAACATTGAAATATCCGCATGAATTATATGCTCTTTGTTAAAAATCCATGTCTTTGTATTGAAATGTTTGTAATTGCTATAAACATATATATACATGTTTTATGCAATAAATTTGTTGAATTGAATTATGATTTGGCATGTATTTAGATCGAATATCAGAATAGTTCTGGCATATAAGTATATAAGCGTTGAAACGAGCGTTCTGATTGGATTATTAGATGTAACAAGATGTTTGTTTTTTATATGAAGAATAATCATGATCCAATCAGAACGCTCGTTTCAACGCTCGTTTCAACGTGAATTGAGCCGCTTTAGAAATTTTCAAAACAAATTGAAAATTCTACGAAATCTCTTTTTGACGTACATGTTTGCCGAATAAACCTACACGTTAGTGGAAACACATTTTATTGATAATGTTATTCACAGTTAAAACTCTCCCGTCGACGATTTATTTTTGTTGCTGACAGAACCCGTGTCCTAGTATGGAAATGTGACCTGCTATGGCCAATGTCTGTGGCAATTGTTTGCAAAGTATACATGCATGCAGGCTAAAGTTGTGTTTTATTTGAAGAACAATATAAAGACTCGGGATAGGCGTTATATTTGGACAGATTTGTACAACATTGTTTCAGATAGGGCCATTTTACTGATCGATACGAAATCTGACATCTGAAATATGTAGATTTACAAAATCCAAGGATATTGAACGAGTTCACCTAAAATTCTGCACACGTATATTAAACAACAACAAAAACAACAACAACAACACTATTTCTTTATTAGTGTCATGTTACATATATAACAACATGACTAATTAAGCTTTATATATATATAATGATATTGTGGGTATTGATATACATATATGATATTTCTTATCTGGGAACAGCAATGCTTTACAATGATTTATATAGAACAACACATAACGGAACATAGTACATTTCAAACAAAATTAGAAATGCTACATGTATATTCAAGGTAGAACATGTTACATTCATTATTCATGTAGAATTAGTAGAGATAAGCTCATATGTATGTAGGGCGAGAAAGTTCGCAGTGAAAATGACACGCGGTGCACGAACTTCATGGATTTTAAGTGTTCCTGCGTGGAGAAAATGTTATGTATACGTTTAGTTATGCGTATGGGTCGTACTAGTACAAAGCATCTGTAATAATTTGGATTGTTGTTGCTGTATTCCGGATATTATAATAATGTAGCAGTGTTCTGGAGGTAGGTACATGTGCGCGTGTTAGCCACTTGTTTTAAAGTGATCAATAACTTTGCTGGAGAGTAGATATATAGTGCGTTGTGGTATTCTACCACTACGTATAGAGATTGGTCGCTATGTTGGTGAAGCTACAGAGCAAAGACTTTGCAGATTATGTAATGAGGGCGTCATTGAAAATGAAACACATTTTCTGTTAGGCTGTGCTGTTTATTATAACGACATACGATTAACTGTGTTTGGTGAAATTCTGACCAATTTAAATGTCACACCTACCGAAAAAGTGAATATACTGGTAAACCAACACACTAGAAAAACCGCTACGTTGGCAATGAGATCTTATCTTCACAGGAGATCAATTTGCATAATTCATGATTTTCATATTCTTTCTTGTTACATGTATCATTATGAACACAACTCAAATATGTGCTACCGTTTATAACTTGTTGTGCCTCATGGGACATAATGACCGACTACATTTGTAACTGTTTCTATTCATCATACAATCGTCATATATCACACATGCCTTTAATACGTTTGAATGTTAGAATGTTAGAACTTCATAAGTTTGTATTTTTATTATATTTATGGTGACTTATAGACCCACTGGGTGGGGTGCTATTTTTCTTGTTATTTATGTACTTGTTCTATATTACGTATATGTACATGTCACTATAATAAACAATTACTAACTTACATACTTACTTATATTAATGTAGCGTTTGTATTTTGTATATTCATAATATTGTGCACATATTCGGCTACTCCGAGAGATGTTTATTCTTTCATCATAATATATAGGACTAACTGGTAGAGGCTATTTTATGCAGAACTTGGTTAGTAATAAGCATTCGTAACTTCATATATGTGGCGTATATTGATCTGAACTGGTAAGTAATATCATGGCATATCTACATGTATTTAAATGTTAGAGTAAGTACCTGTTCTGCTGGAGTATATGGTGAACTCGCTCGTTATCCTCTATTTATCAGTCACTATTATAAGAGTATCAAGTATTCGTGTAAACCGGTAGTCACCGATAATATTATACTTAGCAATGAGTGTCTGGTTGTCATTTAGGTCATACAAATTAGGTCTCAAATGCTACCGATCAAATCTCCCGTTTATTCTCAAACTCGGCAAAACAACATTCCCGGTAAAATAATTAAAATTGCGTATCTACTTTCTAATCCAGATATTGTATTTTTAAGTGCCAAAACCTGTTTTAATATTTTAAATAGAAGAAAAACATTGTTGTATAACTGAAGATTTTAACTGGAAGTCGTGATAGCGCAGTGGATGCGCGTTCGCTTCAGGTGCGAAAGGTCCGGAGTTCGAGCCCCGCTGGAGCCGTTACGATTGTGCCCTTAGGCAAGGCATTTAAATTCCACGTTGCCTCTTCTCTCTCCCTCGTGGCGATGGATTCCATCAGGAATGAGGTCTCGAGAGTGATCAATATAAGTTATAAGAACTTGTTTCGCAATCGAGCTGAAATAAATTTGTATAATATAAGATTTTAACATATTGTATAAATAGTAATGTTGTAAATACATCAGCAAACTGAGTATTATGATGTTATATAATTGTTCAGTATTTTACTAGTGCTGCGCGAAGGCTTTTACTGTACTTATTGTGTCCTAGAAAATTGTCTTCATTATATTGCTAAGTTTTAAGTCTATCATATTTCTTCTTAGAACGGTTTGCATGATGAAAGTTTCTATATCATGTAATTATATGCATCATGTAAAGTGAGACAATGATAAACATATCTTATGTTATCTACTTGTAATGTTATTGTAAATACTGATGTACAATGATGAGATGTAAATAAAGAATAAATATATAATTATCTGATTACATGGCAGAGTGTCAATTAACACCCGTCATGGATGCGACCACAACATGGTTTATTCACACATCCTGGAGCGATTTCTTTTGTATTGGAAGGTTTTATGATGGTTTCAAAATAAAACAAAGTATCTGATTTATGACAGTTTATTTCATTTTGCAAATATAATATTTTCTCGGAATATTCGAATTCTGGTATAGTATTCGGATATCCGAACGAATATTCGAACAGTCGTTGACATCCCTAATCGTAACAATATCTATGATACAATATATATGAGTAAGACTAAAGTAATCGTGTTTGGTTCAAACAAACCTAGTAATTTTAGTTTTAAATTAAACAACCAGGACATTCAAATAGTGAAAGAATATAAATATTTAGGCGTCTTGTGTTCTTCATCCGGGAGTTTCTTAAATGCCAGGAAATTAATCTCAAGCCAAGCCAATAAAGCAGTCCATATCCTCTATGCTAGAATCTTGATCTCCCCATTGATTTACAACTTAAACTGTTCGACCAAACTATACTCCCAGTTGTTACATATAACTGTGAAGCATGGGGCTTTGAGAACCTCGACTTACTAGAAAAAATCCACAATGACTTCCAGCGTAAAATCACCAACAGCAAGAAAAGTACCCCCTACAGTGAACTTGGCCGTTATCCCTTAGAAGTAATAATCAAAACTAGAATAATAAATGACTGGAGTAAACTCATTTCGGGTATTGAACATAAAATTGCAAGAATATGTTATGAAAATATGTTGAATTCTACTATAAATTACAAGTGGCTAAAGTTTGTTAAACATATTTTTGATCAAACTGGGAATACTTATGTTTGGCAAAACCAAAAATCAATGAATCTGAAAAACATCGGTAAAGGAATTAAACGAAATATTTTGGACCAGTTTTTACAGGTATGGGATAACCAACTGACTAATTCGTCTAAAGGGAGAAATTATAACATTTTGAAATCGAATATTAAATTTGAGCCCTACCTTAATATCCTAAACAAGACACAACGGATTACTATGTTTCACTTTAGAACAGGAAACCATAAATTCCAAATTGAAACAGGAAGATGGCGACAGCCCCACACCCCCATATGAAGAGCGCAAATGTAGACTCTGCAATTTAAATGACTTAGGTGATGAGTTTCATTATCTCCTTAAATGTCCGTACTTCTTAACACCGCGAAAACATCATATTCCAAGATACTTTTACATGCGGCCTAATATCCTAAAATTCCAGGAAATACGATCAACAGAGTCGTTCAAAATACTCAAAAATGTTAGTAGCTTTAGCCGTATAATTATTCATCATTTTAGAAACAACTAATAAACATGCATACAAAGTACCTTATATAAACGCTCGTCTAAATCCAAAATCGTAGTCCATTGAATTTATGAATGGCATTCTACACACGACGATTTACTTCAAAACAATAACACCCCTAAATTGACCTTCAATGTGCTAGTGTAGTGAATTATGTCATAACACAAATTTCGTGCAACCATTCATGTCGAAACGTTTTTCCCATGCCCTTTCATTCATCGGAAATGCCCAGCAAATATATTACGAACCGGGCCATGGTTTTCTCGTGCACCACGAACGATGATTTGCTATTGTCGTAACGTACCCAGGGTAATTCTCGGCGGCCCGTGTTAATCTCGGGGTTCTCGTGGGATGTCTTACTACTGGAGTAAAATATAGTAAATTCGTCCGCGTAGGACTCGCCGCAAACATTGTTATGTGTACAAGGTGGTGTCCTATGTTCTGTTGTTATTTTTTTTTCTTATGTTTTCTAGGTTTTCTCCAGACGCCAGTGTTTCTCTTAAGAAACTATCATAATTATTAATTAACTCCTTGATTCAAATACACGTACATAATTATTAATTAACTCCTTGATTCAAATACACGTACATAATTATTAATTAACTCCTTGATTCAAATACACGTACATAATTATTAATTAACTCCTTGATTCAAATACACGTACATAATTATCTCCTTGATTCAAATACATGTACATAATTATTAATTAACTCCTTGATTCAAATACACGTACATAATTATTAATTAACCCCTTGATTCAAATACACGTACATAATTATTAATTAACCCCTTGATTCAAATACACGTACATAATTATTAATTAACCCCTTGATTCAAATACACGTACATAATTATTCATTAATATATAAGCACATACATAATTTTACTGTCCCCATGAAAGATATTATTTCAACATTGACCCACATTAGTAAGTTAAAACATATGTTGTCATGTTGTTACTGTA
This sequence comes from Archivesica marissinica, assembly GCA_014843695.1. Classification (NCBI taxonomy): domain Eukaryota; kingdom Metazoa; phylum Mollusca; class Bivalvia; order Venerida; family Vesicomyidae; genus Archivesica; species Archivesica marissinica. The sequence goes on from CM026387.1 coordinate 43,807,490, forward strand.
TACATGTAACCTGACTTGAAAATAAAAGTAATTGTTTTTGTTGTAGAAAACCAGTGTACATGTATATAACTTTGTAAAAATACTACAGGTTGCAAACTATTTCTAAAAGACTTGTGCAGGAATTGGGTGTATAATATGTAGATAATAATTATGTATATGACTTGTGTGAAATGGGTTTATATATGTGTAAAAAATAGTGTTTAAACTTTTTGATTTTATAATATTGTATTGTTCTATATACATGTATATAACAATAACAATCGCATAACCGATATATAATTAGCAAACGGGTTGGGCCACAAGTTCTGACAACATTAGTGATTGCCCCTCCCCATAGAAAGGATTTGAACACAGAATGAAAAAGGTGTTATTACGCAATCAAAAGCGTAAACATGTACATATGTTATATAGTATGATTATATATAGTATTAGTCTTTGACTTTTCCAAAGAAACGTTTAAATGTTTAAACTGAAAAAAACCTCGATTTATAGTTAGTTTAATCATATTTTATTGCATTCTATATATACAATGTACAATACAAAACAAATGAACAAACTTGTATAACTATCCATAATGCATGATTCATGGCATTGTTTGCTCAAAGATTGTCATTATATGTTGAATCAAATGGGTTGGGCCACAAGTTTTAACAACATTAGTTACGGCCCTCCCCATAAGACTAGATTGTAATTAACAAAGAGACTGAATACAAGAGTTGTGCTAGTACTTTACTAAATTTAATGATACTAATAGAAAAAGGGTAAAATGATTAAGAGAATAAGCAACATTTTAGATAATAACAATTTAGAAACAAAAAACAACAATAAACAAACCAAAAAAAAAAAAGTTTAAGAAATGTAACTGTAATAGCTACTCCAATCAAGTGTCCCACCATACAACGTTACCCAGCCAGCCACACCCGTCACCACACCCTAACATAGATCGTCACAAGAGAACAGCCTATATATATATACAGATCATGTGGTTATTTGCTCGAAGCGTTTAGTCGTTTTAATATATGTTTGAACTTGTGTGAAAATATATTCATTTTCATTGTCCGCTAAGTTTTCGAAGCCTAACAGTAGTTTTCTTGTATTTAAGGGATGATAAGTATGTGTGTTTACGAATAGTACGCGTCTGGAATTTACATAGAATAGACAGCGAAATAGATAGTGCTCCGCATCCTCATTTTCGTTAAGTTCACACAAGCATTTATAGTTCCATCTGAAATACTGTTAATAGATACAAAGTTATTTCAAATTATATAAATCACCCTCGAGACCTCATTCCTGATGGAATTCATCGCCACGAGGGAGAGAGAAGAGGAAACGTGGAATTTAAATGCCTTGCCTAAGGGCACAATCGTAACGGCTCCAGTGGGGCTCGAACTCCTCATATAACTGGTTACGTTCATATCGAATTTCGCTAAGTCAAACTTCGGTTATGTCGAAGTATTTTTTTCGGAGCGATGGAATTCGACCAAAATTGAATATGTTCGTTGATAACTTTTATAAGAATAATAATGTAGCGTAGGTATTGACTTTTAGACTGAGTTAAAAAGATTGGAAGAGTATAGAAGTAGGAGAGGTGTAGGAGGAGCGATGTATATATGTGTGTATGTCTCTCTCGTATTGTGTACGTGTGTACTACATGGTAAAATGGTAAACGGCAATGTATTGCTGATTACGCCAATAATCTTGACACGTGATGTATTGACAAATGCGAAAACGACTGTCATATAAAACAGTGATACTGATTAATAATACAACGTACATGTATGTAGCATATGAATATTAACTATAAGTATGTAATATTGCAAGTCCGCCCCATGGTCGGGTGATTAAAGGCCTGCAGGTTGACCTATATTTGACCGTAAACACACGAGGAATAGCGGTACAAATCTGACGGTCGACGCACTAAACACACGAGGAATAGCGGTACAAATCTGACGGTCGACGCACATCGTATTTGCCACATGCGAGGCCCTGCATGGTATACATCTAATACATGAGCACCACTTATATCTATTATGACCCACGTACATATCAGAGGTTATAAATTGCTGAAATTGAAGTTCTGTATTTTTATAGTACTTACAACTGGTATAAACAATTCAACTCCACTTATGGCCCAAATAAGGCTGGTTGCGCGGGTTAGGCAGCCAGTTCCTGCATTGCTGTACCACACATTCAGGCATCAGTTCCCTCTTATGCCAAGTACAGTCTCCTCTTCTAGCCGCTACTTTTCTCTCTATATATCTGACATCTTTCCATGCGCCACAATTATATAGCATTGCCCAAAACCTCCTGTATAGAAGCTTTCTCTCATGTGAATTTAGATTATGCGGTGGACGATTATTAGCAGGCCACCAAAGTTGTTTGTTCTGTTCATTTATTATGCAAGGGGAACACAAGCACAGTGGACACTCAGCAACACCTTCAGCATGCTGAGGCATAGGGGGAGGTACGTAAGCAGCCTCTGCAACGGGCATGGCGGTGGCTGTTTCTTCTATTTCCATCTCTACGTCCCAGTTCTTATTTTGCAAGAAAGTCAGCAATTCTTTTCTCTGCTCATCAGTTACATACATTGTTATTTTACTCAATGGCATCTTGTAGAAATCGGCAGAATATGTGTAATACTCGTATGTTCAAGAGATTATAATTATAATATTATACATGTACTCATAGCATTCACTGTGATTATTATGTAGCATCAATATCGGTAAACACACACTGACACAGAGAAATATTTAAAATATAACAGAAAACTTGCGAATAATACTGTAGATATATAATTAAATGAAGTATGAAGGTTACCATATAACGAACACATATAGTTTATTCATATAAATACATACATATTATATACATACATATTTGATTAGGTCAACACATGAACTGAATTTTGAATTAGATTGCACAGATCACAACCATAGCGCACATTATACAGATTTTTAGATTTTATTCTTTATTTACGTCTCATCAATGTACAACAAACAACATTCAATATAATAAAAACATATCGATGTACATTGCCACTCAATAATGAATTATAAGAGACAGTAACAGTAACAATTCACAATAGAACACGATTCAAAATATAAGTTTCTTAAAACTAGAGTTTATATAGGTTGATCCAGACCGATACTCTCACAAACTGAAGACAATCGTCAAAATGGTGACGGGCACATTGCCACCATTACACCACAGCCGCAAAACGTCACCATGGGTAACCGCTATCAGTGAGATGCTCGGTCCAAAACAAGACCTACTCTTAGATATAAATGTGTTAAATCTAAATTGCCTACGCTAATCTTATCTAAGAAGTGCTTAAAATATTTATTAAAACACTGATATTGAAAAAGAGCACTAACGCGCTTATTAATTAAAAGATGGTATAAAAAAACAATTATCACCTCTGATCAGATCAGTGATGAACTGATTAGCATAGACTATTTAGTTAGCAATAATAAAAAAAAAGTATTCATAGTATTAAGAAACAATTGAGATACATTATTTACATGCTAAATATATATATATTACAATCTATGAACTACATAACATACTGATTTTATTTACACGTCAAAAACCGTCGTTTTTGAAGAATTTCAAAACAGGTTTTGGCACATAATCTTATCAGTTCCTTGCTGGAGAAAATAAAAACAAACTTTTCTGAATCAGAAAGATTAATAAAATTACCATAAATACCCATTGTTTTTCTAATAAGCAGTAACCTAATATCTGCATACGTACAACATTGCAAAATAACATGTAGTTCATTTTCAACGGAGTCACAGAATGGACATTTCCTTTGATCTACACTCAGATTCTCGTACCTGCCCGTCTCTATTCTTATTGGTGCAACACCACAACGAAATGTACTCAAAGCAGCTCTATGACTAAGAGGTAAAAACATCATACAGTAGTCTTCTACTTTGAATTCTGTTTTAAATAGCTTATACAACCGTAATTTATTTCTACCTCGACCCGATATACCAACATCTCTATTAAGAGATGTAAACCAGTTTAATTTGAACCTAGCCATTAGTTTACTTTCCATTGAGAATACTAATGATGATGGCTTAGGCTCGGTAATATTTGCAAACATACTTAAATTATTTTCATTAAATACTTTTATAATTAAATAATACCAATTTTTACATGAAACATTTGCCTTAGAAGCCACCCAAAGTGCTATGCGTTTGTTCATACGATGTGTATCCATTGACGATATTTTGGACCAGAATAAACATATGCTTTTCCACTGCCATACAACAGTCGGCTTCCAACCCATTTCTCCTGCAATGGCAGTATTTGGAGTGTATTTGCCTACACCCAAAAAGAACCTCAGTGCTCTGTTATGAACTGAATCTATACATGAAAATGTTTTGAAGCCCCATATTGGTGCACTGTAATTTATAACAGGCAGCACTGTAGACTCATAAAGTTTGGTATATACATCATATGGGACACCCCCTAGAACTTTACATTTGGCAATTAAGAGACCAAGGGCACGGCTAGCACTTTGAGCTACTGCTTTAGTCATTATGTTATAATCCACATGTTCACTTAACAACACACCAAGATACATATACTTATCAACAACTTGTATTCATTTAATACCACATATAAGGTTGTTCTCTGTACCGATTTAGGACGAAAATGTACAATATTACTCTTTGAGGCATTGACGTTCATTTTATTTAAAATACACCAGTTATTCAAAGCATCTAATAGTATTTGTAGATCAGACTCCGATTCGGCTAGAAGGACAATATCATCTGCATAGAGCAATATACATATCTTTTCATCGCCAGCATTTATTCCAATATCAAATGATTTCAGATAAACTGTAAGGTCATTAATAAACAAATTAAACAGAAGTGGGGATAGAATACAACCCTGTCTAAGACCACAATTAACATTAAACCACTCTGTCTTGAAAAAATTAACTCTTACACAAGATTCAACACTGCAGTAGAGTGATGTTATGGCCTTAAACATTTTACCGTTAATTCCATTTTCTAGTAGTCTCTTCCAAAGAACATTTCTATCAATAGATTCGTAAGCTTTTTGAAAATCAATAAATGCACAGAACGTAGATTTTTTATGCTTTTTACGTGTGTCTAGAATGTTTGTAAGCGATGAGATATGATCAATAGTGCTTCTAGACTTTCTAAAACCATTGTGTTCATCCTCAATCTTATCATTTTCCTCAGCCCATACTGATAATCGATTGTTTAAAATAGAACAGTACAATTTATACATTGATGATGCAAGCGATATACCCCTATAATACATAGGATCACGTGGGTCAGTGGTTGTAGATTTAGGTATAGGGTTAATGATACATCTACCCCATATAGTAGGTACGGTACCGTTGTTAAAACAAACATTGAATAGCACATGTAGAAATGAAAGGGCAGTGTCATTTTTGAGAACCTCGGCTGAAATATTATCAATACCACAGGCTTTATCTCTTTTGGCACCATCAATAGCTTTCTGAACTTCAATAATAGAAATTTGATGATTAAATGAGCTGTCCGTATCGTCTGGATTAACATACAAATTGTTATCAAATGAGCTATCCGGACTACTACGAAAAAGAGAGCCAAACGATTGTTTCCATTTATTTAAAACATCTGTTACATTGAATGATACTGAATCATCTTCCAATGTAACTTCCATTGGTATCAACTTTTTATTTGTGAAATTAACACCGATTTTCCCAATGGATTTCCAAAAATTGTTCTGGTCAATTTTACAGTCATTCAAAAGTTGTGTTTGAATTGAAAACCAATAAAATCGTTTAGCTCTCTGTACTGCACTATCAAACATTTTACGTTTTGAAACATAATTTGATTTTAGGTGTGATTTATCACTTCTATTACAGCATCGTAACCATAAGCGCTCTGCTTCACATACTTCCGACCATAAGTCAGTCAACCTTTCTGACCACCACGGTTTACCCGGGCGTCGTTTTTTATTAGACAATCCATAAGAAATCGTTTTGTATGGCAAAGAAGTATACTTATACATGTATAGAAATTATCAGTCTCAGTGATTACGCTACGGCTGATGAGGCACCTACATAACATGTAATCTATGTCCCTGGGCTGATCTGGATTATGTAGTTTGAATACTCATAACTATCAATTTTCTTTACAATCAATAATATACGTTAACTTAAATTGTCAGGGCCTCATTTTGACTAATTCTCAGCTCACATAGTGATCGTGCATATTAACCGTTAGAAAATACCTACATACGCCAAGTTATACTGAATGTACTGCTATATTGTTGATACAAGCCACTAATCACATGGAACAGGTAGTAAAGTATAAATCTTTACAATTGGACGGGGTCAAACTGCAGGCCTTTAAGGTCGCTGATTTGTATATCACTGTAACCTACACTGTAAAACATAACCGTAGTTTGTACGGTAGCAACACTGTAATGTATCGACGGAATTGTCCCGTAACCCGTTTACGGGATTTTCCCTGTGCTTAAAATAGATTTACGGTGATTCACAGTAATGCTACTGAGAATGTTGGGTAGAAACACGTGAGAAAAAGCAGGAGACATACTTTTGGTTTAGAAAAACATTTGTATTTTCTCTGCTAAGCATAGTATAGATATTTGGCATTAACCGTTTGATGCAATTGCGTTTTTATATACTTCATGTTTTAGAGCATTATATTACTGACCACAATTTCTCTTCGAATAATCCCAATATTCATTTAGTTTGTATGGGTGGGTGGGGTAGTTAATTTTTCTAGACCCACAAAGGACCCAACCCTCCCCCTATTTCAGTATTTACCGGAAATAGTATTTATTAATTTCTGCCAATTGTGCTTAAATATGTGACCGATATATTCGTGTCTGTTCGTCCGTCCGTCGCAAATATTACTAAATTGTATTATATGCAAGTTGTATTTCGCTCCATACCTGCTGATGATGCTGTCTGCTCTGTGCTGACAACGAGGACATTATTTAAAGAACTGGCAGCCAGTTGCAGATGTTTACTGTTTGAATTATGGTCTATTTTCATTACAAGTCACATATGATTATTGTTGACGTCTATGGTGTAAACTGTAATAATGTATGGCAAAACAACTGGCAACCAGCTGCAAGTGATTTTACCGTAGCATATTACGGTTTAATTCCGTAATAATGTCCGGGGATAATTCCTCTATACATGGTACGGTTGGCCGTAAGAAATAACGGTAAAATAACTGGCAACCAGATGCCAGTTCTATATATAATCTTAAGTTGAAATTGAGGCGTCAACCTGACATGTTTTCATACAAGATCAATGCAAATACGATAAATAATGTGTTACTGCGCCTAATTCGTGTCGATTTATCTCATATACCAGCATATAGTTCTTCGGTATGGATATCAACTATTGTATTATATTATTGGACGGTACAGCTACTTCTGTGTCCCACGCCCATGTATCGTTCGCCGTATAGTTTCAATAATGACTCACTAAATATTGGAGTGATATTTAGGAAACATCACTCAAGCATTATCACAAGGAGGCGAAACAAGGTGTCCAAACACCAGTACCGTACCTCAATAATTAAGGTCGCAATTAAGGTCAAATATCGAGTACTTGAGAGACGCGTGCAATTATACACATGTACAGTCTACATCCGTTGTGTCGAATTCCATCGGACCGAACAAAATACTTCGACATAACCGAAGATTGACATGAAACGGCACTTTGAGCCGATTTCGAGATAACCGGAGAATTCGACATAACTGACTTTGACATAGCGGATGTACATGTAGACTGTATATAACATTGGAAGGTATGATGTGTATGCAACCAGTTTGCTCTTATTATATATGTCTTTGAATTGATTATGTACATGTATATAGCAATAACATATGATTAAACTAACTGCAACCAGTAGGGTAGTTCGGTGCGTTATACATTTCCCGAATGAGGAATAGGGAACCAGATAATTATTTCTTATTCGTCCATTGAACGGAGTGTCATGTAGCCTCAGGGTACCAGCTCTCGATCGATTGTCGGACGTAATTAATTTTGTATTGACACTCAGCATACGCCTCAATGTTTATAACTATTTCAATAGACTGATCATATATTGACAAGTTTTTACCTATTTTCTGTTGTTTACTTCATACATATTACGTATTGTCACGTGTTTATTATGTATTGTAACGTATTTAATACAGATATTACTAGCTTGACTTTACTTGAGACATTATTAGGTATTATATAGCCTTGAAATCAGAGGTAATAAAATGCACCAGCCTCGTTGGTATAGTGGTAATATAGATTGAGTGTGGCGTCGAAGGTGCAGGGTTAGAGCCTCAATGAAGGTATATTTTTTGTCATTTTTAATATTTAAAATTTCTATGAATAGAAATATGCAACAAACTTCATGAACTTCTTACGGCTGATGAGTGTGGCAGCTCAATGGATACTGCCAGTGAAGACGGAATGGAGATTTCGTGAGAATGGAAGGACAGCCACGGATATTTTGAGATTATCCTCCAAAATGATTAATATAGTAAACATTTAAAAACTTCAATTAGTAAGCACACTTTAACAATACCTATAGGGACAATGTATGACAGAGAAGCGTATATGTAATAGGGACAATGTATGACAGAGAAGCGTATATGTAATAGGGACAATGTATGACAGAGAAGCGTATATGTAATAGGGACAATGTATGACAGAGAAGCGTATATGTAATAGGGACAATGTATGACAGAGAAGCGTATATGTAATAGGGACAATGTATGACAGAGAAGCGTATATGTAATACAAGATTGATTGATTAGTATGTATTATTATTATATTCATTTGTTTGTAGACCATAAACTGTATAAGTTTTTATCTTAATAAACGACTCTTCTGGTAACACACATGTTGAGGGGTACCAATTCTCGATATTAGAATTACCAGGCAAATTATGGTCAATATATAATCTGAAACATCTCAGGAACATAGGTTTATTCAGCTATGTCTTGATGCACGTTTAATATTGCTAAATAAAATAAACTAAATAAATTAAATAAACTAAACATGAACATGAATCCATTCAGATTTCATATGTTCTTTATTTGCACTCCCTACATATATACATACATCACATGTAAGGCATTCCATATATAGAATATATTCACTTTGCACATAATAACATTGGCAGAGACATTTTGAGTTTGTTTTCTGTTGTAATGTTATACAGTCTTCTTGTAATAATAACATGCCAACTCAATGTATGTATCTATACATGTACAGTCAAACCTGTGTTAGTGGTCACCTCCATTAAGCAGCCGACCTGTATTAAGCAACCAGTTTCCAGATTCCCAATCGGTTGTTGTATTATATATTTGACCTCTATTAAACAGCCACCTGTGCTAAGCAGCCACTTTCTCTGACTCCATTGGGTGGCTGCTTAAGACAGGTGTAACTGTATATATGCTAATAGATGCTACCACAACTTATTGTATTCACTGACCAGTGCCTTCCTACGTCAGTGTAACATTGTATATCCCGGGGATCTTGGTTTCCGGCAATGTAGTACGTAACGGGCTCCTATATATTTTGAATATTCATACACTGCAAACATTCCAGGTGACAGAATAAACAACATTTTACCTTTCATTCATACACATCTCGAATAAAATCGAGTGTTTACTTTTTGGGAAAAGTAGATCAAACGGAGGCACCTTGCTCCCAGTAATCCGGAATGAAGTCACCAGTTTTCACATAAGGTGGACATAAGTATGTAAACAAAACAATATATATAAGGAACACTATAACTTTAATAACAGGTTTAATGTATCATCTTCACTCAAAATTCATTTGCTTGACAACATTTTGTCTATATGCAACACTAACAGTTAGTTAGACAAACACGTGGGTCATAAAGAAGTCGTCACCCCTCCTAATTACTCTGACTGGGTGCAGAACCGTAAATGGACCCATCCATCGCACACATCACACGGTGCCCATCATATAATAACTTGGCATACACATCCATCGATATCCGTTGGAGAGCCTCTGTGACAACACATGGACCGGAAGTCGAAAAACGGTAAAATTGATATCGATGCATTGTGGGTAATAACGGATGAAACGCATAAACATGGAACAGTGAGACTATGATGACATTATTTATTCATAAATATATTGGTGTTGCAGACGAAGTATGTCATTTTGGAAAATAGGTTTGCTGATTTCTTTAAAATATATTATTTATATGGGGACATGAATGGGAATAGTGAAATTATTGAAAGGTGAGAGGTTTAAAGTTGCCATCGTTTATTTACCTGTATGATTTCCATTATCAGCGAAAAAGTGACTTTGAGAGTAAAATGTATTGCTAATTACATTGGCGATAACTAGATTGTGAAATAACTCGTGATCTCTTGCGATTTGATATGCCCATAGATAGGTGAAAACACGTTCCCGACTTACTATTCCCAGTTAGGTGAAAACACGTTCTCGACTTGCCATTCCCAGTTAGATTAAAACACGTTCTCGACTTACTATTCCCATGTTAGGTGAAAACATGTTCTCGCCGAAAACTCTTCACTCCGGGATATACATACATGTGTGTAATGTATGTGTTTCTGTAAACAGCCATTCGAGAGAATCCGTCGATTATATCGATGTCTTTTCATAATAAATTCAACACTTTGACATGTTTTTATTTGTATTTATTTGCTTCATTAATACCAACCAACAGAAGTATAACTATTATGTTTCTTTAACATAACACATATGTTAAGTCATTGATTGTTTTACATACGATTCAGTAGTTCGCTAAAACAAGTCACGTTACCTGGGATTGGCAACTACTGCCGCCTCTCTACAAACTGTGATCATATCCATCTCGGTAGATTTAAGTGCAGTAAAAAAATCCTGAAGGCAGTATGTGTACTGGAAAATAAAATAATTATGCATTGGTGATAAATATTATACTAAAGCAAAATACGAACAGCCGTGTCTAACAGGTATACAACGTTACCGACCTCGTCATTTCTTTCTAGAATACGGAGGTCATAGCTACTCTTCATACGTTTAGAAGAGGTTCTCAGGGTAGATCTGTCAGTGGTATGAGCTTCCTGCAGCTTCGCAGTCAGCTTTGCCACATAATCCTACTCCTTCTGACAGAGAGACAGAGAGACATGGAGACAGACAGACAGACAGACAGACAGACAGACAGACAGACAGACAGACAGACAGAGAGACAGAGAGACATGGAGACAGACAGACAGACAGACAGACAGACAGACAGACAGACAGACAGACAGACAGACAGACAGACAGACAGACAGACAGACAGACAGACAGACACAGACAGACAGACAGACAGACAGACAGACAGACAGACAGACAGACAGACAGACAGACAACAGACAGACAGACAGACAGACAGACAGACAGACAGACAGACAGACAGACAGACAGACAGACAGACAGACAGACAGACAGACAGACAGACAGACAGACAGACAGACAGACAGACAGACAGACAGACAGACAGACAGACAGACAGACAGACAGACAGACAGACAGACAGACAGACAGACAGACAGACAGACAGACAGACAGACAGACAGACAGACAGACAGACAGACAAGACAGACAGACAGACAGACAGACAGACAGACAGACAGACAGACAGACAGACAGACAGACAGACAGACAGACAGACAGACAGACAGACAGACAGACAGACAGACAGACAGACAGACAGACAGACAGACAGACAGACAGACAGACAGACAGACAGACAGACAGACAGACAGACAGACAGACAGACAGACAGACAGACAGACAGACAGACAGACAGACAGACAGACAGACAGACAGACAGACAGACAGACAGACAGACAGACAGACAGACAGACAGACAGACAGACAGACAGACAGACAGACAGACAGACAGACAGACAGACAGACAGACAGACAGACAGACAGACAGACAGACAGACAGACAGACAGACAGACAGACAGACAGACAGACAGACAGACAGACAGACAGACAGACAGACAGACAGACAGACAGACAGACAGACAGACAGACAGACAGACAGACAGACAGACAGACAGACAGACAGACAAGACAAGACAAGACAAGACAGACAGACACGCATTCCTGAGTCTCCTCTGGGATAACGACTGGAAGATTATTTGAGATGATAACATTTCATAGCTTCAGCATAAGTGAGAAATAAGATCAGCATGCCGTTCTCACACGTGTAGAAGTTACATTTAACAATTCATATTACCCATGTCCCTAATATAATCCCTATTTCTACTTACAGAGTCAGTATTCAGCGCTGTGCATTCTGAGAGTAGAGCCTGTTCTGGCTGAGGAAATCTATCATCACAGCTTATTCTCTGCCCTTGTCCGTAGTCCGTTGTCGCTGTAGGAACAACATCATACTAAAATGTATGACATTTCAGAGTTGCTATTAAGCATAATAATTAATTCACACCAGGCGAGTCGGAAGCCAGCTTGCATTTGGGTCGCGGATTTTGAAGTGGCCAGAGTCTGCTAGCGGATTTTGAGGTGTAGATACTGTAAACACGATTTTAATGACTTCTGGACATAAAAAGTAAACTTATTTTTTATAATACGTGTTGCTTTTTTATAATATTATTTTACAAATATATGATTATGTTCCACTGAGTCACTTCAACGCCAATTGGCTGTGACGTCCTGCCGATGACGACGATTAATAACACTACCGATAGGCCGTGGCTGTCTCGGGCAATACAACTCTGCGTCAATATGAAACTAGCCTCGACGGGATCATAGCTGCATTATCAAACATTGGCCAATATTGATGCTAAACGTTGGACAATTACTTGCAAACAGATCATATCCTAACTTTGGACAATTACTTGCAACCAGTGCATATCCTGATGAGACGGTCATTACGAGGCGTCTCATCTGGATCTACACTGTTTGCAAAGCACTGTGGGACGAGCTGAAAATGTTAATATAATCGAATAATAATAATAATTTTAACTTTAAGCACACTCAATGTAGTTCATACCCCAATGGAAACTAGTAACTCTAGCTAGTGATTCATTCCTTAAATAAATTGTGTTATTCCACTGCTTTCAACCAGTGGATTAAAACATTTTACTTCACTGATACATTTCTATATTTCATTGGAAAGCATAAAATAATAATTTGTATCACATTTGTATCACATGTATCACGTTGCTTGTATTCAATGTAATAACACCATATCATAATTTCTTATACATGTGCACACGTTTATTAACACCTGGAATGATTCTGTTTGGTTGAGAGAGTGAGCCTTATAATTTGTAAATTAAAATTTATAGTATGCATATTTCTATTTGAATTGATACATAACGTAAAGACAAAAGAAGTTTTGACGCAATTAATACGCTGTTTTAAAACATATATATAGCTCTGCTTGGCGTAGTGACGTCATGATACTTTAATGACGTCATGACAATTTGAGCTGACAGTTGGCACCAAAATGAAAGTAGCAGCTTGGTATGAAATCACCACGAGTGTAAAGCCACCGTGACAATTGCACGTGAACGTGTGTTTGGGCCTTCGTGTCAGTGTGTGCGTTTGGCAGGTGTTGGTCGGAGTTTTGAAGTTAACAACAACAATATTTGGAGGTGTCACGACATCATTTTCATGCCAGTGATGTGGCTAATGCGCAACTTATCCGCAACTCAATTGCCGGATACTGAGCGTCACTGCCTGCCATTGCGTACCTCCGCGTTTCAACATATTTTATTTCCCAATATAATACATATTGAAACATGCATACATTACACATATCAACATACAGCAAAAAGGGATTAGCCACCCTGACACGTGCACGATTGTTGTCCCCGCAATGCCGCGTAATAGGTCGTGGCAAGGCGTTCCATTTCGGTGCTTCCCAGTGGAGCGTGATGCAACGGCCTGGTCGCGCACTGTACACGCACAAGTAACGCACTGTATAAGCAATACATGTACAACCAAAATTGGCCGCATTGGCACGCATTGATAGGCCATGCCACTACTTATTTACGCATATGTTAAGTATTGTTTGCGCATTGTTCACGTACCGCATTGCTCCGCAATGTCACGCACGATACGCATAGTTCCCGCTATTTTCCCGCATCGCCACGCATTGCTTCGAAGACTTCGCGCATGCACGAAGTCGTCAGAGCAATATTAGGTGACGCTTAGCGGCACGCTATATATATGTGTAGGCTTCACACATAGCTTCATGCACTGACGGAATCTGTAGTCCAGTGGTAACACGTTGGACTGGTAATCCAAGGATCGCAGGTTCGATCCACCGTCTGACACCGTAATACAAATTAACAGTCTTTCAGATGGGATATTAAACCGAGGTCTCGTGTCCGTGCTTTACACCGTGCACGTAAAAGAACCAGATACTCTGGAATGGGTCTCTGTCAGTATCATGCTCTATTCTCCAACATCCAAAATGGCTAATCTCTTCCGGGCAACCAGTAGCGACGATAAATAAACGTAAAGCACACACATAGCTTCATTCCTCGACTCGCTGTGGGAGATATTTGATGCAGAATACCAGATACATTGCTATTGCAGAACAGAGATGGTGCCTATATTTGGGAGCTGCAGGACTATTGCATTGTCACTCTTTGACACGCACCGTCGGCAATGTTTACGAGAGGTTGCGCAGTGTTCACGAATGGTTCACGCGAGTACATGGTACGAACATTTATGCGTGCCAAATATTGGATTTTTTTAAATTTGACATGCCATGCACCCCGCACCCTTCACACACTCCTCACGAAGACTTTAATCATTGGCACGCCGAAGTGCGTGTCGTAACCTATGCGTGTCAGATGGCACGACATGGTGCACACTATGCTTAACTTTGTCGTGATGAAAAGTTTCGTAACCCCTGTGTGGCACATGTTGGCACGCCACAATGCGGATCTGTTCGTGACCAAAATACGTGCAAGTGTCAGGGTTGCATTAAAATCCGTTGTATCACATTACCATAATTATTGGGTTTTAATCGTATGTTTGCACAAAATAACTCTGCTACTTTCATTTTGGCGCCAACTATTAACACAAATTAGCATGACGTCATGCTGCATATAAGGTAGTAGATATAGAAACAGTCCGCATTAGGTATGCTCCATATAGAGTAGTTTATGGTTGAGCGACGTCCTTGCACTATTGACTACTGTTGTTGAGTGACGTCCTTGTACTGCTGACTACTGTGGTTGAGTGATGGCCTTGTACTGCTGACTACTGTGGTTGAGTGATGTCCTTGTACTGCTGACTACTGTGGTTGAGTGATGGCCTTGTACTGCTGACTACTGTGGTTGAGTGATGTCCTTGTACTGCTGAATACTGTGGTTGAGTGATGTCCTTGTACTGCTGAATACTGTGGTTGAGTGACGTCCTTGTACTGCTGAATACTGTGGTTGAGTGACGTACTTGTACTGCTGAATACTGTGGTGGAGTGACGTCCTTGTACTGCTGACTACTGTTGTTGAGCGACGTCCTTGTACTGCTGAATACTGTGGTTGAGGGACGTCCTTGTACTGCTGACTGCTGTGGTTGAGGGACGTCCTTGCACTGCTGAATATTGTGGTTGAGTGACGACCTTGCACTGCTGAATATTGTGGTTGAGTGACGTCCTTGTACTGATGAATACTGTGATTGAGTGATGTCCTTGTACTACTGAATACTGTGGTGGAGTGACGTCCTTGTACTGCTGAATGCTGTGGTTGGGTGACGTCCTTGTACTGCTGAATACTGTGGTTGAGTAATGTCCTTGTACTGCTGAATACTGTGGTGGAGTGACGTCCTTGTACTACTGAATGATGTGGTGGAGTGACGTCCTTGTACTGCTGAATATTGTGGTGGAGTGACGTCCTAGTACTGCTGACTACTGTGGTGGAGTGACGTCCTAGTACTGCTGACTACTGTGGTGGAGTGACGTCCTAGTACTGCTGACTACTGTGGTGGAGTGACGTCCTAGTACTGCTGACTACTGTGGTTGAGTGATATCCTTGTACTGCTGAATACTGTGGATGTGTGATGTCCTTGTACTGCTGAATACTGTGGTTGAGTGATGTCCTTACACTGCTGAATACTGTGGTTGAGGGACGTCCTTGTACTGCTGAATATTGTGGTTGAGTGACCTCCTTGTACTGCTGAATACTGTGGTTGAGGGACGTCATTGCACTGCTGACTGCTGTGGTGGAGTGACGTCCTTGTACTGCTGACTACTGTGGTTGAGTGATGTCCTTGTACTGCTGACTACTGTGGTTGAGTGACGTCCTTGTATTGCTGACTACTGTGGTTGAGTGACGTCCTTGGATTGCTGACTACTGTGGTGGAGTGATGTCCTTGTACTGCTGACTACTGTGGTTGAGTGACCTCCTTGTATTGCTGACTACTGTGGTTGAGTGACGTCCTTGTATTGCTGACTATTGTGGTTGAGTGACGTCCTTGTATTGCTGACTACTGTGGTTGAGTGACGTCCTTGTATTGCTGACTACTGTGGTTGAGTGACGTCCTTGTACTGCTGACTACTGTGGTTGAGTGACGTCCTTGTATTGCTGACTACTGTGGTTGAGTGACGTCCTTGTATTGCTGACTACTGTGGTGGAGTGACGTCCTTGTACTGCTGACTACTGTGGTGGAGTGACGTCCTAGTACTGCTGACTACTGTGGTTGAGTGACCTCCTTGTATTGCTGACTACTGTGGTTGAGTGACGTCCTTGTATTGCTGACTACTGTGGTTGAGTGACCTCCTTGTACTGCTGACTACTGTGGTGGAGTGACGTCCTAGTACTGCTAACTACTGTGGTTGAATGACGTACTTGTACTGCTTGACTATTGTGGTTGAGTGACGTCCTTGTATTGCTGACTACTGTGGTTGAGTGACGTCCTTGTATTGCTGACTACTGTGGTGGAGTGGCCTCCTTGTACTGCTGACTACTGTGGTTGACTGACGTCCTAGTACTGCTGACTACTGTGGTGGAGTGACGTCCTAGTACTGCTGACTACTGTGGTGGAGTGACGTCCTAGTACTGCTGACTACTGTGGTGGAGTGACGTCCTGGTACTGCTGACTACTGTGGTTGACTGACGTCTAGTACTGCTGACTACTGTGGTTGAGTGACGTCCTAGTACTGCTGACTACTGTGGTGGAGTGACGTCCTAGTACTGCTGACTACTGTGGTGGAGTGACGTCCTAGTACTGCTGACTACTGTGGTTGAGTGACGTCCTAGTACTGCTGACTACTGTGGTGGAGTGACGTCCTAGTACTGCTGACTACTGTGGTGGAGTGACGTCCTAGTACTGCTGACTACTGTGGTTGAGTGACGTCCTAGTACTGCTGACTACTGTGGTGGAGTGACGTCCTAGTACTGCTGACTACTGTGGTGGAGTGACGTCCTAGTACTGCTGACTACTGTGGTTGAGTGACGTCCTAGTACTGCTGACTACTGTGGTGGAGTGACGTCCTAGTACTGCTGACTACTGTGGTGGAGTGACGTCCTAGTACTGCTGACTACTGTGGTTGAGTGACGTCCTAGTACTGCTGACTACTGTGGTGGAGTGACGTCCTAGTACTGCTGACTACTGTGGTGGAGTGACGTCCTAGTACTGCTGACTACTGTGGTTGAGTGACGTACTTGTACTGCTTGACTATTTAATCTCATCTCAATGAATACATATACGTTTACCCATAACAACATACCCGTTGAAATAAAACACTAGCGTTCATTTATATAAGTTTCATATGTCGCATATTGGAATCACAACGGTATTCATACTTTGGACTACAAAAATAACTTGAATTTTAAAAGATAATTACATGAATTGTCATAGCATAATCATGAGACTCTTGAATGACAAATTGTGTTTATGTGGTCCCTGCCGGTCGATCTCCTCATGACGTGCACGTCGTGACCGGTGCACATCCCGCAGCAGCAGCGTAGGATTCTGGGATCTTCTGGTTGTCGATCTTGCATTAAGGGGACGTTCGCCAGCATGTGGATCCACGGCCATGGCACATCAGGACAGATCCACCGTCTCTTCTAGCTTCGCTGGTTTATTTCGACCTTTCTTCTCCGGCGGATGGACGAGACGGCGGACCTGAGGGAGCGGCAAAGGCCGTGGCATCCACTTTACCATCGCACGAATATCTTATGTATGTTTGCGACAATCGACGACCAGATGTTTAACTGTCAGATCCGTATTAATGCTGCTGCGGGGTGACCAACAGTGAGGAGGGTGGCCCTACAAAGGACCGTTAGGAAAGAAGAAACACACAGGACTTGTCACCCTGCGAAGAACGAGGATGCCTTCACAGCTTCGCCAACATAAACAACTTAGAAAGTACAGTCGCCCAAATGCATTTATGCGGTGGCGACTTTAAACAAAACTACATCGTTCGTATGTGGTCCCATTATCCCAATCACGGTCACATAGATGGTGGAGTCACGGTCACATATATGGTGGAGTCAGGGTCACATAGATGATGGGCAGTATGTTCTTTCACTGGCCCATTAGTTTAGATATCGTATTAGTATAATTTAAATAGCGTAAACCGTAACATGTCGATCTTAGTATATAGCCTATATGGGTACGCTTCAAAGCACAATCGAATGACATGATTAATCTAAAAACTTATTTTACAACGATTGCGAAGTTCTAACAACTTATATTAATCACTCTCGTTGGCGCGGATGAAAACGTAAATGTGATCATTCGTGTGGGAGGAAACCGGAGTACCCGAAGAAAATCCACCTGTCCGATCTGGCGACCACAGTACCATCTCACATCTATGTAAGTTGAGCTACATAAGTTCAAGCAAATACTTGAGATAATACTTGATATTATATGAAATAAATATATTAATGATTACAACCGGTGTACCCACACAGTATGGAGATTCTTCAAGCAGATACACGCAAACATTGTCACGTAAGTTCTCCCATACATTTAAATATGAGCTATCCATGTTGTGTAGTTTGCCATCTTTAACACATTTACACAGTGCGCACAATGTCTTAGTGCATTGACAATTACACGTTCCACCAGTAGTTTCTTCAGGTATTGTACACTGCAAAAATAACTATATTTATAAGTCTAATCTATAAGTAAGCACTATTATTAGACGGGTCAGTGGTCCAGTGATACAGCACGCGCACACTCACGTACATATATATTAGCAATCCTACGAATCTTTGCGTGTGTGTTTTACGTTTATTTATCGTCGCTACCGGTTGCCCATATGAGCGACCCCTCGTGAAGAGATTAATCATTTTAGATTGTTGGAGGATAGTGCAATGATACAGACAGAGACCCATTCCAGGGTCTCCTCTGGTTCTTTTACGTGCATGGTGTACATCACCGACACGAGACCTCGGTTTAAAGTCCCATCTGAAAGACTGTTTTATTAAGGTCAGACGTTGGATCGAACCTGCAATCCCTGGATTACCAGCAGTCCAGCGTGTTACCACTGGACTACAGATCCGGCTGCATCGAGTTACACGCGTATCACAGCATAGTATATCGCTTACACTTATATTGAGATATCCTTGTAAAATGTGGATATATTTCAAATTGTATATAATGCTAATATATAGGATCGTACATGCGAGGTTGTTTCATAACATATTGTATAGCATAATCTGTATGGCAGACGGGTAATATCGCCATTACATATGTTCATATTTCACTAATGTAATAACTATTCAAATGAGCATTGCATACATATTCATACGCTCTGTCATGAAAATAAACGGACGACCATTTCAAAGGCATTGGAGAAGTCATAAGGATGGTATCGATTTGTTGGTTGTTTTCCAGACCTTTAGAGAGATCGTTCATTGTTTGACTAAGTTGGGTGTCATATGAGTTACGAAAGCCGTGTTTGTAGTCTGTTAGGATATGATGTGTGTCGAAGTATTACATGATGGTGCTGTTCAAAGCTGATGCATTCCAAGATTATGTTGGATACCTGTCATAGGTATTAGTCTATAATTAGAGGATGTGCATGCAACGGTTTCCTTTCTTGAAGACGCCTGAGATTAGAGCAGCATTCAGGTAAACTGTTGATAGCAGATACTTCACATTCATCTAGCGACAGTTGATACAGCCTAGTTGCCAGTTCGTCGGATGTTAGCTTAAAGAGTCGAGAAGGTATATTGTCTGGCCAGCAGCTTTGTTATTTGCGATCGTGTAATAGTGTATGTACCGAATTATTTGAGAAGATGATCTGGTTTGGTGGCAATGTTTGACGGTGAGTTTCGTCTCCCGTGGCAAAAGAGCTGCTGGAAACTGGTCGTTCAGGATATCTGCTTTCTGTTTGGTTCACCTGTGTGTGATTCATACTGTTTTTGTGAGTGGCGAAACTTCAAGGTTGTCCTTTTTTCTGGAGATGATGTATTATCAGGAGACCTTATGGTTGTCATGGTTTTCTGTCAGAATGTCGGCATGTAGGCACCGTGGACGTTCCTACACCTAATAAGAACATGTTAATATTCGCTATCTATAATATTATTATGCAATGTGTAAGCATATATGTAAATGGTCAAAGGTTAATGAATGAATTGAAGAAATGTTAGTGAGTGTTACGTACCATGTCCTCTGCCGACATCAGCATAATACAGAAGGCAGCGAGAACGAACAGTGTAATATGCATCTGAAGCAAATAATCCACACTTGTATTTACTAAAACCGGCATATGGGTGTTAATGCAATATATACTGTTTACATTGTTATTATCACCGCCATTTTGGCCCCTTCCAGTCGACTATGCATACATTTCGGTAAACGTAGTTGCCGCTGAGACATTGCTTATTGATTAAAGTTGTTGTTTGACGTCACATATCACACGCATTTCTACATTGTTGTCAATACTGCCACGTGGTGCATTAGTAACGTCGCTGTTGCACTAATTGAAACTAAACGACGTACATATATATTCAATAGTGTGTCATTTACTGTCAGAAAATGCAACTTTTAATATATGGAATAAATCAACCAGGCATCTTTAAGAAGTCTCAAATTTCTCGTATCTAGTTCTAGCCTAGAAACCATGTATATATCATTCATAACGCCTCTCTTTGAGTACGCTGATGTTTGGGGAAATTGTACGAATGCGATCAAAAGCGACATCGAATCCGCTCAGCATGAAGTAGGTAGAATTATCACAGGCGCTACCAAATGTCGTAGCACTGACATAATATTGACTTAACCTGAATGGCACCGCAATCACCGCCTTGTTTTATTGTATAAGATGACAACTGGGCTTTTCCCTGCTTACTTGTCACATCTAATCCCACCCAATCAATTCAGCCATACTATTGTGCCTTACGATTATTTTCAACTATACACACTATTCACCGCAAAACTCAATCGCATACTTCATCGTTTCTGCATCTTGCTATTCGCCAGTGGAATATACTTCCACAAGAACTTTATAATGCTTCAACTCTAAAGAGAATTTAAAAGCACGCTGAATAGTAGGGCTAAACAAATGCAATATATGATAGTTGTGTTTATTCGTGTAATAAAGGATGTTTCGTTGATCTTGAGATGAAATAAAATCCTATCTTACACTAATACACACACACACACACATCTTTATCTTTTATAATTTCCAATGTCTTTGGCAATATAATATTTGTTTTCAAATTGTATTCACGTGGCACAACCTGATGACCACTTCTGTGAGTGTATATGTCGCCGGTTGGAAATGGTCTTGCCTAACCCTATAGTTTCCATACAGTGACCTATTTTTTCTACAATGAATGTATATCAGTCGGCCATCCCTATACAATAACACACTTAACAACTAACTCTTACCTTAGGCAAGTCAATATCGCACCTGGGACATAAACGTCCATAATAAGAAATAGTTCATGTATACTTTTCAAGTTAGTTTCTCTCTGCTGTCAAAATTAAAAACTACAGACAAAACAAATTCATTAGAATATATTACTTAATATTTGAAATACATACAAGTACATATAACCGCGCATGGATACAACACTTAACCGGTGGCAGAGAAAGAAAATGCCACCTTTGACTGTTTCAAAGCGGCGTAAGATGACGTTTTCTTTCACTGAGAAAACTCTATCATTCATTTGGATGATAAAAGAAAACAATATAGTTACCACATTGGAAAGAGATCAAGTTTATCACGCACGTCTTCGCCTGGGGTGCAGTGTGTTGAGCTTCGACCTTCATAGAATAAATACCGTTCCTTCTCCTCTGTAGAAGCTACATTACGCTTCAGTTGTTCTCATTATCCAAACTACTATGCATTGAGCCAA
Source organism: Archivesica marissinica (assembly GCA_014843695.1). Taxonomy (NCBI): domain Eukaryota; kingdom Metazoa; phylum Mollusca; class Bivalvia; order Venerida; family Vesicomyidae; genus Archivesica; species Archivesica marissinica. The sequence goes on from CM026387.1 coordinate 43,829,832, forward strand.
CACCTTCTTTACGATCTTCCATGTGCACATACGTTATACATAATTATGTTGATGATAGTCTTACCTTTAAAGTCAACACATATATATTCATACGCGTCCAGGGCTTCATAGCTGTAACTAAGCGCTTCGAGATCTAATAATTTACCATCAAATGACCGACCACATAACTAATCAGCGTTTGAGACAGTACCTATTTTGTGGTGTGCAATAACATTTTGTATCAAGCTTAACCATGATAAAATTGAAATAAACTAATGCTATGCTACAATTACCTTCTAGATATATACTAGAGGACATACCAAACGCACACCTACATTATATCTTTATTATTACATGAAAACGAAATACGAAGGATTCCATCAAAGATATATCACATCATTATTACAAAACACAAACGGAACAACTAAAATGATTCCAAATTTATTTATTTATATAGGTGTTGTTTTTCATGTAAAACAAACTTATCCGAAGTGTGTGTTTTCTACGTCCTCTAGTATATATATTGTAAATGCTCAAAATAATATATATATATATTGCAATGAATACCTTCCTATAGTTGACAATTTCTAACATTGCTAGACAAATGTCCATTTGTTTTGGAACAGTTCGAGTATCTTTCTAGCGGAACATGTTCATTTATTCTGTGGAACAATTTTAAGGAACACAACTGTTTCCTTACAAAGTCGACTTGTACCCATTGGCACTTCAAATAAACATACAAAGTCATAATATAGTTTTCATTTTAAATTCCATACTGTAATATCGAAGCTTCAACTAGACAATATAATACTTCAGCATTGGAAAATAGAAAACCCCAATGTCATCCGATATTCAACGTATTTTGTAACAAAATAGCATAATAATGTTTATAATATCATATCAATCTAGCATTGTTTTATTTAGCCAGCATATAGTGTACCTTTTACAAAATGTATGCATTCAGGATACATATGCATCTGCTATTAAGTGCTATTAACACATCGACATATGTCGATGCTTTATGATTTCGCTTAACTATTTCACCGCCAATGTGGCATAACAGCGATTTTACAAAAAGCAGAGAACCCGATCAGACAGAACAGAACGTGCCGTCTAATCAGTATATATGCTAATTGTTCTTCAGTCAGTGGAATTGAAGCACCTGTCCTAGTAGTAAACATTATATATCCTGATTAGACGCGGCGTTACGCCACCGCGGTTGATCTGGATCTATGTTGTTTGCACATGCTCTGAATTGATTCGGCGCTGAAAGAGTTAATCTACATGCATTGTAGATATTCATGCATGTTGAATGTTCAGCTTCTAATGATATTTATGTCAGACCTATCGAAATGTGTTGATTGAAAACTATATTTAGTTAACCAATCCAAAATCTATGTTATTAATTTGTTTAAGAGTCATTACTATTTATTATGTAAGGTAACATTTAGGCGAAAACTGCATAGCAAGTAGGATATTATTATACAAACCTTAACTAACAGGAATTTACTCCACACGTTAAATAATAACTTTAGCTATAAGATGCGGTTGTACAGATAGAAAGTAACTACAGTTACTGTAATTGATCCAATATTGACAAAACTATACTCTGTGCCATATGTCGAACATGTAAAACACATTAATATGTCTATATTGTATTTTAATTATATACACCGGCTAGGGAAGCAGAAAGGGAGTATCTAGATTACAGTTTCCGTCCGTCCATCCGTCCGCAGACACAATCGCGTATGTCTACCTCACGATGGGGCCAATTAGCTAGACATGCTAAAGTGTCATTTGAGTATCATATTTACACAGATATATAGTGTGCATATAACACAAGGGAGTCATATATTTATATATACTTCAATTTCATAAGGTATCAGTTTTCAACCCCGCTCATTTTTGAAAAGTTTATAACTTTCTATGTATCCAAAAAAGTATATATCTTACGCAGACTATTAGTGCCTTTCATGGTAGATAATTATTAAGCAAACATATCCCCGCCAAGAGGCTCTTACCGAGATTAAGTGGCTTTGTAAATGGATGACATTGCGATAAATACTACACACACATATTGGGTACAGTGTTCGAATCCCAAACAAGCTGGCTTCGCTAAGGGGATTATGTCAGGCTACAACGTTTGTGCATATTCCTACGCAGCGTGTCACAAAATAGTAAATTATTGGCGGTCTTGTTGAAGAAATGTTCCAAACATCGGTTCATACATCGGATGGCCAATCTGGGCATTTGTAGGTTCGAACTGAACATGTGTAGATCCAAACAGCCATGTATTTTAGCTACTGGGGGTCACTTAACTCCAGCATGCTGAAAGAACTAGATGTGCTAAGCATGAACTTGAAACTACGTAATTATCTATTTATAAAGATAGTAAAAACTTCGTATTTGGCGCTATGCTATTCAATATCTACTTCTGGGATCCGACATTTTGTAATTAAAATGGCTACCTCTGGGATCCGACATTTTGTAATTAAAATGGCTACTTCTGTGATCATTTGGTAGAAAAATCGATATTTCAGCTCTGCCCACAATTCTTTTAACTAATCAAATTCATTTATCTTTTCAATTGTTGACAAATTGGCATGGAATATCAAATAGACTTGATCACACGATCATGCGTTTCCATGACCCTGTGACCCCGTCCGTGTCTACTGCCAGAGAGAGTGCAACACATCTGCAAACCATGCATTAATTCCGGCTTGCACCAGTCAATTCATTGTGTGTACGCTGCTTAGTACGCACTCTATCACCACATGTCTGGTGAAATCCCATATGATGGTTGCGTGATCCAAACAATGGAATTCTTTCATCCATTTTATCAAGTGCAGACATGTATATCATATGTCCCCAACAAAGGGCATACCGTACACACACTGAAAAGACTGTTGTCCTATAATATAATCATACATGTTTAAATAATTAAATTAAGAGAGTCATCAAAACATAAGGTAATTAATCACTACACATGTATATAGGCGTAAGGCAAAAGGTAACTATGTTACACTCCTCCCCTGATCAGAAGATTAATTAGTTTTAATTAATCTGACCAGCACAATACCAACAAAGCTACTATGTGCCTACGTCATAATATACATTAAAATAATAAACAAATAATAATAAAATGTTACTATGAAATTGTTGACACAAATATGCATTCGATGTACATGACATATTATAGCATCATATAAGGATATGCTCTTCAAGTGTTATATGCTTAAACACATGCGTAATACCTTGGAAAATAAAACACAAAAGTATCACACACAAAAATGCAGTTAATAAAACAAGTTAAATTGTCAATGTTTCTAGTTGGTGGTAAGGTCATCATATCATCTATACAATGGCATCGTTGACGGTGGTATTCATGACATCATGGGTTGGTAATATCGCCTAAGGTACGTTATCGTTGGACGTGACCTGATAATATACCTGGCCAGGAGGCCCGCTGTAACCAAACGAATTTATGACACACTTATGAACGAAGCGTGTCATTTTCCAAGACATGATCATGACTTCATATATAAATGAAGTGCTTAGTCCAATTAGCAGATGAATATTTGATTGTTTCATCCGCAAGTCCGAAGTGGTAGTAAAGTTGTAAAGTTATTTCGACGTTGTAAAGTTATTATATTATTTCAGTTAAGTTTATCGTTGCTTATTTATTGAGGATCGTTTTGTAGCTCTGACATCAAAGCAAGCTTTAAACATTCTATCGATTTGCTCTGATTGCTCATTGATATACATTTATTCCACATGTTGGTTATGTAGATGAATCATCATTTCATGCTGTTCGTTGATGAATTTTTGTTGGTTTTCAATTGTCTGACATTGATGTTTTATCAGTTGCTGTTGTGAAAGATTCGTTGCCAAAAGTATATCCATTTGTTTTGATGCCTCTATCATAGGTGTTATGTCATCTCCAATATTCTTCAAATAAAACATAGCAGTCATAAGTGTCATTATGATAAAATGGTGAAACTGTGACTAATTGTTCATAACAATCCAACGAGCCGGTCGTATATGTCACCTTGTGGGTAACGAAGAGGGCCACTCTCTGGATGTATGCTAAGTCCATTGTTTATATCACCATTTGAACAGTATTTACAATAAATCCAACTTGTACACAATAATATCTTCAACAGTTCTCCATTTATTTACAATTTTACGACGTCGTATTACTCAGTGCACATTGTCGCAGCTGTTGTCTGTCTTGATTTCGCCTCAAGCATGTAGCAATATACTTCCTCTACGATTCAAGCCTCCACGCATTGACGTAAATTGTGAAGCCTGAAATTCACTGGTCACAGGGGGATGTTGCCCCTGAGAAATGATATCGTCGTCCCCTCATAACGAGTCGACCAGTTGTTCATCATTAACGGTGTGTACATCAGCCGTTAACGACATATCTTCCATGGATGGTGACGTGGATGGAGTAGGAGAATTCTTTGAATCACTTTGTTTGTGTCTACTAATTAAACTAATGTTATAAATTTGGAAAACTGAAGTCGTTGGCCGATGTTTGTCTTACAACGAATTACAATGATTACAATAATTGCTAATACAATCCCTATGACTCCATAGTGAAAATAACCGTGACTGTTCTTTATAGTTATGGGCTGGTACTTTTTAGCATGCTTTATAAATTCAATCATCGGGATTTCCTTCAATTCTAACAAATCCTTAGGAATTTTAACAGTTGTTAGGTTTGGAAAGTGCTGTCAAATTTTTGAAACCAGAATTGAACCCTTGCCAAAGACGGAATTTAGTGACATTTTACAAATAAAATAGGGGCAAGAATCACCACTATGAAGTGATAATATCGCTACGGAGCCAACGTTCTATCTGCATATCGCTCATACTCCAGTACTCCCTACTAGTTAACAGTCTGTATTGAAGAGGTGGTGACGGTGCAGATACGGTGGGATATATCTGTGTAGGATGTCTATAAATGTGTCTACAGTACGGGCATTTATTAAGTTTTTCAGTGCATGTTTTACACACCAGGTGTTTACATCGGCATTCATTTACAAAGTAAAAGTGTATATCATCCTTTAGACAAATCCCACACTCTTCGCCCCACAACTCAACGTAGTTGGTCATTATCAAGAAGGAATCTGAGAATTAATATTTATTTTGGTAATAGTATGCTTACGCATTAATAATAATATTTCATAGTAAATGTTAACTCAGTGTTTATGAAAATAACCCAAATATTGTTATGTATGTACGTTGCTGTTAAAAAACAAACATTGCTTCATTAAGACAGAATTGTGAAATAGACACAAACAAAATGAGAACCAACCTTAACTGCAAAATACACACACAAAACATAAATTACTAATATTAAGAAAAGAGAATGCATACATGTATTCATAATAACTACTTTGCGACTTTAACAAGTTCTATACAACCTAACTCAAGGTTTCTATAGCATATCTGAGATTAACCTCAACAAAGTTTTAACTTTGTGATTGTTCCCACTATATTTTGACATTTTTGGTTCTACCTTGCATTCAATGTTGTCGATATCTACCGACATATGTTCATCATTATCTGACATTGAAATGCGTGTTTCATAATTACCCTGGGTTTCCATGTTTTCATGATAATTATCATTATTTACATTTTGATTAGCGTCATTGACACTACCCGGCGAATTGGACATTTCCCTATTTTCCCGACATTTTACTATTTTTGCAAGTTCCATAAGGGGAATATCATCTTCGCTATCAGAATCTGACCTTTCATTCCTCATTTTCTTAACTAATTTTGCAAGAGGCATGTTAATTTCGGAGTCATCGGACTCATTGACCTCATTATCATTAACATTGAATTCTGGTTCAGTGCCGGACTCATCAGAATCGGAAGACTCAGGTGGAATGACATAAGCAGCTTTTCTCAATATGCGGTCATCATGTTTTCTTGGAATTTCCCAATCAATGTTAGCTAACCGTAATTGTTCAGCGTGGACCCTAGAGGTTGCCCCCGTTAACTGATTTAAAATAACGTATGACACTGGGCCTGTTTTCTCAATTATTCGATAATATGGGGACCATTTTTGAATTAATTTTCCTCGTCTATGGTTAATATAGAACACGGGGTCACCTATGTCAAATTGAATTGATTTTGTACCTCTGTCCGCATATTTAGCTTGGCGCTTTTTAGCCTTCTTAAGATTACTCCTAACCCTAACAAAAGCTTTGTGTTGCTCCTCAAGAGTAACAAAATGTAAATCTTGACCCTGATATTTTCTGCGTGGTTTTAAGATATTGTCCACAGGCAAAACTACATTCCTATTGTACAAAAGGAAAAATGGTGAGTACTTGGATAATTCGCTGATATTAAAGCGAATGACCGCCACAGTTCTTGTCTGTCGGACAGTTTTTTAGACAACACATCGTGCAGGGTACGATGGAAACGTTCGACCTTGGCATTTGATTGTGGGGGATACACGCTTGTCTTAACATGGTCTATTTTTAGAAGATCTAATGTTTCTTTGACAATTTTGTTTACATTCTCACTGCCATTATCCGTAACAATTTGAAGTGGACATCCAAATCTAGGAAATATTTCTTCAATTAATAAATGAGCTACAGTCTAAGCAGTTTTGTCCGGTACACTAAATGCCTCAGGCCATCCGGAAAACCAATCAACAAATGCAATTATGTACTTATTACCTGAGGTCCACTTAAGTCTAGACTAACCTTAGACCACGGGTAAGGCGGTATATCAGTCTCTTGTAATGGTTGTCTAACTTTTTGTAAAGACCGTGTTTGACAAAGGGTACACATAGTAACATATTCATGTACTTCCTTAAAGAGATTTTGCCAGTAATATTTTTGTTTAATGGAATCAAAAGTTTTCTGTACTCCCATGTGTCCATTTGCATCATGATATTGTTTGATTACTATTTGCTTCAAGTGCAAAGGAACATACATCCTTAACCAAGGGTCATTTTCAGGGTTGGACAAATAATAAAGTATGTCATCAACTACAGGGTGATGTCTCTGTAGTTCTTTCCTTCCATTCCCATTTAAGACTAATATTTTTGTTTCAACTATGACCTCATCTTTCGATTGCTCCGTAACCATGTCAACTCCTTCAGACAAACTTAACAACTCAGTGCCATCAGGTTTTTTTAAAGTATCGACTTCAGGTAAATTGCAACTTGCAAATGCCTTTGGATCAAAATATGTAGAGTCCAATACATTAACCTCAAACAAGTTATCATTGACATCAAGTTCCGTGTCACATTGTACATGTACATCATTGTCATTATCATTGATGGGCAATGATGATGTATTACTTGGATGCCTTGACAATAAATCAGCACAAGTGTTTGTAGTACCAGGTATGTATTCAATTGTACAATTGTAACCAGACATTGTCAAAGCCCAAAGCTGTATCTTTTTGTTCTGCATCGGGGAATCAAGTAAATATTTGAGAGGCTTATGATCTGATTTGATTACAAACTGTGCATTGTGTAAATAGTAATCAAGTTTTGATAATGCATAATGTATTGCATAAGCTTCTCTTTCAACTGTTGACCATTTGCATTGACTTCTGCTAAGCTTGTGAGACAAGTAGTATATAGGCTTCTCTTCCCCCTCACACATTTGAGTGATACATGCCCCGACACAAGTGTCGCATGCATCTGTGTACAATGTATAAGGTAGACTAGAGTTGGGATAAGTTAAGAGTGGGACAATGGCTCTAAGCTTTCTTTCAGATAATCAAAAGAATTTTGATGTACATTGGTCCATTTAAAGTGTGCATGTTTTCTTGTCAGCCTATGATTGGCTCCGCTATTTGTGAATAGTTTGGAAGGAACCGACGATAATATGAACTCATTCCTAAGAATGACCTCCCTCACACAAGTAGGAGTAGACAAAGTTCTAATTGCTTCAACCTTTTTCTGATCTGGCTTGATGCCATCTTCATTGATCGTAAATCCTAAGTATCGTGTTTCTGTTTGTAGGAAACTGCACTTTTTCAACTTCAGTTTTAGATGGTATGAACGTAACCTTTCACAAACCATGTTTATGTGCTGCATGTGTTCCTCAAAGGTTGAACTAAATATCAAAATGTCATCTAAGTACGCAGTACTAAAGTCGCTGTAACCTTGAAGTACGACCGACATAAGTTCCTGGAATATAGCAGGGACATTGGAAAGACCAAGGGGCATTACCCTGAACTCGTATAAGCCTTTGAAAGTGGTAAAGGCCGTTTTCTCTTGATCTTTAGGATTCATGGCAACTTGCCAGTAACCGCATTTTAAATCTAAACTTGTGAAGTACTCTGCCTTACCAAGCAATGCCAAAATGTCATCTATCAAAGGCAAAGCGAACGAATTTTTCTTTGTTATCTGGTTTAATTTTCGAAAATCTACACAAAACCGTTTTGTTCCATCCTTTTTATCAACAATAACGACAGGAAAAGACCATGGTGACCTAGATCTTTGAATGACACCTGCGTCTAGCATTTCGTCAATTGCTTTACTAATTATTTGCCTATTGTTTATGGGAGCCATGTACGGTCTCAATTTAATGGGTTCATGGTTTCCTACATCTACTTTCATTTTTACAACGTTTGTATGACCTAGTTCTGAGTCACTACTTGCAAATAAATCCCGGTTTTTCATGACCAGTTTTATCAGATTTGATCTATATTCGTCAGGTGCATCCAAATCTAGCAAATCTATGACCTTGGGAAGTTGACTTTTATCAAATATGGTGTTGACATTTTTGACATTTGTATCAGATGCACTTGAAAGTTACGCTACAAGGCCATGCCTACGTATTCTGTAAAATTTGTTAGTTTTGTTTACAACTAATATTGGCACAATCCTATTTTTCGGCAGCCTAGTCACTGAATTTATAATTTGTAAATCTGGTTCATTTACATTATAACATCTGTCTATTTCGGAAATTTGAAATAAATCGCATACTTGTAAATTAGGATGCTCTCGGACTTTACCATAGCAAATTTGTGCACTATTTTGTTTTATTACTTGAGTATATTTCATTCTAACTGTACTAGCAATGTGAATATCCTCTTCTAACGTAACATACGTTTTCCCTTGTATTCTCATACATTTTAGGTCAAAATAAAGCCTGACATTATTCTTTTAGAGGAAATCTAACCCTAGGATAAGGTTATGGTTGACCGACTTTACAACGCAAAACTCTTGAAAAACTACGGTACCACCGATTTTCATTTTAATAATTATGCATCCGAGGGCGCATAAGGGAGTAGAACCTGCTGTTTGCAAGCTAATGGGCCTTTTGATTAATCTAGGCTTATTTTTCAGCCCCTTATATACCCTTTCATGCATAATCGAAATGTGTGCTCCACTATCTACTAGAGTTCTATACTTTTGATCATCAATGGACAACATACATGAATTAGGACTTCCCGACACATTTATAGTTACAGATTTTCCATTTTGACTATTAATATTGTGATTATCTCTAGATGTGTCGGTCTTATTATTCGTTCTACTCTTTCTACCGCCCCACCATAGAAAGAGCGTCCTAGTTTCACCGCATATGACCTCTTTGACCTGGTAGGCTCTGCTTACTACCGTTTTGGTCAATGTTTCTATACATCGTCTTACCTCCACACTCAGGAGAAATGTGGCCAACTTCACCACACTTAAAACACGTGACCCTACGTTGTCGGTTTGCTCACATTTCCCTGATCATGTGGCCTTGCTGCCAACATTCATAGCAAGTTACCCCCACATTACGGACAATTCTACAGTCCTTTGGATGGTGCCCTCTCCCCTGGCATTTATAACAATATCTACCCCTGGAATGATTAATTTCCATGGGAATATGACCTTCACTCTGTCTAGTCTGACTTTTAATGGGGTGGTCCTCTAATGCCCTATTCTGTGAATAGTGACATTTGGATTAGTTTGACCTCCGGCAACGGCAACTCGGTGTCTCAAATTGAGTTCCTTAGTGGCAATATCTACGGCGTCACTTAATCTATGTGGCTCTTTTCTTAAGATAGTAACTTTTAACGTTTCGTTATTTATGAGGCCGTTCACAAAAATATCTACAAATTGATTCTGGACACCGGGTGCATTAATATCTTGATCACCAGCTTCTGCGAACGATCGTAACCTTTCAACATATACGTATATGTTTTCACCCAACTTCTGTTTGATTTGTCGGAGCAAAGTAAGGGCTAATTGTTTGTCAGGGATTTCACTAAAACGTTTAGCCAATTCCTGTATGTTCCTCCCTATATCTTTGTATAAAACCTGTTACCGGGTCCCGGGATGTTTGATACGCTAACATAACACAATCTTGGTCAGACGCGAAGACCATTAATTTATATTTCCCTATTTCTCGGATCCAATCATGGTATACTTTTGGGACTCACTCGAATGATTTTATTGTATTAGCAGCCCCCTGGAATCCTAGAATTAGTGACACATGACGTACATCATTCCTGATTGCTTGAAACGCAGCTTCAGTGGGGTCAATAGGTTGCGGCTGATGTTGAGAAGGTGACATACCCTCATTTTGACCTCCGTACATGGGTTGGTCGGTAATAACTGATTGATGCATTTTGGTGTTATTTGTACTCAGTTAAAATTACGGACAAACATTGTCAAATTACATGATCTTGAATAGTACTGGTTGCCTCCCTTTAAATATCTCTTACAGAACACCATACATCTAAAATAAGATACATGACTTTCATACTTATATTAAAGTATGTTAAAATTGGTGTACTTGTTTTAACATTACGTGCCAAAAATATATTTAATATTTCACTCACTGTCTTACATAATGTGCTACTAGTGGATGTTATATGCTGATTTTATAGTGAAAACTACAGGCAGAATTTGGTTCCAATTATAAATTTGCTTTGAAAAATGTACAGATCCCTAACACCGTATATACATTTATAAGCGTAATAAGCTAAGTGATTATACAGTGCAAATGTAGTATGCAAACATTTGTTGTGTTTTAACCTGCAGCCTATTCATAAACGTTTCGCACGATTTGTCAAAACAATAGACAATGTTGATAAGCTTCACATTCCAATTATATTTAATATCTGTTTTAAGACATATTCAGCGTGCGCTTCGAATTTCTTCTACCATTGTTTTGTATTGGCTATAAATATGCACATGCTATTTTATGCTGAATAAATATTATGTTATGTTATGTTATATGCGGACATTACAAGTGTTGCAATTATAATGACAATGTAATCATGTCCACCCACTGTGCAGTGTCAGATTTTAATGGATTTTAATGTACCTAACTCATGGTGAAAATGTATGGAATTATATGGCATTGTTTCGAATATTCATTATACTCCAGCACCAGTCACGTACAGTATTGCAGTAAGTTATTTATCTACATTATTTTAGAACCACAGGTAGTATTGTAGTAAGTTATTTATCTACATTATTTTAGAACCACAGGTAGTTAGAGAACACTCATCAGCCAACAAGTACTTCGTTTTCCATGTGAAAAATAACAATTTTGTGACACAAATATTAGTAAATCAAAGAAAGTGTTCCTACCTCCAATCCTTCCATTGCGTTGTGTCTGCGACTTAACCAAAGGTTGATCCTGGTTCATAGGCACCAAAAGACGTCCGTTGTAACGATGTGGACTCGGCGAGGCTCTCTGGACGTAATCACAGCAACAACAAAATCTTAATAGTATTTAATTACATCTAAGAGCCGACATTATAACCAACACTAGTCTCAATAGTAACCAACCAGGCTCTCTTCCTCTCTAAGCTCTCCGAGATGGTTTTATAGACAATTGTGAGAAGAGCTATAAGCTCTGCCCACAATTCTTTTAACTAATCAAATTCATTTAGCTTTTCAATTGTTGACAATTTGGCATGGAATATCAAATAGACTTGATCACACGATCATGCGTTTCCATGACCCTGTGACCCCGTCCGTGTCTACTGCCAGAGAGAGAGAGAGTGCAACACCTCTGCAAACCATGCATTAATTCCGGCTTGCACCAATCAATTCATTGTGGGTACACTGCTTAGTAAGCACTCTATCACCACATGTCTGGTGAAATCTCATATGATGGTTGCATGATCCAAACAATGGAATTCTTTCATCCATTTTATCAAGTGCAGACATGTATATCATATGTCCCCAACAAAGGGCATACCGTACACACACTGAACAGACTGTTGTCCTATAATATAATCATACATGTTTAAATAATTAAATTAAGAGTCATCAAAACATAAGGTAATTAATCACTACACATGTATATAGGCGTAAGGCAAAAGGTAACTATGTTACACGCTCAAACATTTTTCAGTTCGTGTACATGAGATTGTGCATCGCGAGGCGCAGTTGGGGGTGCCCAAATTTCCAGAAGGGGCCCTCAGAAAACTCCTAATTCATTTTTGTTCTGGTCTTCTGGAGCCCCCTTTCGGCCCGGGGCCCCTGGATATTAGCCAACCACTCCCCATGGACCGGCCGCCACTGCTGAGTGATCGTATGCAGCACTTGCTAGACAGACATGTACATGCCAAGTATAAGTTCAACGTGTTGATGAATACCGCTCTGACTCATCTCAAATGTATTTCGTTTCATATAAGGGTTTATCATAAAGTAAGAGGTACATGTACTATATTGATATATGTCAATAGTAATTACATGAATGCAGCATATGCATGTAACAAACATCATATATAGTTTCGATTGTTCTCATTATGATAAATTGAAATGTCTTACTTCTACTTACTTTACAATATTTAGTAAATACCGCTTTCACCGATTCCGATTCTCGTAGTCTCAGAGACAACATTTAAATATTTAGTCCCAGTTGTTCAAATAATCAGTCAACATCCTTAAAGCGACATTACATCGCAAAAAGCCAAATGAATGCATTTGTTCACGTATACATGCATTGCTACTACACATTCTTCCGAATACATTCGAACACTAACATTGAATCAATAAACATGTGTTTTTGCTGGCTACAAACAGTCAAAAGCGAAAGTAGGATTTCATATAACGGTCATCCACGCTCCTGAAATGACGTTTGTTTGTCATTGGAGTCAATACTAAACGCGCCATATTTCGCTTAGAGATTATTTAACTAAGATTAGTCTACAAATCAATATGCATAGGAACAAATGTGAGATATAACGGTAAATATGTACGATACATCGTGTTATTCAGGATACAGGCATTGTATTATGCATGAATGTTGACCCTATTTACATTATTTTGTTATGTCAACAAACCGCGTATACGACGCTTATTTATTTGTTAAAATACTGAGTTTTTGAGGCAAATATTGAAAATAAAAATCATACCATATAATAGGAAATTGCATTCTGCAACATTTGCGTTTTCTCATACATTTTAAAAGAAGGTAAAATAGGGATACTGACACAGGTATCATTATACTGTGTCACAATAGGCAATATAATGTGTCGTAATTGACAAGTTATGTTAAAAATTAAGCTATTATCTAATATCATACTTGTATGTATACCTTAAATTTCTATCCTGGTATTTACAATTCATTGTAATACACCATGAAACACTAATATTTCTGGGACAATATTTCGCGCTTTACCATTAGCAAACAAAAAACAAACTTCTCTCACAATACACCGAGCCCGAGGCTCCAACCCCACGAATTCATACATTACTGCATTAAAATATATTATGAGACCTATTAGTAAGTGCTCTTAAATAATAATTTATGTCACACACAAAAAGGAAAATCCGCGAAAGAAGATTTATTATAAACCTAAAATGTTTCACATTGTATGACATAATTATACTCCTATTACTAAAACATCATACAAGAATGATTAAATAATTTATCATACAATGTACAACATCGTTTATCAAGCATCACATAGCAGGCGTTGGCACTAGCATTGACGCTTATGGTCTTCACATACTTATTAGCAAAGTCATTAAACAACTCATTAGCTTTAGACAACATACTGTTTCTAATGTCTATGTATAATGGACAGTCTAAAAATACATGTATTCCATTCTCAACAACATGAATTCCAATACTATAGCAATACATACATTTTCTTTTATTAAAAGGGACATTATTGTACCGTACCACCTCTACATATATCGGCGCTGTTCCACTACGGAAATTAGCCAATGCTCTTCTATTTGCTCTACTTTATACCAATTTACAATATGGTTCCATAGTATAAAATCACACTTAAAGGTTCGATAAAAGAGTAGTTTGTTTCTACCACCGCCTCGCCGGGCAGTTAACTCGATCTACTTCCGCCCTCCATGTGTCAATATCATCATCCAGAGTGTTTGGCAATATGGCATTTGTACACTTGTACTACTTTGTGTATATGGTATTATATATGTATGTTTATATGTGTCCATGTAAAACGTGTAATTGTATATTTTACATGTTCACTTGTGCTCTTCATGTATATGGAGGTAACAAAAGGATTAATTAATTTCTAAAATTCCAGTTTTTGCAGTTATTACGATGATGGGCACACACACATATTTTCTTATTCAATCTATCTGCAGGCATATTTACAAGTCTTGACCACTGGTTAATAACTGCTTTCTTAACTTTACATACCATTGGCGTCCAACCAATGTCACCATTTACTGCTGCATTAGGGATATATTTCCCCACATTTTGAAAATACCTTGCAGTTCTATGTTTGATAGCATTTATACAACTAAATTCCTCAGTTCCCCAAATACTAGCAGCATATGTTACTTTAGGAACACCAGTTGACTCGTACAGTTTAGTAAAGGCTTGGTATCGAAATCATCCAATCGGCTCTACCGGCTGACTGGGCCACATATTTAGATGTGTTGCATAGTCTACGTCTTCGGTCAAAACCCGACCTAAATATTTATACTGAGAGGCATACACAATCTGAGAGTTTCCACAATTAAACACAAAATCGCTCCTGCGAACAGAAGGATTCCTAAAATGTACTATATTAGATTACTAACATTGATTTGCATACATTTTTCAGTACACCAAACATACATCTCATTTAAAATATATTGCAGATTTTCAGCACTATCACCTAATAACACAAACTCATGTGCGAACATCAACATTGACCAGTTTACTCCAGCTATGGCTATACCATTGTTAACATATTTAATTTAGCAGCCATGTCATTGATATAGATATTAAAAAGCATAGTTGATAAGGAACAACCTTTTTTTAAACCGGTTTTAAAACCAATCAGTCGTGAAACTATCTGACTCAAAAAGACTAATGTTCTCATTTACTGTACAGAAAGTGTCATTATTATAACATAACATAACATAAAGATATTTGCATAAAACATTTACATGTTTATAGACTTAAACATCAATCAATACGGTGAAACACAAATTCGCAAGTATAACTAGCCTTAGCAAGGAAGAACTCATTATATACCAGTCATAATCAAATAATGCTGCATGGGATGAAACTTCATAGTAATATATATTATGTTATTTGTGCTCTAAGTTTGAAAGCATGATATACAAATTTAGCTGTACTGTTAATAACTCTATCACTGTTAGCAGTCATAAGAGATACACATTTGTTAGAAATTATAGAAATCTCCTGAAATACTGGTTGTATCATATTTTGTATCATTTTTACTCAATGTGAGAACAACTGTTCTGGGCACATTTTGTTTACCGTGCAACTTATGTTTAACAAGAAAAGCTGTGACAACAAGTGTTGCCATAGCAAAACTCATCTGCTATAAATAATGATGTAGGGGTTAGAGAATGGAGGTATACATTAGCAAGACATCCCAATCTCCCCATATTTAAGTCGCCATAGCATAAATGAATTTGGGCGACTAAGTTTTCTAAAACGTTTAAAATAAACATCATCTAAAGGTCATGAGCCTGACCCTCTCAATATCAAATCTTTCAGATGGGACTATAAACGAGAGACTCGCCTCTTTGCTAAACAACTGGCATATAAAACAACCAACGTGTGGACACTATTTATACTAAGAATAACTATGCATGGTTTACTGATAAGCACGAGAAACGACAATATAGCAAACACGTCGACAGTGTTGTAGGAAAGGGTTGTTGCAATGACTACATGCATATAAACAAGGTTAGCTAAAGAATGCCTTTAAATCGATGTATATTCAATATGCTAGGTCACTTGCATAAGTGTTGAAGGGTGGTAGGGGAAACCTACATGTGTATATTCAACCTGTAAATAGGGATGAAAAGGTTAGACAAGGAAGTAGCAGTTAATTGGGAAGCAGTGGTTAGGTAAAATACATTAAATATATATATATTGACAAAATGTTGCTATCAAGTCATTTTGTCCTTGTTTAAGGAATTTCTATAGTCAACAGTTGTGTTATCATCTGTGACCTGGGTTGGGGATTTGCGTCAGGGAATGTATGTTTAAATGTTAAACCAAATCGACCTGCATAGCCTACAGTAAATACAAATGTTATTGCTCTCTATTGTGACATGTATTTCACTAATATTCAAACACATTCAAGACACTGTATTGAGTGCTGTCTATAAATCACAATAAATGGTACAATGATCATCTTATTATTTTGCTATGTCTCATCACAGACAACCACTATGACACATTTGACTGTTCACATATACGGAACGATACAGTACAACCGCACATATGTGACCATCTGCAGCAAATATGTATTCCTGTAAAACACAATATATAAATTATTGTTATTGTATATACAGGCCCAACAGCTGTAGATTGCTGTAATTGAAATTGGCTTGCCGGCATTAGTGTCAACATCACTGAAATTCAAAAATAAATGCAGGAACAAAAATATAAGTTTTGGTATTATAATGTTTAGTGGCTTTACTGCGAGTACATGTGTGGACTGCACTAACGTGTGTTCTTGGAAACATTATCTGATCGGACAAATCTATAATGTGGACCAATCTCCTAGTTTGTTGAATGCTATACTTCATGTGTATTTCCAGGATCCTATCTACATGTTCCTGGTACTTGCCAACATAATCCACCATATTGGAAGTCTTAAAATCTTCAAAATTTACGGGAATTATAATAGCAATCGTAAATGAATTTAAAATGGTAGACATATTGAATGGCAATTGGCAGTTTCGTGGACTCAATTGTAAGTTTTGAGAAGCGTTTAAGAAAAAACAACCGCAGACAAGACAGGCAAAGAACATGGTATCAATTGTGAGAACAAGTTGTCAACAAATCACACAGTTGTGATAAACTTCAGCCAAACATGTAGATGACAATTTTGTAATTGCTACCATCAACATGACCTATCCCACATCATGGCCGAGTGTGGGGCCGGTAACTTTCAGGATGATCATTACCTTGTGAACCTTACCACATCACTGATCAGTCAATAATCTCCCAACTCTCCTCGCCATCATATACAATTGTATATGCTACGACATGTACCAAAATGATAAAACATTCTCAACTCTCAAGATGAATATGAAGCATTTTTGATTGGCTGATTCTGGGTATCAACCTAACACTATGGTACATACTTTGAAATTAGTTTTATAATCCTGGACGTACTATATTCATACGAATAACAATTATGTATAACCATTATTTTATGTATAATTGGTAGTCTAAATCAGTCTACATATTTACATAGTAATGACAGACAGGCGGGTACAGTAGGGAACACAGATCTGAGCGAAGAGACGAAAACCAGTAGACAATGTAAAAAGAATGATTTCACGTGTATTTCATGCAAATAGTTGTCAGTTGTTTATTATATTGTTTTACCCTATGAAGATTTAGATATATATTCTGAGTTTGGGGTAACTAGATTATCTGATTTAGCAATAGACGGAATTGAAACTAGAATCTTACCGAATAACTCACTGTTGTTATGTATTTTCATACGAATAACAATTCGGTATAACTATTACATTTTACATTTGTATAATTGAAATTGGGTAAAAATGGATTTACCCAGCAATTAGGGATGTAATGAAGTATAACAAGGCTGTATATATGTCAAACATGCTCTATTTATGTCATTTATTGTCATATTATTAACTTAGTAAGTCGTTCCTCTAGAATTAATATGTTATTAAAATGATATAACTTTATTTATGTATAATATCAGTGTCTGTAAATGCAGATAAAAACCCATCTCCCCCATCTAGACTGGTGGGATTTCAGAAAAAAGGCCCTGCATAAGGTTCTAGGGGCATTTTGGGGTAAACGTTGGGAACCGGACTTCTTAACATATTTCAGGCATGCCGAATCCGATAAACCCGGTCCCAAGCAACATTTTGAGTTTTTGACCATCTAATTTGCATAAACAAAATGGCCGCCAAATGGCAAATGTTGAAGCATTCTTCTACGATATTTCTGTAACCAGGCAAGCTATAATGACAAATCAAGTGTCTATACCTATATTTTGAAGGGCAGGGAATATGGTTCAGACATTTCCGAAGTCATTGGTGGTGAAAAATACTCATGAATATGCAAATTAGTTGCCGCCATTACAGAAAAGTCCGTTTTCATGAATATCTCTGTAACCGGGCAAGCTATAATGACAAATCAAGTGTCTAAACCTATATTTTGAAGGGCAGGGAATATGGTTCAGACATTTCCGAAGTCATTGGTGGTGAAAAATACTCATGAATATGCAAATTAGTGGCCGCCATTACAGAAAAGTCCGTTTTCACGAATATCTCTGTAACCGGGCAAGCTATAATGACAAATCAAGTGTGTATACCTATGTTTTGAAGGGCAGAGAATACGATTATGACATTTCTAGAGTCATAAACAATACTCATGAATATGCAAATTAGTGGCCGCCATTACAGAAAAGTCCATTTTTACCAACATATCTGTAACCAGGCAAGCAATATGAAAAATGCAAGTGTCTATACCTATGTTTTGAGTACCGGGTAATCCAAGGGTTTCAGAAAGGGGATTCCCCGAAATCTGTGTAATAGAATCGACCGACCTCGCAAATGAAATCAATAAAATCAAAATAATTCCATATACTTTTGTTATATTTGTTTATTTATAATAGTCCGTTAAGTTTAGGAACATCAATCCATGAGGTGAAATGTTAGTGAGTTGTTATTGGGGAAATATGTTTGGTGTTGGGCGTTGTACTACTCAGTAATTGCATACATGTACAATTAAAAATAGCACCATTTTACGGTGAACAGAATAGACCGGGACTTTATGTTTTGCAGCCTGTGATATAATGTTAGCAACGCTATATGTCTAATAATAACAAGTAAGTAATATCGTTTTCATTTAGGAAATATTCTTTATGGTACTGGTAAATGTAGTGTATTTGGCGTACTTATTAGAACCAGCTGTTTCTCAGTGTTGACCTACTTTCCAAAAATCATAGCATTCAGTTACATTGAACTGTTTTGTAAGTAAAATCTTTTTCTTGACCAGTCATTCAGATCCCGATATATATTTGTCATTTATCGGAGATAAATTAGTTTCCACCAGGTATGAAATATTGTCCTGTTACATAACGGCATTAATGCGTATTATTTATCAAAGACTTGAATGTCTCTGTAAGTCTGTGGTGGGTGGGGTATTTTGTTAAAACATATTTGTTCCCGTCATACATCATTACATTCCGGTATCAGTATGTTAATATAATATTATTATGTTGCAATGATGTGTTTTTTGCATTGTGTAATGCATTTAATGAGTTTGGGTATGTTGGGATCTTTTAAAAACTTTACAATTACACCTGGATTTCCCATTGAATTGTCAATTTGTTGAAGACAAATGGGTGGCGTTCTTGTAGAGCGTCGAATTTGGTATGGAACTGTCCCGGGTTGTATGATCGGTCAGGTCACATTGTTGCAAGGCATCTAACATACATTGCTTAGTATTGGTGGGCTAACCCTGCCCATGAAATCATGGCTAGGTCCGTGCAAGGGGTTTGATATTAATGGAACATACATACATACAAAAAAGTATAATGGTGCAGGGATTGAACCCACGACCACCCGCTTGCATGTTGGCTCTCCTAAGTGGGCATGTGCAGTCTGATGTATAGACTGTGCCGAATCGCTACACTTCTCCCTCCTGTTCTTTGTAAATGTACTGACAAGTATGAGGTGCTGAGAATTACTCGCAAAATAAAGCTACTCATTGTTCTTTACACCATCCACAACACTAAAGATAACCGATTCCGCCACATTGTAAATACCCCTGGCAAGGCAAAAGTTTCTTTCCTATGGTTTTAAGCAGAAAAAAGACACTATATCTGCAATGACTTTAAATTATACAACAACAACACCAATGTGTATTAGCAAATCCACATAATATATGCCTTTGACTAACGACAAGGAGTGTAGCAAACATGTTTAACTCTCTGAAAACCTGTGTACTGGGGGCTTGAACACATGACTGCCGTCTTGCAAGCCGTCCACACTTCCAACTGGAATAACCAATTAACTGGGCAGTCTGAAGAACCGACATCAACTAAAGTAATTGCAATGTCATAATAATCACTGATAAGATTAGACAGTTTAGCATTTCATAACTGTCGGTTTATATGCAAAACACACCTTTTATTCTACTAGGTTGACATCACAATGTCAAGGAAGTGGAAACACAGCGTGGTAGACTCGGTTCCAGAAAACATGCTACATTGCCTCTGTCGCTAACAAAATTATGATACAAAGATGATGATGCAGTACAATTTGTAATGGATGGGTTCCACCTTGGTTGTGTTGACTTAGACGAAGGAGCGGCTGGGAACCTGTCACACCGGAACAGTCCACCAGACTGTATATATGTGATGACTGAAAACCCATCATTATCAAACAAGGGTAAATTACTGTGTAGACTAGTAATAATTATATCTACGTTTAACTCTGCACGCTGGCTAAAGTAAAGACTACATGTATAAGTAGCTCAATAATTTTAGCAGTCAACAATTTATTAATGTGTGTTTTTCTTGTTTGTAGTTTTAGGGGGGTATTCAGGAAATAGTCAAGTGATTTTCATTAGTATTGTGTCATTATTAATCTACACTACTGAAGCACTTCGTCGAAAATTATATTTTTTGATGAACAAACCCTCGTCTTTTGAGTGAAATCTGGCTGGATGCGGCAAACGTTTTGTGAAATTATTATATAGCATACATATATAAATACATGCATGTTTTTTTTTTAAATTGTGTTTTATTTGAAGAACAATTATTATATATATATAAAGACTCTGGATAGGGCTATAATTGGAACAGATTTGTTTACAATTGTTGCATATAGAACCACTTTATTGATCAGTGCGAAATCTGACGTCCTACTAGAATCTCTGAACTACGATTTATATACTAGTACCTCCAAACACTTCATATCCCAGTGTTACTATCCCTGAATACTCCCAAAAAGTATATACATCTTAAGTTGTTTCCTCTGTTTTATCTGTGTTTTCTTTGCTCAACATGCTATCAGTTTCCAAATGGAAAATTCAATTTCTCAGCAAGACAAACTAATATTAATTTGTTTTTCAATGAGTAAATATTCAAAAAGGGTGACAGCACTTTCAACTGGGCGTGGTTTTCGTGGACATATGTATTACCCTGCTCCTGTTAAAACAACTCACTGGTGTACATGTTTTATTATTTTTAGGACATTCCAACCTAGGATGTTAAGTTACAGATTCTTCTCAGTTATTGATGGAATAGCTAGTCTCAAGTTTATTTATTAAAAAGCAAACGTTTGTATTATACCATTGTGTACACTTGTTATTTGTGTATATACCTATGTAATATGTACAATTGTTTGAATAAAAAAACATCGAAATTCAAAAATAAAAGTTACAGATTCAAGCTCAATGGCATTCCTTGGATTTCATCATGGTGTAAGTATTTGCCAAAACAATCCACTTTTAGTTTATACAAATTTAGCAATTTAACTTGATTGCGAAACAAGTTCCTACAACTTATATTAACCCTTTCCCTCATAGAAGCACCTCTTGATGCCATTACCAATACGACATACATTGACAATGTAGTAGCCAAACCAATGTTCATAATGCAGGCCAGAATCTCATGTTTTCCCAGTAATATCTATGGAGTTGGGATAGATATGGTGACTACTTATCCACTGCACTATAATAAATGGCTGTCGTTTGTATGGAGATATAATAGTATACTAACCTAAATCTCTATGAAGGAAAGGGTTAATCCTAAGACAATAATTATGTGAAATTTAAGTGCCTTGCCTAATGGCACAATTGTAACTGCGAATTCCACTTCTACATTCTCTGTAATTTTATTTTCATTATTTAATACCCTTTGTTAGTAGCATCTCTGTATATTTAACACGCATAGCGGAATGGTCTCCGTCTACCCGTCACAAATTTGTGTCCTCTCAAATATCTTGAACCGCTGGAGGAATCCTATAATCACTTGACATGTATGTTGCTCGAGATGATGTGCAGAGCATATGTTTCAGGCATGTCGGGTAATGTTGATACATGTATGTGTGAGAAATAGGGCTGCCACATGTACGATCCTTTGTACACGGCATGACGTCGTTTACACTCTGTTTATTCTCCATGATTATTTACATGTACTAGGTCTCACAAAATTCAGTGAAACGGTCGATGCTATGATTTTATTACGTCACTAAGCTTCATTATACAACGTCATCAATTAAGATAGTGTACACGGTTACTCAATTAGTACACTTGTATTACCATTACACGACACGGCTCCGTTTACACGTGTAACCGTTGAAACCCTAGTGAGAAATACTCCATGTCAGACACATCAGATTTTGTATGCATTTTAATCATTTGTCTGACCAGTGTCAAACTATTAATATCACAATATCATGGCCTGTAATCGGTGCCTATGGTTTCTAGGGTGCCAAAACAGTTTGTAGTGAAACTCAGATTACATATGTTGATGATAATATGAAGAAATTGTCATTAATATGCAACGGATCGACATAACATTTAGTTTCAGTCCTTGTATATACAAGCCTGCCATAATTGAATTGTGCCAATGTCTGAGATTTTTGAAATCACAAAAGTTGGTATGCAGCGAAGATAATTCGAATTCACAAATGGAGCGACAAACAATAAACCTGAAGTTCCTGCCGTTGTCACCACTTTCGAAAAAGCACTGCTGCATAAAATAAAATTATGTAGATTCAAACATAAAAATAGTATGTCCAGGATTATTTTCAAATTCTGTACCATAGTGTTAGGTTGATACCCAGAATCAGCCAATCAAAAATGCTTGATATTCATCTTGAGATTTGACAATGTTTTATCATTTTGGAACATGTCTTAGCATTTACAATTTATATGAAGGAGTGTTGGGGGATTACAATTGTATATGAGGCGAAGTGTGGTCATTCATGTGGGAGGAGAGTCCGGAGAAAACAACTGTATATATGGCGACCATCGTACAATCTTACATAATTCCCTGTCCGGGGATCAATCGCATTGGCGAGAAGCGAGCGCGATAACAACTGATAATCGAGGAGAGCTACCACAGTGTTATTGATACCCAGAACAGCCAATAAAAATGATTGATATTCATCTTGAGATTTTACAATTTATCATTTTGGAGGAATTTGGGAGCATTCAATTGTATATGATGGGGAGGAGAGTTGGGGGGTTACAATTGACTGATCAGTGATGTGGTAAAGTTCACAAGGTAATGATCATCCTGAAAGGTAACAGCCCCACACCATGCCATGATGTGGGATAGGTCATGTTGATTGTAGCAATTACAAAATGGTCGTCTCCATGTTTGGCTGAAGTTTATCACAACTTTGTGATTTATTGACAACTTGTTCTCACAATTGATACCATGTTCTTTGCCTGTCTTGTCTGCCGTTTTTTCTTAATCGCTTCTCAAAACTTATACTTGATTCCACGAAACTGCCAATTGCCATTCAATATGTCTACCATTTTAAATTCATTTACTATTTCTATTATAATTCTCATAATATTTGATGATTTTAAGATTTCCAATATGGTGGATTATTTTTGCAAGTACCAGGAACATGTAGATAGGATCCTGGAAATACACATGAAGTCTAGCATTCAACAAACTCGGAGATTGGTCCACAGTATAGATTTGTCCGATCAGATCATGTTTCCAAGAACCCACGTTATTGTAGTGCACACATGTACTCGCAGTAAAGCCACTAAAAATTATAATACCAAAACTTATATTTTTGTTTCTGCATTTATTTTTGAATTCCAGTGATTTTGACACTAATACCAGCAAGCCAATGTCAATTACAGCAATCTACAGTTGTTGGGCCTGTATATACAATAACAATAATTTATATATTGTGTTTTACAGGAATACATATTTGCTGCAGATGGTCACAGATATTTGGTTGTACTGTATCGTTCCGTATATGTGAACAGTCAAATGTGTTATAGTGGTTGTCTGTGATGAGACAGCAAAATAATAGAGGATCATTGTACCATGTATTGTGATTTATGGAAAACACTCAATACAATGTATTGAATGTGTTGGAATATTAGTGAAATACATGTCATGATAGAGAGCAATAACATATTTATTTATTGTCGGCTATGCAGGTCAATTTGGTTTAACATTTAAACATACATTCCTGAACACCGTAGTTGATGATATACTTCTCTGTAAATTTTCGAATTTCTAACTGTATGAATAGTGAGAAGAAGTTAGGAATAAGTGACTTCTTCCCAAGATTTCAGTCAAGCTTAATCACTGACTGCCTGACCCAAACAACCATCAATTAATTACATATTTAAATTATGGAGAAATATTTCCCAACCACTTGACCTGTTTACTCCTACAAATTGGCGGTAGTTTCTATGGAAAACAAGTGGAAATTACCCACCATGTTCAAAATCCATTTTAGATCATTAGTTTATTTCCGTTAATAACATTTTTTCGATATTTAAAGCGGATATCACAATATAGCATCCCCGTATGTAGTTTATAGATGCGTAAATCCTGAAAAATGTTAGCAAGTGTTGAAGAAACTACATATATGGTTACCGCCCCATCCGGCGGCGTCAGTGAACACGTTCAAGCGTCTTCTCCTCAGCAACCATAGGGTCTATATTCACCATTTATGATTTAGTATTTACTTATCATCATGGTACAAATTCTTCCATCTCAAAATATTACAAATTCTTCGGAAAATCTACCACCGACATTTAGTAAGATTGATCAATGTACAATACAATGATATTCATAGTTGTTGCATGAGTCAGGTGAGCTATATAGGGCCATCGTGGTCCACTTTATTGTAAATAAAACATCATAAATATTTGCTCAAGTTGTTAGAAATGTATAATTTCTTATGCAATTGCATGTATATATGTATTTAGACTACATGTATATAAATTATGTTCATCAATGTTTTATGATTTGCATCTTTTTGAATATCTGTGTAGAAACATTGCTGTCATGTACTATGATGATATTTGTTGTATTTTACTTGAATTAAACATGTTTATTTCTTAATCTTGTTATTAAGTGATTCCCTGACGCAAATCCCCAACCCAGGTCACAGATGATAACATAACACAACTGTTGACTATTGAAAGTCCTTGTTTTTCCCCACCAGACTGTAGGCCTACATGTATTTATAAACAAGGACAAAATGACCTGGTAGCAACATTTTGTCAATATATATATTTGTTATGTCTTAATGTATTTTACCTAACCACTGATTCCCAATTTTTAATTTCCATTAACTGCTACTTTCTTGTCTAACCTTTTCATCCCTATTTACAGGTCGAATATACAAATGTAGGTTTCTCCTACCACCCTTCACCACTTATGCAAATGACCTAGTATATTGAATATACATTAAGATTTAAAGGCATTCTTTAGCTAAATTGGTTTATATGCATGTAGTCAGTGCAACAACCCTTTCCTAAAACACTGTCGACATGTTTGCTATATTGTCGTTTCTCGTGTTTAACAGTAAACCATGCATAGTTATTCTTAGTATAAATAGTGTGTGTTTTACGTTTATTTATCGTCGTTACCGGTTGCCTATATGAGCGACGCCTCCTGAAGAGATTTGTCATTTTATATTTTGGAGGATAGTGTGATGATACAGACAGATACCCATTCCAGAGTCCCATCTGGTTCATTTACGTGCACAGTGTAATTCACCGACACGAGACCTCGGTTTAACGTCACATCTGAAAGACTGTTAATTTTATTAGGGTCAGACGGGGGATCGAACCTGTGATACCTGGATTACCAGTCCAGCGTGTTACCACTGGACTACAGATCCACCTAAATAGTGTCCACACGTTGGTTGTTTTATATGCCTGTTGTATAGCAACGAGGCGAGTCTCTCGTTTATAGTCCCATCTGAAATATTTGATATTGAGAGGGTCAGGCTCATCACTTTTAGATGGTATTTATTTTAAACGTTTTAGAAAACTTCGTCGCCCAAATGCATTTATGCGATGGCGACTTTTAAATATGGGTGGTGGGGGGTTGAGATGTCTTGCTAATATATCCTCCATTCTCTAACCCCTACATCATTATTTATAGTAGATGAGTATTGCTATGGCAACAATTGTTGACATAGCTTTTCTTGTTATGTTTGGATCTACATAATTTTATTTTATGCAGCATGCTTATTCTAAAGTGGTGACAACGGCAGGAACTTCAGGTTTATTGTTTGTCCCGCAATTTGTCAATTCGAATTGTCTTCGCCGCATAATAACTTTTGTGACTTCAAAAATTTCAGGCATTGGCACAATTCGATTATGGCAGGCTTGTATATACAAGGACTGAAACTAAATGTTATGCCCATCCTTTGCATATTAATGACAATTTCTTCACATTATCATCAACATATGTAATATGTACATAACAACTCACTAACATTTCACCTCATGGATTGATGGTCATAAACCTAACGGACTATTATAAATAAACACATATAACAAAAGTATTTGAACCTATTTGATTTTAGTAATTTCATTTGTGAGGTCGGTCGACTCTATTACACAGATGGGGGAGATGGATTTGTATCTGCATTTACAGACACTGATATTATACATAAATAAAGTTATATCATTTTAATAACATATTAATTCTAGAGGAACGACTTACTAAGTTAATAATATGACAATAAATGACATAAATAGAGCATGTTTGACATATATACAGCCTTGTTATACTTCATTACATCCCTAATTGCTGGGTAAATCCATTTTTACCCAATTTCAATTATACAAATGTAAAATGTAATAGTTATACCGAATTGTTATTCATATGAAAATACATAACAACAGTGAGTTATTCGGTAAGATTCTAGTTTCAATTCCGTCTATTGCTAAATCAGATAATCTAGTTACCCCAAACTCAGAATATATATCTAAGTCTTCATAGGGTAAAACAATATAATAAACAACTGACAACTATTTGCATGAAATACACGTGAAATCATTCTTTTTACATTGTCTACTGGTTTTCGTCTCTTCGCTCAGATCTGTGTTCCCTACTGTACCCGCCTGTCTGTCATTACCATGTAAATATGTAGACTGATTTAGCGTTGCGTTCCATTTTAAATGTGACTCTGCAATACGTAAAATATCATAATTCATATTAACTACACAGTTTTCTCTAAAAATAAAATTACCAGAGGCGACATCCTCACACCAACCATTGGCATTCCAAAAGCATAGCTTAACCTATAGCATATATTTATCTGATTCATAAAAGTTTCTACTGTATAGCTGATTCCGGCGTCTGTTCCACTAGTTTTCGTCTCTTCGCTCAGATCTGTGTTCCCTACTGTACCCGCAGAATACTGTACCATCCTTATTCATTGTTAGTTTGGCCTGTCATGCAGCAACCTGTTCAAGGCAATAAGAATACTGTAGCATCGTTATTCATTGTTAGTTTGGACTGTCATGCAGCAACCCGTTCAAGGCAATAAGAATACTGTAGCATCGTTATTCATTGTTAGTTTGGACTGTCATGCAGCAACCCGTTCAAGGCAATACGTATACTGTAGCATCCTTATTCATTGTTAGTTTGGACTGTCATGCAGAAACCCGTTCAAGGCAATAAGAATACTGTAGCATCCTTATTCATTGTTAGTTTGGACTGTCATGCAGAAACCCATTCAAGGCAATAAGTATACTGTAGCATCCTTATTCATTGTTAGTTTGGAGTGTCATGCAGAAACCCGTTCAAAGCAATAGGAATACTGTAGCATCCTTATTCATTGTTAGTTTGGACTGTCATGCAGAAACCCGTTCAAGCAATAAGAATACTGTAACATTTTTATTCATTGTTAGGTTGGACTGCCATGCCATTCAAGGCAATAGGAATTTTGTAGGTAGCATCCTTAGTCATTGTTAGTTTCTATCATGTCATTCAAGGCAATATGAATTGTGTAGGTAGCATCCTTATCCATTGTTAGTTTGGACTATCATGTCATTCAAGGCAATAGGAATTTTGCAGGTAGGATCCTTATGTATTGTTAGTTTGGACTATCATGTCATTCAAGGCAATAGGAATTTTGCAGGTAGGATCCTTATGCATTCTTTGTTAGTCGGCTTTCTTGATTATGGCAGTTGTTAACAGATTCGCTTCTAACCAATGCAACCCGGGTTCGACCCTGGAACCGGGATTATGTGAGATGGTACGGTGTTCGCCAGATCGGTGAGGTTGGTTTTCTTCGAGTACTCCGGTCATCCCCACCCCCTAGTCGAATAACCGATCATATACACTATCACCCACGTCATAGAGAGTGATTAATTATAAGTTATTAGCTTGTGTAGTTTGTTTCGCAATCTTGTAAAGTAAGTAAAGTCATAAATAAAGTTTATACTTTATTGTTGGTTTGGATTGTCATGCAGAAAAACTCTTCAAGACAATAGGACGATATCAGAATCCTTATCCATTGATGGTTTGGATTGATATGCAGAAAACATTTCGACACAATAGGAATATTGTATCATCCATCCTTACCCATTGTCGATTTAAGACTCTAGGAATGGAATATTGTAGCAGCCTTCCTCGCCCATTTATTAGTTTGGATGTTCATGCAGAAATGATTTTGCGTTGCCATACATCTCTCTCTCCCTCTCTCTCTCCTCTCTCTCCCTCTCTCTCCCTCTATCTCCTCTCTCTCTCCCCTCTCTCTCTCCTCTCTCTCTCCTCTCTCTCTGTCTCATACATTTTGCATTCAATATGCTTCTTCTAAGGAACCAAATGAAGAATTTAATGTTACCAGGTGTGGCACTAATATGCTTACAATAATAGGTACAATGTTTATTCAAATTGGCCGGGTCGTATTGTATATGATGTATGGTCCAAACAGCTCAAAATCAAGATGCGGGATGCGATGGCGTTACATATAGTGTTGTAAGTAATGTAATGACTTGGTTCGTAATCGAGCTAAAACGAGTTTGCATAAACTAACAAACACATTGGAAATTTGCCTTAATCAAACATTGGCTAACATTCTAGTTAAATAATCACCTGCCACATGGTGATACACAACAAACGATATGTAGTATCTCCATTCTTAGTTTCTCCATTCTTAATATGTCCCGTTTACCAATTCAGCGAAATCGACAACTATGTGGTACCATTAAGCATATCATCTGGCTGTCGGATGGTGTATTTCCATATATGCTTGTAAAGTTGTCTATAACATATATGTTTGCAGTTCTTGTAGTTAGGATATTACCGACAATGTCAGATTAAATAAGCGAGTTGCACTATGGGCGAATGCTAAATCTAAAAGTTATTTAAAAAACTGGATTTACTATGTCAAGAGACAGTTTGCAGACATTATTTTGATGGATTACTGTGTAACCTATAGATGGTAGATATTGTGGAAAATGCTGTAATAGAGAAATATGTTACTGACTGGTCCACCTCTATTAACAGTGTGCCCGGTGTTTCTGGACGTGATCGCGATACTCTTAGAACATACTGAACATTTAAATGTCAATTTCAAGCAGAAGTACATGATGTATATTGTAAAATGATTTTACCCACACGACACAGATCAGCATTATGTAAATTTAGATGTGGAGTTGCTCTATTACGTATAGACACCGGCAGATATGAGAATATACCACTTAATGAACGTAATTGCCCTTTCTTTAATATATTATAAGATGAACGCAACGTATTATTAGAAGAATGTTCACTGTATTATGATTTGAGAGCTGTTCTCTTAGAGCATGCCTCATTATATGAAAATGAATTTCGGAACAAGCCTGTATCCGACCAACTTAGAATTATTTTCATGAGTGCTTTATGTCCATTTCAGTATTTCAAAATGTCTGGTTTTAATAAGTATTTAATTTTCAATTAGCAGTATCCGACCAGCTTAGAATTATTTTCACTACTATATCTCTGATTAGAATTGTTGCCAAAACCTGTTTTTATATTCTTTAAAGACGCTCTTTTTATGTATGTAAATATTGTATCAATTTGTTGTATTAATTGTTTGTCTCTTATCCATTCCGAGAAACAGCTACCTCATATTTGCATGTTCTGTACATGTATTGAGTGACACAAAAGAGATGTTCTGTTCTGATGTTCTGGTAATTAGTTTAACCACAATCTGATCGAGGTTGATAACTGCTTTTTTAAAACATTTCTTAATTGCACATGAATGTTTTATTTCCATTTCAGTGTTTCAAAATTTCTGGTTTTAATAAGTATTTAATTTTCAATTAGCAACAGTTCCTCGGTTTTAATAATTATTATGTAAATATAATAATAATATGTCAGTAGACTGTGATAGTTTGAGTATCTGAGATTAGATTAGTCTCTTATAATTATTTTATAATGAATGTTGTTGTATTTGCCATGCTAATTTGTTGTATATATTTTATGTATTGTACAACCATGAGACTGGAATAAAGAATACATCTTAGCAATTAAGAAACTGGATGATTCCATCTTAATCGTCATCATTCTGCACTTCTCAGAATTCAAGATGGCGTTCAAAATAGCCATCAAAAATAAATATAATGGAGTTATTATTGTCGTTATGTGTTGTCCAAATAGATCATAAATCAACTCAAACTAATCAGAATGAATACTTTTATTAAGACAATTAACATACATTACAATAAATGATGAAATCAACGTATGTGTATTAAATATATTAGCTGTGTCATTCAAGTAACGTTCTTAATTTGAACAGACAATTCTGAACTAATACATAATACATTCACATTCTTATTTTGAGGCCCTCATTACATAGGTAACCCCGTTTATTTCCATTTTTTAAACACATTGAATAATACATACAATTTTAACAAATAGTTCAGGTGAACATGAAGTATATAACACATAACTATGTTCTTTATATCCTAAAATGGAAGCAAGATAACAATACATATCAACTGTTCAAAGTTCCTCAACATTTTGGTTCCTTGTTCGCCACATTATATTACCTTAAATGCGAAACGAAATATAAAAGATAACAATGACGAATGGAGGTATTACACACTTATTCCCAAAGTTTTCATATATTAAGCAATTTGGAAAGAAATTTTAATCTTTTTACCCTACAATCCAAATTTTACGTTATATTTCAGCTTGTATATAAATTGATTTATCTTCGGAGTCATACCCGAGTGCTTACATTCACATTAAATACCGTATACTCACACACAATAATAACATTTAGTGTTACAGACTAGTTAAAACAGTTATATGTGTTTGATTAACAGCTTGATTAAGTACTTTGATTTATCAGTCGGTGCTGCAATTGGATATACTTGGCATTGGAATTATCATTAAAAATGTGCTGATATTGGATATTTACCTTCGTTCTGGTAAGTTTTGATGGGCGTTAAATATGGGATATACAGTTGAAACAAGTAGCAATGATTGATGGTTAGATACCATTGTAGCTACATATGTGCAGATAATTATAATCGTATAGCCACGCTGCGATTATATGACAGGCATTTTAAAATTGCGAACAATGCATTTATTTATATGAAATCTAAGTATTTCTGGTGCATGCACATACAATATACAGTATGACATTAATTCTAACATTTTGTGTTACATTATAAAATATATATACCTACACTAATATTGTATTAACGTTACATAATTGGCGCAAATATACGTTTCGCTTCTATGTATGTTCCATTAATGTCAAAACCCTTGGAGGGACGTAGACATGTTTTCCTGGGCAGGCTTAGCCGATCTAAGTAGTTAACCAGTACTAAGCGATGTATGTGAGGTGCCTTGCTCAATGATACTACATACATGGCCTGGCAAAGTATCGAACCGGGATCGATCGATTCCAAATCCGACGCTCTACCACTGGACCACGGATGCCACGCTTAAGAGTGCATATACCAGCAGTAACATGATTAATAATAAGCAGTAGCATCATTAGCAATAAGAAGTAACATCATTAGCAATAAGTAGTAACATCATTAGCAATAAGTAGTAACATCATTAGCAATAAGTAGTAACATCATTAGCAATAAGTAGTAACATCATTAGCAATAAGTAGTAACATCATTAGCAATAAGTAGTAACATCACTAGCAATAAGTAGTAACATCATTAGCAATAAGTAGTAACATCATTAGCAATAAGTAGTAACATCATTAGCAATAAGTAGTAACATCATTAGCAATAAGTAGTAACATCATTAGCAATAAGTAGTAACATCACTAGCAATAAGTAGTAACATCATTAGCAATAAGTAGTAACATCATTAGCAATAAGTAGTAACATCATTAGCAATAAGTAGTAACATCATTAGCAATAAGTAGTAACATCATTAGCAATAAGTAGTAACATCATTAGCAATAAGTAGTAACATCATTAGAAATAAACAGTAACATCATTAGCAATAAGCATTAACATCATTAGCAAAAAGAAGTAACATCATTAGCAATAAGCAGTAACATCATTAGCAATAAGCAGTAACATCATTAGCAATAAGCAGTAACATCATTAGCAATATGCAGTATCATCATTAGCAATAAGAAGTAACATCATTAGCAATAAGAAGTAACATCATTAGCAATAAGAAGTAGCATCATTAGCCATAAGCAGTAACATCATTAGCAATATGCAGTATCATCATTAGCAATAAGAAGTAACATCATTAGCAATAAGCAGTAACATCATTAGCAATAAGCAGTAACATCATTAGCAATATGCAGTATCATCATTAGCAATAAGAAGTAACATCATTAGCAATAAGAAGCAACATCATCAGCAATAAGAAGCAACATCACTAGCAATAAGAAGTAACATCATTAGCAATAAGAAGTAACATCATTAGCAATAACAAGTAACATCATTAGCAATAAGAAGTAACATCATTAGCAATAGGCAGTAACATCATTAGAAATAAACAGTAACATCATTAGCTATAAGCAGTAACATCATTAGCAATAAGAAGTAACATCATTAGCAATAGGCAGTAACATCATTAGAAATAAACAGTAACATCATTAGCTATAAGCAGTAACATCATTAGCAATAAGAAGTAACATCATTAGCAAAAAGAAGTAGCATCATTAGCAATAAGCAGTAACATCATTAGCAATAAGCAGTAACATCATTAGCAATAAGCAGTATCATCATTGGCAATAAGAAGTAACATCATTAGCAATAAGCAGTAACAGCATTAGCAATAAGAAGTAACATCATTAGCAATAAGAAGTAACATCATTAGCAATAAGCAGTAACATCATTAGCAATAAGCAGTTACATCATTAGCAATAAGCAGTAACAGCATTAGCAATAAGAAGTAACATCATAGCCATAAGCCGTAACATCATTAGCAATAAGAAGTAACATCATTAGCAATAAACAGTAACATCATTTGCAATAAGAAGTTACATTATTAGCAATAAGCAGTAACATCATTATCAATAAGAAGTGACATCATTAGCAATAAACAGTAACACCATTAGCAATAAGAAGGATCATCATTAGCAATAAGAAGTTACATCATTAGCAATAAGCAGTAACATCATTAGCACAAAGAAGTAACATCATTAGCCATAAGCAGTAACATCATTAGCAATAAACAGTAACATCATTAGCAATAAGTAGTAACATCATTAGCAATAAACAGTAACATCATTAGCAATAAGTAGTAACATCATTAGCAATAAGCAGTAACATCATTAGCAATAAGCAGTAACATCATTAGCAATAAGTAGTAACATCATTAGAAATAAACAGTAACATCATTAGCAATAAGCAGTAACATCATTAGCAATAAGTAGTAACATCATTAGAAATAAACAGTAACATCATTAGCAATAAGCAGTAACATCATTAGCAATAAGCAGTAACATCATTAGCAATAAGCAGTAACATCATTAGCAATAAGCAGTAACATCACTAGCAATAAGCAGTAACATCATTAGCAATAAACAGTATCATCATTATCAATAAGAAGTTACATCATTAGCAATAAGCAGTAACATCATTAGCAATAAGAAGTAACATCATTAGCCATAAGCAGTAACATTTCGTTTTTCAACGACATCGCATACTAGAACACAGCGTTTCACGTGAGCATCGCATAAGATTTAGGATTACTTATGTAGCAACGTCTTATGGAGCCATTTGCACATCATCAGGCGTCATGTCTGTAATCAATGGCAGGCATTAGATCATCAGATCACCTTCCATCCATGATATAATGGATCAAGATAAGGTGCATCTTGATCTACAGCATGCCCCATGTGCAGGCTTGGAAATGTGCTCATTTTACATTTTCATAGATTGGAGGAAGTGACTGCAATTTCGGTGCAGATACACGTGATTTTCCAACCTTCTTAGTTCAAGCAGCAATTGGCACATCATACAATGTACACTCCATGGCATTTATTCGCAGCATATTATGCCAACACGTCTTCTAGATCAGCTGAAGTATATCCGATAGACTTTATCGGACAACTCCCAGAATTGTACTGTTGTACTATTGCCATCCCATGACAGTAGGCTACTATATCACACCCAGGTGAAGCGTGAGCATCTTGTAGATCAACTATTATTTCTATATTGGCGTCACCGGTTGTATTTATATCGATGTCTGCTCGATCTTGTATTGGCAAATTCATAATGACCTTCACATATAGTCGTGGAAATATCGAATAGAATGATTGATCTTATTAGGAGATAAATAATTTATTTACGTTTGAGCGTAGCGAATTAGGAAATAACGATAGTTTGCATTAACAAACATAAACACATAGTTACCACTGTAACAGTAACCGATGAAATCATTATAACAACATCAACAACAATTACTTTTATTAGTGCCAGGTTACATATATAACAACATGACTAATTAAGCTTTACGATAGTGTGGGTACAGCTATACATATATGATATTTCTTATCTGGGGACAGCAATGATTTACAATGATTTACTTAGAACAACAAATAACGGAACATAGTTACATTTCAAACAAAATTAGAAATGCTACATGTATATTCAAGGTAGAACATGTTAAATTCATTATTCATGTATAATTAGTAACCACTGTCATAGTATTCTTCACTTGCGTCCATTTATAAATGTATGCATGTCGAGATAGTTCACAGTGAAAATGACACGCGGTGCATGAACTTCATGGTTTTTTGGTGTTTCTGCTTGGAGAAAACTGTCGTACAGACATCTCTAGAGTTATAGTGACCATTGATAATTATTATAATTATTTATATATAAATGTTGCATGTAGTAAACATATAAACACAGATATATTCATCCCATTAACCAATCGAGTTATTATATACATGTATAGTACGTGTAGAAAATATATAAACCGAGCTATGTTCAAGCCATTAACAAATCGAGCTATTTTATATGTAACAGGACGGGAATTTAATTTACCTTTTCGTATTAAGGTTGGGATTTTCTATATTTGATTGCTTATGCAGTCGCCATTTTTGAGCAGTTAACGAACATATTCTGTAACGGGTATTTTCATTGGTCAAGGATATTTCTTTTTGGAACAGTAACATATAGTATAGAGGTATTTTTCATGCAATGGACTGGTCTATTAATTTTATCCAATGACTTACAATAAGTAGATTAACTCCGCGTTGTTAATACGAAATATCTGTGATTTTGTCCTATATAACTTGAGATCTGCGGGTTGTTAGTGGAACCGCCTCCGTGGTCGAGTGGTTAAGGTCACGTCGGCTGTTGGGTTAATCATATACTACAACTTTATTCACCAAGCTACTTTAATTAATTCCTAAATACATGTTAGGGTTTTGAGCAGAAAATATTGAGATATAATAAAATGATAAACATATATGATATTTAAATTATATTAGTAGCACTCAATATTGTGTCTAGTTGTCTTTGATGGTTTGTCTTCCTGGTGGTCAGGACGGTGTAGTTGTGTGTTGTGAATCATTGAGTCTTATGAGAAGTGTCCGTCCGTCATAATAGCTACAACTTAGTAAAGGTTGGATTGTCCTATGGCTGTCCATATTGCATACAGGTCTGAGATTGTGCGTCTGTCTGTCCATATTGCATACAGATCTGAGGCTGTGCGTCCGTCTGTCATATCTACCATTATACGTATCTGAACCTGGGTAATAGGTACGGTGTATCTAGTTGTGACCAGTGAAACTAGTTCATTCCACCTATTACATTGAAGTTTAGCACCTATTAATTTGGTGCAGAGGCCTATTACAAATACATGAATAAATATTATTACCTGTAGAAAATATATACACATATTTGTTTTCGTATCATTCAGCAATCGAGTTATTATATACATATAGTAAACATATAGGCATATTTAATTTCTTACCAGTAACCAACCGAGCCATTCTATATATTACATGTAATAAGCATATACATGTGTTTTCGTACCATTCATCAATATAGCCATTTATATATATGACATGTAATAAACATATCAAAATAGTTATTTTCGTACCAGTATACAGTCGAGCCACTATATATTTTACATGCTATTTTGTATTAAACATACACATAATATTACTTTCACACCAATATTGGTATGTTTAACATGCAGTGAACATATTAACATAGTTATATCCGTATTAGTAAACAACTTTAGTACATCAATTAAGCGTTGAATGTACATATGCGTGAATAAGTGTAGCAATGCACTGCACGTATGTTCATTATTCATTATATTGTTATTTTCACACTACGGGAAATATAATATCAATCTGGTGACATATTGCCAGGTATTCCAGCTGATGAGATGGATTCATTATCAGTTTCGTAGTCCATTGTTCGATTAATACATGTACATAGCTGCTATATGCATTGGGCATGTTCAACATAGACTAACAGTCGTGATTAATAATTGCTGTATTCACTGTCATTGCATCATGTATTCCGCGATTTCTTTGCGTTCATGAATTATTTCTGCTGGTGTGGGCGGTCAGTGCACGATTTTACCGGGTGTTTGTTTATTTGACGCATTCAGCTCGGATCATGCTGCATACATTTATCAAGATGTTGCTGACATTTCGGAGTTTCACCGACATCTTGTTTTGGTTTATTGTTGTGCTTTCCCTGACTCCATTGACTTTCACGTGCAAAGAAACAGGTGTATTGAGGGATGCTTTAGGTGGTTCAGCCTGTCTCCCTATATTGGTGAATTGCTCCCTCTTGTGGGCCACCAGGTACCGTAGCCGAGTTATCCTCGCTGGCACTTGAGGCTTCTGATGGGGTATCCATCCATGTCCAATGATTGCCACACTTTCTAACTGTATGTCCTTCACCAAAGCACTGTGTGCATTAAAGTGTCTTACCTATAGTTACACTTTATCAGTATCTGTCACTGAATGTCTCGTTTGGATTATGTCGCAAATCACGTGGGCAACTTCCGATCTTGATACTCTCTCGATCTCGTCTCTCTCATGCTCGTCCCATGCTGACGTAGTGATATTCTCGACCAAAAGCCGTCACAGACCGGAGTTATCACCACACTTTCCCCCACTTTATAAAAGGGCGTGTCTTCCTATCTGGTCAATTGGCATGTAAGTATATCAAATAACACAGCAATCTGACATGTAAGAAACTATCAAAGAGCTGGATCAAGATGATGTCTTCTGCTGATCTGACATGTAAATAACTATCAAAATCTCAATTTCCTTGGCTGTGCTACTCCAGCAAATGCCATGCAAAAAGCTATCAGATGCTGAGCGCTACTAGCCGACATATAAATGGGTACTCTCTGTAATGGCATGCCTTCTTCCATACAGATGTTTTGCATTCGCGGTGGTAATACAGAAAACTTCCAGCACTGCACTATTTCTGTGGCCGGCGATAATGGCTGCTGTTAAGCCCCGAATCTTTCTCTAGAAGTAACCGGTCATCATCGACGCTACGTAGGCCCTCCAATTGCTGGCCGTTGAAACGAGTTACCAAACGCGTAACACCAAAGTAGGTGTTTGGTATCACAGTCAACAAATCACGGACTACTTGTTCCGTATCCGTGGAACAATGCAGATGCATGGCCCGATTAGCATCTTTGCTAACCATGCTTGGCTTTCTTCTACACAGGTTGTAAATGTTTTCCCTGTTAAGATGGTTATCTTAGTGTGGTCCTTCAGTGCTTGGGGTTGCTGTTTATGCGTTGTTCGTCTACATAACAGCAACCCCTCCACTGCTATTCTGGAGGACATCAACATACGTTGATTAGAGCTTTGCTCCACCTCGTCCAGGAAGTCATTCTTTCTGACTGATTCCATTGCCATGCCTGAAAGCATACAATAACTACCCACATGGATTATTTCCTTCTACAAATTCCACATCTGTACTTATCTATGGACAGAGCGTCTGTCGCTGTCACATCCACACACGACCCATGGTACCATACATCACAGTAGTCGCACTGGATCATGAACCGTCCCTGCAATGGCTTCTGACACAAACATCAGGACCAGAATCCTCACCTGGCGCATCTTTCAACTGTTTGATCCAAGCTGGCAACTTACTGTCATGACAGGGCTTCCGTCGATCATGGTTCACTACCAATACACTATTCCGCACTTTGACCCTAAAAATAGAAACTGAAATCTTCTCAATTATTGCCGAGCCTTTCCAAGGGGAAGCAAATTTCTTGCACATACCTTTCAATGTTGCGGTATCTAATAGATAGACTATATCGCCTACCTCATGACATTTCTAGTATTCTAAGGTCATAATTCTTTTTCATCCGCTTCAGGGAAGTCTTCAAAGTCTTTCTCGCTGTATTATGTGCTTCTTGCATTTTACTAGTAAGCTTTGCTACATAGTCGGCTGCATCCTCATTCGTTTCTATAGCTTGTGGGTACATCAAATGAACTGGTACATTTAATTATCTCCCCAACATTAATTTGTTGGCTGTAACCATAGCATTGCTGTTCACTGGAGCCCTTAGAGCCCCATCCAATTGCTGTAAGTGAGTATCCCACTGGGTTAGAGAATTGCCTATGAAACATCGAACGGCTTCCATCAGGGTGCGGTTATACCTCTCTCCAATATCTCAAAGTCTATTGCACTGTGGTTGATCTTCGCCTCTGTCTCCCACTTCTAGCACATGTGTTCCGTTGCTTAACGGTCATATTTGTACGATTGCCAATTCCATTTGCCATCGTACTATAGAGCTTTTGGGGTGGATATTCATAAGAAATTCAGCAGTTTAGTGTTCGGCCTTCTCGGGACCCGTTCTTCCTCATCTGACAACCCCCCTTCTTGGAGGAATCGGCATGCAATGTGCCCTTGATGATTGGGCTTACGGTGGTAGGTCTCTCTTTTGAGTTAATGTATTAGTCCCCTCGGACATCATACGTGATGGGCCAGTATATGGTTTATCATCTGATCTGTCATTGTACCTGCCATTACGAGTTGTGTAATCCCTCGGACCGGCGCCCCCAAAAGATGACTTTGCATGCATAGGGTCGCTCCTGTGCGATGAGTCGCCGTGTATGCCCACCCATTTCTTGACCGATTCTAAGACCTTTTCTATTTCTCTCCATTCATCCCTTTTCGCATCTTCGTCTCTCGAATAATGCCCTCCTCACTTCTTTCCCTTTTTGAGTCATTCGCTCGATACTCGTGTAAATGATTGCCGATCTTGGACCGATGCCTGTAATGGTCTGAAGTTTTTAGGAGGACGCAACATTCACCCCAATGCGATCGGATTGAATAAATGAAGCCATATTTGTTTGGTTCTTAATATATTTTATTACAAGAATTTTAATTTTATTTAAGTTTATTTAACGTCGCTACCGGTTTCCCATTTGAGCGACGGGCAGTTTACCTAACAACACCTTTCCTGGGCAGGCTCCAGCGGTTAGCCAGTACTTGGTGCACCAACCTCCGTAAGAAACTGCCAACTTTTTCATATAAATGAGACACGGACAGGTTACAGTGATATACACGTCAAGCAGGTTACCATCATATAAAGTGTCTTACCTATAGTTACACGTTATCTGTATCTATCACTGAATGTCTGGATTCTGTCGCAAAAAGGACGCTGTGTGGCACCTTCCGATCTTTACACTCTCCAGGTCACGTCTCTTTCATTCTCGTATCGTGCTGTCGTAGTGATATTCCCCGGCGAAATGCCGTCACGGACAGGAGTTATCACCACAGTATTTTAACGTCAGCTTGATCTGGCCTGTGTGTGAATTGACCGAAGTTCATACATCTGTTGAGAGGTTCTTTAAGTGATGTCGCTTTTACAATTACTAAACTAACCCGTTTCGCAATTCATGACTTTGTTTTTAATTCGTAACTTCTCTCTTGTATTCGAGATTACTTCGATTCCTCTGAGTACAAATGAGCGTGTTATAATACCATCATCAATTGATAATGGAATAGTTTGTACACGAATACGAATTGCATTTTCACTGTCTAACCATAGCGGGTTTGTTGACAAAATCGGTAGTCAGCGTTCCCTTATGGTCACTCCAGCTGACATCATGTCTTTTAAATTATCTAGGTAGATCCGCCATATTCCATTTATACGCTGCAATGTTTTATGAACTCCAAGCAGACTCTGTACACGAACAAATACCAATGGGGTGCCATTGTGTGCGTTACTTGTCATCTCACTACAGTGCCCGATGATATCGCGATACATGGAAACAATGTTACCCACACACAGAAGATGCATTTGATATAACAGACATGACACGTTTTGTGTAAACCCAATAAGGTAACCCGCCAAAGGATTTATATTTTACAATGAGAAGTCCCAGAGTATGTCCAGTACTTTGAGCAACTATATTTTAGCTGTAATGTTACATTAAGGTGCTCAATCAGAGTTAACCCCATATACAGATATGTATTGCATATCAATAGTACATTCACCACATTTAAATACACAATCTGAGTGGGGCACACCACTCGATCTGAAGCGAACCACATTACCCTTGCTAAAATTGATGAACATACTGTTTAGCTCACACCAGTTATTCAATACCAACGCTATTTCTTGCAGATCACATTCGTCCTTAGCAATCAAATTAGAATGGTCGGGAAAAGCAACAACCCTAAGCATTTCTTAGTAGAATATGGCAAACACTTGTTCACATTTAATGTTGGTGTGCTGAATCCAAATATGCTGTATGCCAAGCTGGAGTTTTCAGATTTCCCTATCAAAATTCAAAACAATATGGGCGCAATTCATCAACTATATATTTATGTATATTTTGCCATACACCACATGTTTTAATGGTAAACAGTTATATTATATTGGTTTATGATACACTAATTATTCACTAATTAAACAATGTTATTAGTGGTTAATTAGTAACTAATTAGTAGCTAAATTCTAGATAAACTATAGTTATTGAAGTAGCTTGGAATTCCAAATGCGATTGTGACCTCCCCAGATACTACTATCATTATACTAATTAAAACCAAAATGGCCGCCATTCATCAACTAATTAGTTTTGTATATGTTGTCATGCACCACATGTATGATGGTAAACAGCTACATTATATTGGGTTATGATAAATATGGCTATATCTTCATTATATCAGATGTATTAACAACGAATCATTCAAAATGCAAACAATCCAAGAAATAACACGACACCAAATCCACTATTTGACTTGGGGCCAAGAAAGACACATATTCTACATTCACGCCTGAGACTCTCTTGCAGTTTACTCAACTATGATTTACATCGTCGATCATTAATCGACTCCCCACTGTGTTCACGTGGCCAAGTTGATACAGTTAGCCACTTCCTACTGTATTGTACAAACTTCACACATCTCCCGTGTGCACTAACAGCTGAACATTTACTATCTGGAAACAATAATGTCTTTTGAACAAAATAAATGTGTTATTTTTAAGGTACAACAATATATAGCAGCGACAGCACGATTCTAATAAGGTCGCGAGATGGAACGGTTGGGCCTATATGGAGCAGGTACATTACAACTTTCCGAACGTTTCTGTTGCATGTTTTATTTCCTTCGTTTGTTTAGCACGCATTATATCATTATAAACTAGTTCATACTAATCAATACGTAATGTAAACTGTCATAGCATAATATGTGTGTATGTAATTGTACTGAAGGACAGGGACTGGAATACTTTACTATGTAACATGTTCCCCAATCCCAACTGTACTATTCCTGTGTTATGTACCATTCTAGAATAAAATACTGATTAAACTAAATTTGAAGCTGTCTTCCGAAATCGAGGTTGAGATAGTTGACCTACCACAAACTAGTCAATGTTAGGCAGGAAATAGGTCGTTGAAAGGCGTTACACCGGGTCATGCTTGACATTCATGACACTTGCAGAGGGGATAGATCTGTGACAGAAATTAGTTCCCAAACATTTTCGTTAACTCTTTTAGGGCCGAATAAATTCAGAGCGCAACGCCGCGTCTGATCAGGATCTATGTTGTTTGCTATTCGGACATGTGCCTCAACTCCACTGTCTGAAGAGCAATCAGTAAATAGCCTGATCAGACGATACGTTCTGATCTGTCTGATTGGGTTATCTGCTTTTTGGCGGGATTCTTCAACTGTTGGGATGCCCCCGGCCACAGGCGAATTGCTTTGGCATTTGACCTACCTTCAGAATAATAGCTAATCTCCAAATGTTCAATCACCTTAGGCCTACGCCATTAATTACGTAACTTGTTTTAGAGAACCACAGTTTTCTAGTGTCTGGTCACCACTCCCAATTACATTTCTAATGTTAACGTAACTATGTTTTTGCTAAGCATAATATATTGTTGCAATGCATATTATTTACTAAATTAGCGACCACGTCTAGGAACGTACATGTTCCAGGATGGTACTGCGAGTGATTGAAACAGATTTGAAATGACATACAACAGTGTCTCCTATCAGTAATTGTTAGTGTGTATATAACCGGTTCATAGACTACAACATGTTTATTTCAAAATTATTGTGAATGATGTTAAACTAATTATTTTACAATACTCAGCTGTTTTTAAGACAAAGATTGATGTAATACCCGCCGGGTGATACACCGATGTAAACTGTGTCATATGGAAACTTATATAATTTGGCACACTAACAAATAATTAAAATTACAGTGTGTAATAATATGATTTATACTGTATATTTTACTGGCTTTTTTTCTTACAAAATGTGTGAACACTTATACAATTGGGATAAAACTGCCATTTGACCCGGCTGAATGCCTTCAAATACAGCAAAACGCACTGAAAAACATCTACAAATAACATGCTCCCATAACCCCATAGATGGTTAGCCTCGTTTATCTTCAGCTTCTGGCTACGGCACTTCAACCATACTGTTTTTGGTATTGTTTTAAGGAAGGGCATAACATAATCCTATTATATTTCATTGGAAAGCAGCAACTATACTAAATTTATTCGTTTTTATTTATTATTATTATAATCCATTGTAAAACGGAAAAATCAAGAGCTTTTATTGCAACCTTTAGCTACAATCTTTTCACAATATGTCTGTGTTGACGCTTTGTTGGGTTTTTTCATTCTCGGTGACATGCCATAGGGACCACCATTGTGGAGGCGAGCAAAGCTTTCACAGTTGGCTCCGGCGCCGTTTGTGTTCTTGTATCTATCCATATACCGCTGGATACACTTTTCAGAACAGGTCATTTCCTTCGCACACTTTATCCAGCAATCCCTGTCTTTCAGCCCGTTACAGCCAGCATCTACAATGTAACAGATAGTTAGATATATATCATATATTCATTACTTAGAAGCATCATTTGGTACATAGTACACACGCATGCAGTGACCAATGTGATATTTACAGAAGTATACGTTATCAGTTATACTATTGGAATGTAAGTATACGGTTACCATACTGAGACATTCTAAGTAGCAGATAGTATAAAACCTTGTAATTCAAGTTTACAATACTATGTTGTTCATGTGTTAAGTCAACTTTTGATGTGTTGTCCGCAAATTAATTGGCTTCTGATGATATGTGCGCCAATGAATTGGATTTTGATAATCTGTTCACAAATGAACTCAATTAATTGTGAAATTGCTATTTGTCTATAGATTTACAAAATCACAAATAACTTTGTAAATTACGGCTTACTAACGTTACTACAAGGATCAAATAGGGATGTTCCTAACACGAAAGTATTCAGCACTCACCCACAATGGGGTTTGAGCCAACAGTGGTGATGGGCAGGTTGGATTCCCACTGTGGTCGTCGAATACTTACATGCGAGGAAGCTATCCGGCATGCTTGAGGGAGTTCGATGCTTCTACATAAGGTGAAATGTTGACTGGAAGGGCTGG
This sequence comes from Archivesica marissinica, assembly GCA_014843695.1. NCBI lineage: Eukaryota > Metazoa > Mollusca > Bivalvia > Venerida > Vesicomyidae > Archivesica > Archivesica marissinica. Next base: position 43,874,572 of record CM026387.1, read on the forward strand.
CCTCAGTTTATATGTCACTTACAAATATTTCAATCATGTTACTTCATGGTACTTCGTGTTTGGAGGATACGGGATGAACACATAATGACAATTCAAACATGTGATGCATTTATTTGATGATAATCACGTTTGTGCAACAAGTTATTGCAACAATTAACACATCATAACAATTCACAAGCCATCAACTTCTATCTCAACTCAATTTTAAACAGAGGTGATTTCAAATCAAAAATAGGTCCATCATTTGGTGAGCTACATTGACCATTCATAATGTTCGGTTGCCAATAGTTCAACGTGTTCATCACGCATTCATTGCCTATCATAGTATCTCTAACTTAAGGTTCATCTGTGAAAAATTTAAAAGAAGCTAATTTCAACTGATTTGGGTAGGTATGGGTATGGACAACTACCAAAAAAGGTAAGGAGGAATAGGAGTTGGGAAAACCATTTTTTATTAGAGGTCAAAGGTCATTGACCTCTGCCTAAATCATATAAAATTGTATATCAGCAACACAATATGGTATATAGATGATCTTGGTGTCCAAATGCACAGGATTACGACAGAAGATGACATAGAATAATTACAGACCCATGGAACCAATTACTGATCTCCTAAATTGAGGTCAAAGGTCAAAAATAGACGTCTTATAACTAACATATCGTATCAAATATCATATTGGTAACAGTAACAGAATTATACCAAGATACAAACTAAATATGAAATGGATTCTTCACCACCAAAATACGAGGTTAATAGTCAAAATAAGCAGGTGGGGGGGGGGTAACGTTCATTAGTGCGACATATTTTGTGTATGTAAAGTATATGTGAATTTATAATCAACAATTTGCAGAATACTACTCACAACTTAGAACTTACAGTATCTATCGGCAACAACACATTAATAATAATCAGTCTGTCTCCTCTTCATCGATACCAATTTCTTCTTTTGCATCTATGATATCTGTTCCATTGTCGCAATGCCCACATCACACTCCACATGCAGATACACACGACATGCGAGCTTTCATGCAGTTGCATATCATTGTTTGACATTGCCTCTCCCCTTCCTTGCAGTTGCAACAAATTACTTTCAGAAGGTTGTCTGGTGCCATACCAACAGATAGCATTGTTGGGTTACGTTTTTTGTTGGAATCTAACTCCAATCCTCTTCCTTTGAGATCAAGAATAGAGGTGTCAAGATGCTTCCATACCACAACTTGAATATGGACACGAAGGGAATGTTGAGATGTTGCATCTTCCGTTGGTGATAGGCGGTCAGTATCGAATTTGCCCTTGGCTGCTTGCTTCTTGAACTTCATGTAGCGAGACTCTTCTAGGGGAGTATCCCCACAGCCATATGTGATATGCATGGCTTTTAGTCCAGCTGTTCGAATTATGGAGTCGGTTGAAGTGGGACTTGTACATGCAGTAATGACACTGGCGGGAAATCTGCATTTGTAGAGAGCACATTTGGTATGTCCATGAATACACGAAACAGTATCGTTTCCAGACCAGCCATACTTGAAGAGGAAGTGTTCTTTGTCAACGAAGTGTATGCTAGAGATGTCGTAAAGTCTACCAAAATCTGTTTGTAAATACAAATTAGTACAGTGGATAGGCCTATGATAGCGGAGCAATATCAAAATATCAGTGTCCTGGGCAGCAACAACAACTGGGGATTTAACACTTGCGACCAAGTCCATTGCAGACCTAACAATCGGCGTGTCACCATCATCATTTGCTTGGCGTACAGTGGTATTGTGGCTTGCCATCTCTGCAGATATCATTATGATTAAGGCTCCTTTGTTCTTCTCATTCGCTAGGAAAACCTCTCTGTCACATGATGTAGTCAATTCCGGTGTGACCCTCGTGTCCGGAGAAACCTTCTTCCCAGTCATCCGCCGCATATGTCCATGGTTTATCATTGATGATTCCTCCCCGTAGCCATCAAACACCACAGTAGCATCCTTGAATTTGTTATCAACATATCTGACATATGTATCAACTATAGTCTTGATGGTTGCACCACTGGACCACTTTACCTTATGAAGTAGCCACCCTCTATCAACAACATGCATCTTGCTGTTTATGTCCACGTCAAGCTTTGTAGATGTATCCTTGAGCATCTTGCCAAATGCATGCTTTTTGGATTTTCTCATCATGCTATCCATTGTGAAGAGAGATGTTGGGACCAGCTGTCAGCTCAAATTTGAACATGTGTTCGATCCCTTCATCTCTTTCTGCCATGTAAATCAGTATATTGAAACGAAGGGTCTTTTCGATGTAGATCTTCTTGTCGCCTACCTTTATTTTCTTCTGAAGTTCAGCAAGAGTTTTGCATTTCATTGCTGTCTTCATGTTCTTAACCGGTGACTCATTATCAAGATCCTTTTGCATTGCATGGCCTATCCTCACTACATCATCACAGATGACAATTGACTTGTCGGTAGTTATTACTCCACTAGACAGCGAAGTAATGGTGTTGGTGTCTTTTATTACCTGAAATGAAAAATGAAATATTATTTTACATAGCTAAGATGATAAGTAAATGCTCCACAAATAGTAACTGAAATGTGGAAAGATTTCTGTGCTACTATCAGTAAATGAAACAGATCTATACTAACCTCTATGAAGGAGTTATAAGTTGAAAACCATGCATACATCAACTTGACGTGCTGGCTGTCTTTCTCTATACGCTTTGCCCCAAGGTATGTGTGGGTCCTCTTACTCCACTTTCCACCAATCATTCCTTCCATCAGGTCCCCTAGAAGCTTGAGATGTGAACACGTACCAGTCCATACTTTCACAGAGTTCTCATTGAGCATTCTTCCTCTTGTTAAGCCTCCATTTGAGTTGGCTGTTCGCATGGGTGTCTCTTCGATTGTCTGGTCAGAATATTGTCCAGAACATTGCTCATCACTGTAGCGTGTTGTGTGATTCCCATCCATGAAAGCTTCATACACATGCAAAGGAAAAGAACATCCTTAAAATGTGTCTCACCTATTGGGTGTAGTATGGAAACAAAAGAAGACTAAACTATGTAGATGTGTGCAATGAAAGATGATGCCAGCTCAAACATGGAAAGAGGACAGCCACCTCACTATATACTACTTCGAACTCAAAAGATAATATACAGGATTAAGTTGGCATGCTTTATGACAAATTAAAGGTGGACAGACAGATTTGAAATGCGTTTGCTGAAGTCCGACATTCATGAAAACACATGCTTCCAGATAATAAATTTATTTACAATAAGATAGCATTGATTTTACATATACTAACCTGAGGATATTATTCTGGAAGTCTAAGCATCTCTTGCAAGTACATGCGTCAAATTGGTCCAACTGTGGCAAATATACCAATCATGCTAGAAATGGCATTCAGATGTCCATGCCAATCATGGAGTCTTTCTGCCAATATGAAATAGTGCACTGTTCTTACAAGTTGATGGCACAGGACCCACAGCTTTGCAGTTCTTGACATTTCCTGCAAGTCGTTGAGTCTCTCATCCAGACTTTCGCTGTCACTTTCACCCATCATGTGTTTCACCAGCGCGGCATCTGCTAAGAAGTGTGCTCTCGGGTCCTTTGAGTATGCTGCACCTTTCAGGATGTATTGGACTGTATTAGGTCCATATATGACTTGCATGGCTTCTGCCAAATCACTGCCTTCCATGATGTAGCCAATGCAGCCAAGGTAACTCTTCAGGAAGTGAAATTCTCCAAGTCCCACAACAACTTCTAACTTCTAATCCATAACAGTATGAGATGCCTTGATGAACAGAGGCAAATCAAAAGTAATTTCCCCTTCCCCCTCTGCTCTTGGAATAAATAATAACCCCCATATCCACCACGTAAGTTGAAATTAACCCCTTCGGTTTGTTTTTTGCTCATTTTATATAATATGGTAATGTTCTTGTTATAAATATGACATTTTAGTGATAAAACAGCTTTTTTGACCTTTGACCTTATTTTCAGAGTTCAGGTTTTGGTCCCAAGGTTCAATAATTATCTTATGTCATTTTCTTTTGTAATTCTGTGCATTTTGACACCAAGATCATCCATATACTAATATATCATGCTTTGTTGCTGAAATATTATTTTTAGTGATTTAGGCAGGGGTCAATGACCTTTGACCTCTAGTAAAAAAATGTCCCCAACCCCTATCCCCCTTACTTTTTTTAGAAGTTTTCCATACCCATACCCACCAAAATCAGTTGAAACTAGCTTCTTTTAAATGTTTTCACAGATTGGCTAATATATGGCTAATTTAGGGTTACTATCACTTCTGTTTTCCATTCTGTTTTACTCCATTGAAATTAAATATCTATCTGTTTGTAGAAAGCATTCTGTATTAGCACTTCGACGACTTCCAGAAACATGCTGTTTTTGTAGCTGATGAATAACAAAGTAAGACGATATTGTGTGGATTCGTCGTGTAATCATTTGAAAGGCATAATTATATTAAAACCCTTCTGTCAATAGTGACATCCAAACATGGCTGGCTGTTCAAGTTCATGATTATTATAAATCAAATGTCATCCATTCTGTATTCCACTCGTTTATATCTTCAACCACATGCTTATTGTGTACGACATAGTTATGTCATTTAATCGTTTTTGTTAATCAAATTCATAGCTACTCTAATACACTTATTTTATGTTTCCAATGAATGATACAGTTTTCTAAGTTTGGAACAGTGAAAGAAGGCATTTTCTCGGACGCCTGTTGCGTTTCGTATTCCTGCGCGGTTAGATGTGCTCTTGTATTTTAACAATTTTATGACTATCATGAACATTTAATTATTAAGTAATATATTCTATTGACTTTGTTTTGTCTGTAGTTTCAATTTTGTCAGGAAACAGTAACTAACTTGAAAATTATACAGGAACTATTACTTATTACGGACGTTCACACTAACAGAAGTGGTTGTGCGGTTGTCCCACGTAGTGCAATTAGGCTTCAGACAACAGGGCAGCTAAAATGAATATAATTTGAAAACAAATATTATATTAGCCAAAGTCATTAGACATTTCAAGTCATTGTATTTCCACGCGTGGCGTTATAATATCCTCTATATATTGTTTACCGTGAGCATTATGTTCAAACACTGACATATTTGCTATCTAGTATATGTAAAATATTCTTGTTCAAGAATGGATTCATAAAATTCCGGACACTGGGCATGCTTCCGTTTTTAGGTGCAGATGTACGTACATTTGAAAACAAGTGTTAAATTAAAATATATGTATTGCAAGGGTATTTCAATGTGAATTTGTGAGGACATTTATTTTCGCTCTACGTTTACATATGAAACTGATGAAATGGTTGATTAAATATGGTAGGGGTCGTACACCAAAATGATACATTAATATCGGGTATGGCCACATTCAGCATCGAGGACTGCCAAACATCGTGTACGCATAAAACCAACAAGTGTGTTGATTTCGGTCTGTGGAATATTGTTCCACTCCTGAATTAAAGCTTGTGTTAGTTCATTGACGTTCGACGGTGGACTAGGGCGACGTCTAACATGCTGGTCCAAATTATCGTACACGTGTTCGATGGGATTTAGATCATTCATAAATGCAATAGTATTTGTCATGAGGAAATTCTCACTAAATCAAGGATGAATGATATTCGCATTATTTTGAAACAGTTGATGACGTGCCTCGCAAGAATCTCATATCAGTAGCGTTGGGCATTCAAATTCCCATCTATCACGAAGAGTATGCGATAACTATATCAAGACGGAACCTCCACCCCAAAACGCAGCAAGTGCACAGCAGTCGGCATGACGTTCATTTCTTCTACGGTATACTCGAATCTGCCACATAGAGAACTCTATTCCATTGTTGCATTAACCATCGATGGTGTGTACGTTCCCAATTATCACGATTTACGCGGTGACATCGTGTCATAACACAAGCAACGTAACGACGACGTCATGCAGACGATTGCGTACAATGTTGTCAGATATTCGGTTGTTATGTGTACCAGGGTAGTTGGCAGTTTGGAAACGATTGCGTGGGTGGATGTTCATTATATAGCGATATAGATCTTCCGTACGTGCTGTTGATTGAACATGTTGCACTAGAAATCGAATAGCTAATACTGCCAAAAACCCTAGCAAAACCCAAAGCACGTTCATGTTTAATTTAGTAGAATTCTAGGCTTATCAAAAAGAAAGAGAACTGATTTAAATTCAATTGTTTTCCAACTTCATTTTTTTAATGACAAAAGTCTATATAATCAGACTGAATAGTTTCATTTTATAAAAATAGATTAGACCGGTCCATTCATGTACGAGGAACATAAATGCAACGTTTTCTTTTTTGTTTAATGCGTACAATCATAATCGATCGCTCGAACATATGTATGCCATTTGACATGTTGATATGTAGTAGGGTCCGTTTTAGCCTCAATACTTTAAGCCAGTTATTCCTTGTAGATATACATGATGTGTAATGGTCAGTGAGACGCAACCGTGCGTAGCGAGTTTAACTCGAGGATACGTGTATGAACGACATGTAGCGTGGTATTCCAATGCAGTCATTTCCAATATCGTATGATAGTCAGTCGTCTTTTTATGAAGAGAACATTTTATTATATAGTTAGAGAGAATAGAACCATACTATAGAAGTCTTCAAACGTATTATTCAGGTATATATAGATATGCTTGAGATATTGAATTGGTTGATTTGTACTTTGTAATTGGGTTCATTTTGTTGTACGCGGGTTCGGTTCAGTTGGTCCTTTGTGTCGTTGGTCCTTTCCCGAGTCTTTTCCCTTGGTCCTGGCTGTCGGCATATCAAACCTCATCATTGCACATAACTTAACAGATGCATGTTATTTACAGTTGTCACCGGCACCAGTGAGTGAGTGGTTGAATGTGTAGCGGACGGTGGAGAGAATAGCGAGAAGCGTGTTACAGAGATCATATCTCTGCGTAAGTTTTAAATGTTCCTCTATCTGAAGCTCAGAAGCGTCAGTTACAATCAAAGCGCCAACATATCCGTACCTTAGTTGATAAAAAGGTATATATTCAAAAGAAAATCTTGAATCAAAAGGGAGGTTTTTTTTACACTAGACATCACCTGCGCTAGCTCCTATCTTCTGAACCATATGATATGAAGATATGGCTATTGTTCCGTTTAAAATACGAGATGAATGAATAGTTGGAACTCAGATCACAGACTAAAACATCAGCCAAATCCTCAAGTTACACAAACATCAGATTTACAAATGGGGCAATGATCTATCTGAATCTAAGTAATCTCAATTATTCGGTCAAATGTTGCAAACATTGTGTATCAATAACAAGGTGGCTTAAAGCTACATTACTTCATCAGCTGTTGGAAGAACATTCCAATGATCAGTGAGTTCTAGAATTTAAGGGAAATATATTTCAGGGTCTTAAATGGTTTATTTAATAGTCAAATATCTGCTTAGACATCGCAAACATGTAACTCCAAAAGGATGGGAACACTTTCCCCATGGTGTGAGGTGAGATCAATGTCCCGCAAGAATATGTGGATAATAAACAACGTTGGTCATGGATGCAAACAGACGAGGATGAATATGTTTACATAAGCAATCTTATTAGAACTATAAGTATTGTTCATAATAAATTACAACCTGTACCGTCAGGATCTCAGATGTGGGAATCATATTAACATGGAAAGGAAAGGGAAAATAAACAAAGAAGAATATAAACTAGAGATATTGCTTCACAAAATCTATTTTGATCCAAAATACCCTGCTGCAGGATTTGTGTATGTTCAAAACGTATACAGAGCTGTACATAAACAATTACAATCAGTTTTATTAGGACAAGTTAAATCGTGGTTACTGAAACTGAAAAACACACCTTGCATAAACCTATAAGAAGAAAGTTTCAAAGGAAAACAAGTGTAGGAGGTATTGATCATCAATTGCAAGCATATGTAGCTGATCTACAAATCATTATGAAACACACTAATCAATATAGATATGTCGTATGCGTTATTGGTTTATTTTATTTTGGTTATGCCAATCTACAACAAATCGGGTCAAACATTGATTGCAGCATTCCAATCTATTCTGTAAATGTCAAGGCGGTTAACCAAATCGTTGTTAACGGATAAAGGACTTGAGTTCAAAAATAAAACCTTTCCGCCAGGAAGGATATTAATTGTTTTAGTACTAAAAATCCAGAGGCAGATGCAGGTATTTCATAACATTTTCAAGTCTAAAAACTACACTGTGGAAATACTTTACTCGTGAAAAAAATACACGACGGTATATTGTCAATTACAGTTCCATCGACGTATTCCAGTGATGCCGGTATCAGTCACTGCAAACACCAGAACCCGAGGTTGCACAACATGTATATGGATCTTCGAAAAGTCTAAACGACCATCTGAGAAACTTGGGGATTTAGTAGGAAACAGTAACACCAAAAGGACATTTGACAAAGGGTATGACCTAATCAAAAAACAAAAAACACATTTTATTCTCTCATTTCACGTGTATACATGAAAGAATGAGGTGTATGATAACAAATACTTACGAGGCTTGAATAACATGATATGTTGCAAATAATAAACATTATAGTACTATTATTGTTGAGATTAAGAATTATTCGATTTTCATGTGCAGTATAGTAGAGGAGATCATGAAATGAACAACTGTCTTTCTTTTTATAGGTACAAGAAATTTAAAGAATTGGGGATCCACGGAGAGTCAAGCATTTTTATTTTGTCAATGGCGTTAATTAGAAATATTTAGTATCTATTTACTAAATGGTAACGTATCAAAGGTGGTGATCCACCCTTTTAAGTATATTTTGAGATGATGTGTATGGCTAGATAAACCTTTTAAACTATCTTGTTTCTAATGGAAACATATAACAATACATCATTTGGGGTAGATCAAGGTGTTGGCTTTGGTCCAACTACCAATTACAAAGTAATTATTGATAAATGACTATTCATAAAGGGAGGTAATTAACAGACGGTCATTTCCTACAAATCATTTGTGGGAACAACGTTAACAATTTACTTAAAACCTCAGTTACTTATTGTTGAGAAATGGGAATATCTCGGTGTACAGCCCATTCTAAGCATGTCCAGTTTCATTGTCATTTGAGTGTGTACGCATATATTGCGGGTTTTTTGAACGTGCATACAATAAGTGCGCATTGTCCAAATAATCAGTGCGCAAGTAATGACTGATTACATTGGCAATCGGGTATTGTACTAAATACCATACACACATGCTGTACGTCTTAAAATCTACGATAAATAGACCCAGGAGAAACACAAAAAACAACCAGCACAAACCCCTTATCAAAACGAAATATAAGGACGTTTGGCCATGTTGACATGTTTATCGAACACAAGTATACGGGTTTGCATTCATCATAGACGAACATTGCTGGTAACGTTCCCTTAAAATAACAACGTAAGGAATGTTTCAGCACTGGTTGGTTCGTATTGTGTATACTCAGTATATTGAAACAATACTATATGGTTAATAGTGGGCCGGTCAGCACTAACATACACATACATACCCACAAACACACACAGATATATACATATACACATATTCCATTGATGTGAACATTACTTAACCTTACATAAAAATATTTTAATACATTTATATATAGTTTGATATATACAAGTCGGTTTGTGGTATTCAGTAATTTATCCATTTTGACAGTGTTTGGCCTTCTATAGAAGAAAGATTTAAGGTACAAGTGCCTGTCATTTTCAAATGATTTGCACTGAAATAAGTAATGAAATTCATCGCCTATTTTCGTTATGACATGAATTACAAAAACGTGTATGTTCTGGTATTCTGGCCCAGTTACCAGTTTCTATAGGCTGTCTATGATTTCGTGTCCTGAAACGAGTTACATAGTACAGGTATGAAGTCGGTGTATGTATTAAATACTTTTCAAATTCAAGTGTTTTTAAATATTCTATACGTGGCGCCTTTGCTGGTATTATCGATCAAAGAAAATCATTCGTTAATGAAAAGGTCTTTTACTTTCTGCTTTACAGATTGCTTTAGCCATTTGTCATTCGGAAATTATTGTGTATCCAAGATACCGGAGAGAGTCCGCATTTTAAAAGTATATGTTTCACTGCATATATCCATGGGAATTGTTTGTTCAACAACCGATCATTAAGATTATTTATTGAGCTTAACACTGTTTTGTATATTATACACGATAGTTTACTAGTTCTAGGATTGTCACAATGATATTTTCGTCCAGAATGAAATAACTCTTATTCCAATTGGACTACCGAATTACTTAATGTCACAATGATTCGTCTCTCCACTCCTCAATAATCAGTTCAGTTAGAAGATTACAGTGGGGAGACCATTTAAGGATCATTTAACTACCTTTGTATCAGGCTTTAAAAGACACTGAAGTGTGTGAAATTGAAAGAGTTGTCGCACATCGCTCAAGAAGGACAGGTGGAAAAACAATCAAAGAACACTTGAAAGTGTATCTGCATATATGTGATAGTTTATTTGGTATAACAAAGATTGTAACATTACATAATGTCTCAGCCAGATAAGACCAGCGTTGAAGTTGCTGAGACATGTTAGCACGGTACCTCAAGAACAAAGTCACAGTCATTTCACATACCATTGTTTTACGAGAATAAGTGATTAAGTTTTTATCGGATTTAAAGTCTTTCAAGCAATTCTGAGTTGGGATCCCCGCTGGGCCATTGGATTTTGAACTGCTATCTAGAGACTATTGTCGTCTGCATAATATTACAGACGAATATGAGAATGCCTATATACAACTATGTCATTAATGAACGCTAGAAAGAGCAATGGATCCAAAATTGATCCGTGTGGAATACCAACTGTACTGAAGTAGTTGAACTGTGTTAGTGGAATAACTACCCTTTGTTTCCTACTAGACAGCTACGTTGATAATCAGTTGAGAAGATTACCTGTGATTCCTAGTTTCATGAGCTTTTATAAGAGATCAGGTATACCACACAAAATCGAAAGCTTTGTTAATATCACCGAAAACAACACGAACCCCATTTCCCGAATCGGTTGCCTCTATTACTAGGTTATACAAATATGTCAGCTGATTTACCATAGAAACCCTATGGAGTCAGTGTTAGATTCGTTTTACTGTTTCGTAGCATGAGTAAGGGAGCTTATTGAATTGATATTCCTTTGACAATAGATTAAAACAATACTTAAACTAAACTGCGCTATGAAGAAAATCGAGCACGATATCCTTCATAAATGAAGACATGCTACACTAATCAGTCACATTGATAGTTAGTACGTTGAACAACTGTCATATCAGAAAGTATGGTCTATAATTAGTTAATATTGTTTACTCTCAAAATAATCCGATGTTAATTACACAGAATGCATGCATGTATCATAAATATTGTGCAACACAAATATGAAATATGTCATATGTATTACAATAACCTAGCAGTACACATATAACAGGGTGATAGCGCAGTGGATGCGCGTTCGCTTCAGGTGTGAAAGGTCCCAGTAATACCCCTCTGGAGCCGTTACGATTATGCCCTTAGGCAAGGCATTTAAATTCCACCTTGCCGCTTCACTCTCCTTCATGGCGATGGATTCCATCAGGAATGAGGTATCGAGAGTGATTAATATAAGTTGAAAGAACTTGTTTCGCTATCGAGCTAAAATACATTTGTATAAACTAACAGGGTGACACACATTTCCAAAGTAGATGTAGAGCAAATGAGATTATTATGTGGTATCTCATTCATTGCATTTTATTCTAGAATAAGATAAACTACTTACCTGGTTTTTGCTTATAACAATCGAGCCAATAACTGAAATGGATTTGATAAGGACCACATGCGTTGCTGCATCCATCTGTGTTGCATCCTATCAACTTACAGTTAGATTCCACCTACATACAAGTTAAAATCAATGAGATACTTGTGGTTGTATATATAGATATTGTAGAAGCTAAATTGAGGTGGCTGTATTAATAGAATATAATCATTCAATTCGGCATTAAAATATTCTCATACACATTGGGATGATCAGCTGGCATGCAGACAATCGCTAATTTTACCCGGGTACCCACCCGTGTCTGCTGCCTGTCCAATAATACAGGTAGCTGCATGTGACTTTAGAAGCTGTTGGTGCGACTTTGAAACCTCAAAGGAGAAGAATTATATAAGACTCTGTCTTTCATTCTAATCCTTTTTCTGTATGTTGATTATGTGTGGTGTATGCATTGTTTAATATGTATTATAATCATTATGGGAAAAACAATATGTTTAAACTAAAACCCCAAAACAAACAAACAAACAAAACATGTTTATAATCTGATATAGATACACATCATACGAGCCAAGTAATAGGCGTGTCTTTGTTCTTATAAGCCTTAGGGTGTTTCACGCCTAAGATGTGCTAAATATTATTGATACATATTTTTATACAGTGTCTGGGGTGTGTGTATACATATATATGCCCAGACCAAAGTACCTACCCAGTAGTTAAAAAAGTCAGGATATATTGTTTCTACCCCGGACATCAGGTCACTATGGCGTTATTGAAAATGGCTGCCGTCGCATTTTAATTCACTATATCTTGGCCCATATATGTGATATAAATCCAATTATAGTGTCTAAATGAGGTAGTGGGTTCTGGGAATTCAATTATTGCAATAGCGTAATATTTTAAGTCACTCTTGGGCATGATGTCATATGCCACGCCTTTTTAAAAAATATTGATTATAGTATATTTATATTTACAAACCATATCTATATGCATACCAAATGACAGTCTGTTTAAACTAGAAATAAAAAGTGTGTATTTAAAATAGTGTAATATGTAAAATTCAAAACAGTGCTTGAAAGGGTTATATCAGACACTCAATAATGAAGAAATCTTAAAAAGTGTATTGGTACTGTTGAGATCAACAAATGCATTCGTATTTTGTGTCTGAATGAATCTGAATTATTGAAATAAACATTATTATACCCTGTAAACATGTTACTTTTAGATCTGAATTATGTTGAAATAAACATTATTATACACCACTGTAAACATGTTTCAAATTACATGTAAACATATTCTCTGGCAATAGAAATTACCATTCATGAAGCAAAAATGAAGCAGACTAGAGAACTAAAGGACCTGTTGGGAACTAGGGGGAGCAAACTGGATCTGGCTGTAGAGAGCTTGACTAAATTGACTACCACGTTGACAGGTCACATTCGTAATGCAAACTCTCGGGTTAGGTCCAATGCTGTAAGACCATTTTACCACTGCAGCCTGGATGGACATTTCAGAAAAACGCAATTTACAATAGTATAATGTAAATTTGTTTATTATTTCTACAATGCTTAAAGAGTAGTAACTACTGTTCGCACAGGGTGTCAGTATTTACGCTCAGCCGGACACCGGTATATAGCGAGGAGGTCATTTGCATAACGCGCACTACAGAAGCCTGATGCTAACCAATCACAATCGTCATTGTCACGTGTGTGGCTTCATCCGGGAACTTCGCCATCTTTTTCGTAGGCAGATATTTTCTCTCCGCAATCTTCTGGAATTCTGAGTATACCTTGTATCATTAATTATTATTTCCAGTTTAATTTGCTTTGGTTTAACTTGTTGCCTAAACATCCATAACCGGAGCGTGTTGAAACAGGCAGTAGACGTTGAAAAACGCATGCGAAATATATTGCGTTGTTTACAACGCCGAGTTTGCCGCCATTTCACGAAGACAAAGGAAAAGAGGATCAGATTGCCTGGTCTTTGACACCTGCATATTTCTCACACTGATAACATATATTAACATGTCTGACGCAGCACACACTGTCGTTGTATTAGGCCACTCGTTCATACTTCGGCTCCGTGACTGGACACAAGTTAACGACAAACTCAATTTTAATTTCGACAAACAGCGGTTACAGGTGTATCTCCACGGCATAGGAGGAGCCTATATACTAAACCGTGTTCCCGCCCGACGTAAATCACTGTGGAATGAGATAGACATGGTCTGCAATTTGTCACCAAGTATCGTTAATTTGGATATTGGCATACGGTTACACAACCTAATCAATGAGCAAATCAAGCATAGCATGCGCTGTCAGCTCACATAGTCTGAAGTCCGACATGTACTTTCTAGTTAGTCCGGGCGTTGTTGCATATTCTTGGGTCTGGGCGTTGTTACCACCTTGCATATTCTTGAGTCTGGGCTTTGTTACCAGCTCGCATGCTCTTGAGTCTGGGTTTTATTACCAGCTCGCATATTATTGAGTCTGGGCTTTATTACCAGCTCGCATATTCTTGAGTCTGGGCTGTGCTACCAGCTCGCATATTATTGAGTCTGGGCTTTGTTACCAGCTCGCATATTCTTGAGTCTGGGCGTTGCTACCAGCTCGCATATTCTTGAGTCTGGGCTTTATTAACAGCTCGCATATTATTGAGTCTGGGTTTTGTTACCAGCTCGCATATTATTGAGTATGGGCTTTATTACCAGCTCCCATATTCTTGAGTCTGGGCTTTAGTACCAGCTCGCACATTCTTGAGTCTGGGCTTTAGTACCAGCTCGCATATTCTTGGGTCTGGGCGTTGTTACCACCTTGCATATTCTTGAGTCTGGGCTTTGTTACCAGCTCGCATGCTCTTGAGTCTGGGTTTTATTACCAGCTCGCATATTCTTGAGTCTGGGCTTTAGTACCAGCTCGCACATTCTTGAGTCTGGGCTGTGCTACCAGCTCGCATATTATTGAGTCTGGGCTTTGTTACCAGCTCGCATATTATTGAGTCTGGGCTTTGTTACCAGCTCGCATGCTCTTGAATCTGGGCTTTATTACCAGCTCGCATATTATTGAGTCTGGGCTTTATTACCAGCTCGCATATTATTGAGTCTGGGCTTTGTTACCAGCTCGCATATTACTGAGTCTGGGCTTTGCTACCAGCTCGCATATTCTGGGCTTTAGTACCAGCTGGCACATTCTTGAGTCTGGGCTTTGTTACCAGCTCGCATGGTCTTCAGTCTGGGCTTTGTTACCAGCTCGCATATTATTGAGTCTGGGCTTTGTTACCAGCTCGCATGTTCTTGAGTCTGGGCTTTGTTATTAGTTCGTAATTTACTGAGTCTGTGTTTTAGTGTCAGCTCGTATACCTTTTGAGTCTAGGCTTTATTACCAGCTCGCATATTAATGTGCCTGACCTTTAATGTCGGCTCCTTTAGGCTGACCTTCACTGTCGGCTAACATAAATTTCGAATCTGACCTTTAATGGTGGCTCATAAGTCTGGCCACGACTTGTCTGCTGATAATGGTTGTATTGCTGTGGTATCAGCATGCATGGTCTACCCCCATGCTTCACTACATGGTTGGTGTACATCTATACACTATGTTAGCAAGCAAGTTACCCATCCATAAGTAATTATTTCAGCAGAATGCCAGCAAAAAAGAAAGCGACACAGCGGAAGGCTAACACACCTCAGCCCACATACACCAGTCCAGACTCTTCTCGCTTGGCCGAAGTCCTTTCAGCAGCCATATCTGCAGACCCCATACTGCGGCAGCAAATCACTTCGGCGCTACAGCCTACAACTCCAGCTGAACCGACAGCACCTACAGCATCTACAAGCCAGCAACCCACCTGTAATAATCTTTTATCTTGTTCACCTGTTTGTTCACCTGCCGCATCTGTGATATGTCCCTCTTCTATTTCAGCTATGTTTGTACCCATGGGTGGAGGACTGTGGCTCGGTGGGCGTGGAGGACCTGTGCGATTCACTGTTTAATGTGGATCATAGCTCCCCGCTTCCGGTGCCCTCCGAGCCTGTGACCTCCAGCCTGGGCGTGTTGACCTATGGTGCAGCTACTGTCCCAGAGAGGCTAAAGACCGCTATTTGGTCTAGACAGTTTGTTGATATGGCCAAACTTTACTTTGGCACTACAACCGACACACTGACCACCGTGCAGACCATGTCATCGGCCAACGTCACATCAGTTCAAAAGGCGGCTTAGCGCCAAATTTCATCCATTCTCCTCTGGTCGAAGGCATTCCAACTCTATGCTTCGATCTTTACGGGAAAATACCCATATGAGGCCTCACAAATGCTTCAGTATATGTCACTGATCCAGTTCCTATCCCAACATTCCCCCAACGTGCAACTAGGGACATTCCGTGGGTCCCTGTTCATACAGAAACATACTTTTACTGCTGCATAGAGGCATCCAAGCAGATCCAGCCATTTCGTCAGCAGTCCCGGCGGTTTCTACAACCGCATTTTTCCAAACAAACCCTATTCCGCCTCAACCAATATATACCGTAGAAAGGGCTTCTGCTGGGGGTATCAAGATACAGGGTCCTGCACCAAGCAGCAGTGCAAAATTTGCACAGATGTGGTGGCTGCAACGGTAGCCATGGCGCATCACACTGCTCCACATAATGGTCAAGGCCCCAGCAGAAGACGCCTACAAGCACACAGCCACATGCCACTCAGCGAAATCCCCAAGGAATCAAACCCGTGTCTGCCCAAACCAACCCTCGTTCTTCCAACAACAGTTAATCCGCAAGTTCTCGCGTCCTATCTAGAAGGCTACAACAATTCTAAGCAATCTTTCCTAGTCAATGGTTTTACTCTCGGTTTCCCTCTGAGAGTTGTCGGTCATATTACCCCCTCATTATCAGTTACCATCCTTCGGTGTCCAAACATTTACAATTTGTTACCAACTACCTTGCAAAGGATACCCAACTGGAATGTATTAAAGGACCATATTCGTCACCCCCATTAGACTCGTTCTTCAGCTGTCCACTTGGAATAGTACCGAAGAAGACTCCAAATGAATTCAGAGTCATTCATGATTTATCTTTCAGCCGGGCATATGCTTCTGTGAACGACTTTTCCAGAATGCAATTCCACAGTTTCTTTAGAGACATTCGATACAGTGGCAAATCTGATACTAGCTGTTGGTGAAAGCTGCTACATTGCAAAAGCAGATCTAAAGGATAGCTTTCGCATCCTTCCAATATCTCCCACTGACTACCACAAGCTGGGGTTCAGCTTCAACAATCAATTTTAATTTGACAGGGTACTGCACATGGGTGCTTCCAGTTCAGTTAAACTTTTCGAGGCATTTTCGTCATCACTTCAATGGATTCTACAGAATAAATATTCTATTCAAGAGGTTTCACACATTGTCGACGACTTCAATTGTGTCGCTTCTACGCAGAGCAAATGTCTATCAAACTTGGAATCATTCTTTCATCTATGCTCTGAAGTGGATATCCCTGTAAAACACGATAAGACGGCATCTCCACCGACACAAACACTCGCCGGGCAACCTTACCCCCGGACAAAGTCAATACCTTACGATCTCTTCTACAATCTAGCAAGAAGCGTAGTCACCTAAATGTTGCATGTAAGGTAATAAAACCAGGCCGCTGTTTTCTACGTCGATTACACGAGCTGACAAAGGACAAGCATAACCCACATCACATTCTCAAATTTACCAACGCCATTCGCTCCGATCTCGTGGTTTGGTCTCAGTTCTATGACTCTTACAATGGATGTACACTCCTTACAAGGGACCGCTTTATATCCTCTGTCATATTACAGCTACATACTGATGCTGCATCAACAAAAGGGTTCGGGTGCACCTTTTCTAGCCATTGGGCTTATGGTCCTTTTTAGAGTGACGTCAAGGAACATCACATTAACATACTGGAGCTTTACCCTATAACACTAGCAGTTGATTTGTGGGGTCAGCATTGGGAAAACAAGAACCTGTTGTGCATATGTGATAACCTGAGCATAGTCCATTGCTTGAACAAATAATGCAGCAAAGACCCTATTATCATGCGTATCCTTAGGCGGATCGTTCTGAAAGGATTACAGTATAATGTCTGCTTTGTATCTAAACATATAGCTTCTCATGCACCTGTGATTTGCGATAAACTCTCCCATTGTTTCCGCATTGGTGCTTGCACACAGGCAATTATGTATGGGACTTCAGAGTCGGACGTCATGAGAATGGGCCGGTGGAAATCAAGAGCAGTGCGCAAATACATCCGAGTCCCTGCACTCACACCACATATCCCCCCCCAGACAAATCCAGTCGCACCAATACAGAATAAGCACACAGTTGCCTAACCTTAGCACTGTCAATTTACTTTCACACAGAACTTGGTAGCATGGGTATGCTGCCAACGTCTACCATATATTGCATAGATCATGATGGCATTATGTATGCTAACACATTTTACTAGTTATTGTGGAAATTGGTAACATGGGGTATGTTGCCAACATCTCCGTAAGCACATACGATACTTAACACTCTCGGACACATGGGGTATGTGTCTGAAATACCTTCCTACTATAACTAGGTGGCTGATTCGTCTGCACGGTTTGAATTTACTTATCTCTAGTCATTGTTCTGTACAACGTAATACTATTGTTTGCAATCATGATTAATAATTGTGAAACGATTAGACTATGTAGTCAACATACCATTTGCTGCATACACAATTGTTGTAAAGTGTATATTATTATGTTACTGGTCCTAATGCCATTGATCAATTGTGTATACTATAAGTAGTAGGCCTACATGGGTTATGTACTACAACAGAGTGTTGTCATTGATATGTCGTGTCTAATATACGCAGTAAGGGTTATGTACTACAATAGAGTACTGTCATCGATATGTCGTGTCTAATATAAATAGTACATGGGTTATGTACTACAATAGAGTGCTGTCATTGATATGTCGTGTCTAATATACGCAGTAAGGGTTATGTACTACAGTAGAGTGCTGTCATCGACATGTCGTGTCTAATATAAATCGTACATGGGTTGTGTACTACAGTAGAGTGCTGTATTTTATATGTTGTATATAATATAGGTAGTACCTGGGTTGTGTACTGCGGTCGTCTGCAGGGTTTTGTCATTGACATGTTGTGTATAATATGAGTAGTACATGTTTTATGTACTGCAGAAGAATGCTGTATTTGTTATGTTGTATATAATATAAGTAGTACATGTGTTATATACTGCGGTAGACTGCTGTATTTGATATGTTGTGTATAATATAGGTAGTACATGTGTTATGTACTACAGTGATCTGTACAATTATGTCACTGACATGTGTATAATACAGATAGTACATGGGGTATGTACTAATCTAGAGTCCTGTTACTTACACCACTTGGTCATATGACAATTAGGAATTATCTGTAGTTCCATGTTTTAAAACCCCGGTGATTCGAGATAGGAATCCTCTTAAATTTGGGTTATTAGCCTCAAGTCAGTATGTGACATTTACACTAATCATCATGTACACACGTCAATCTGACCGTATTGCAAACTTAATGCTGAATGATTACGAATAGCACCATGTGTTACAGCGTCTATGCTATGTTAATATATGTGTACGTACCAATATGTTCAACTTGTACCTGAAGGTTTACCTACACTAGAGGTTTACATGCTTGTTCCCAGATGTTTACCTATAATGGTCCGCAGACCTGTACCCATATGTTTAACAATACTGGTCTGTAACTTGTTCGTTTGGTTTTACAGTACGTGTTCTGTAAAGGCTACATCACATGTCCGTATGTCTCTTGGTTGGACGGTTGGTGGATTTTATGTCCAACTTTATGTATTTTGAACATTGTTATGGTGCATTCATTTACACCTTTTGCTTATCAGTTTATCTTGTTTCAAAATAAACCGTATGTCTCCATATTGGAGACAGACATAGTCATTCCTATTCAATTGTTTGTGTTCCTTTACAATGGTTGTGGATGTTTGGAATGACGGGTCATTCTAGAAACAACTAATTGGAGGTAGACCTTAACTTTGAATTTTACATAAATGAACTTCGAGACATATGTGATGTTGGAGGAAGTATAAATGCCCCATATGCTGCTGCGAGAGACAAATGTCACTCAAATTTAAATTAGTAGAGTTATTATATGACTTTTTGTAAGGCTAAGTGGCGTAAGCTATGAGACTATGCACCAGATAATAAATAGGGGTCAAATTGCATACTGCCGGGCATGATATCCTTATACATTATATCAAAATTACCAATGTAGTGCACATGTTGTTCCAATAAAGGACTGAATGATCAAGGATTTAGACTCTGAATATAACGGAAACCACGTAACAATCATCATGACGCTACATATGGTTCAATCGGGTTCCACGTATACTAATGTCCTGACCACGTATAGAACACCGTCGACTGCTTCGATGCATTCTCACCAGGTCCTGATCAATATGAGGACCCCGTTGATTGCTGATCCCATTGGGGACCATATTGAGTATCCAGTCGTATGAATACATGTGAACAAACACTGTAACTGATATGTGGAACTGTGTGGGGAACGGGGGAATCAAATTAATTCCACTAATCCCGTCTTTATCTAAATAAAGCAGGAATTCGTAGCATAGTTACTATAGCTGGAACATAGTTTGGATGGAAGTCAGGACGACTACTATGCCCCTATACCCACTAAACGACGGTGCAATAATGGTATGAAACGTTCTGCCTCGGTCGCAAAATTCCCCAATTGCAAGACTGTTGATGTTATTGGTCAGATTCAGAGGAACTGTACATCATATATGCGATATGGGTGTCAGTTGCTGATGTACCATATATGCCGAGGTATGGGGATGAGGCGGCAGATGTCAAATACAAACCGAAACTATGAAATAAAGAACTACAAATATGCTCGCACGCACGCGTAATCAGAAAAATATCAAACAAGTCAGTTTACGGGTACTTACTTCGCATATGCATTTCAGGCAAGCTGCGGACACTAACGCACCTGTAAATGAGTAAAATAGAATGGTTTATATCAGACATTATGATATTGTTCATCTATGTATTTAAGGCGAATTAACACACGTGTTAATGAATAAATACTAATATAATTGGATATGTAACTACTAAATCACAAACTCATTCAGAAAATAATAACTTCATTGGAGTTCTTTACGAAATATGATTCTTATTTTGCAACGGTATAATGGGTTGTTGGTAAGCACGTTATGAATATTATTTTATTGATCATGAATTATCTTCATGAACCAAAATCATATATTGCTTATGTTTATTGATAAGATTGTGTTTCTAATATTCATTTCTTTGCAAACAAATATGTAAGTATGCTTATTTGTGCCTTTGTTTATTCAGATTAACAACCAAATTGGGCAGAAACATAACATAATAAAAGTATGCATATTCTACTCTACTCTACTCAAGGAGTCCTAAGACGCACATACATGAAATAAATACGCATTGAAGTAGTGTTTTACGATTATTTATCGTCACTACCGGTTGCTCATATATGCGACGCCTCCTGAAGAGATTAGTCATTTAGATTTTTGGAGGATAGTGCAATGATACAGACCATTCAAGAGTCTAATCATATAGCTAAATATATAATATGTTGTATGTCGGTCCATTTGAGGTAGAATTTTGTGAAATAGTATTGTAATCTTCCACATAGATAGGCATTTATAATATCACATTATCAGATCAATAAGTATCCGTCATTCTTTGGTATAAAGCAGTACTGGCTTGAGGCCTTTGTGGTCGATGGCTTTAGGTCAATGCTTTCAAATCGCATGCCCATCGCCGCTGTAGGTCCGATTCCCTTTGGAGTGGCCTAATTAGTTCATGTGAGAAAGCTTTGCTATTGCTCTATATACATGTATATAACAATCACAATCGTTGTACAAAGATCAATTTAGCAAATGGGTTGGTCCACAAGTTCTAACAACATTAGTGATTGGTCCTCCCCATAAAATAAATTAAGAACAACAGAATGTAAGTGGCGTAGTTAGTGCTGAGAACATGTACATAATGCATTTTACAAGATTTAATATATATGCACTCCAACACAAGTTAAGCACCACCCTATATATATGATGGTGGAGGCTAATGTGGCCTCCCATCGCTAGATTACCACGAAGTACACCATCTGTACTGAACGGCCGTTATCACGCCAGTCTGGATATGAGCCGGTCCTCTCATTATTAGAAAATATATTATTGAACCAGTCTGGTTGCACTGAACATTTGTCGGAGGGTATAGTTAGTCTGTGAATTTTTAGAAATGTGCTACTTTACTCAATCCACTGTCCGGTTTCCCAAGAATTGCACCGGACAGTGGATGCAGCAGCTGTCATACGAAAGGTCGGTGATTCTACCCTGGTTCCCGCCGTGCCTGAGTTACTACTAGAATGGGCACTCGACCAATAACAACTGAAAGCACACTCTTAACTGTTTTTATTAAACAACATTTTAATTTAATAACAATATTCACCACATGTAGTACACAGCAGTTTGCATCACAATTTGCTCTGAGTGAAGGATACAGGTCGGGCTCAAGACTCAATTGTGAGCGATATTTAATTCCTCACTTACAATGCTTTCGTGCGGGTAGACCTATATAAACCCAAAACACAACTGTTACAGCAAGCAGTACTGGATATTACAAATGTGTATGTACATAATGTGCTTTGATGCATACAATTGGAAGCATGGGTTTTATATGAATATATTAATATATAAACCCACCGTTCACAGTTCTTGTAGACAGAACCAATACTAGTATCATCCACCAGAGTCGCCGACCCATACCTCCAATATTCATTTACAGGTCAATGATATATGGCGTACTATGATGCCAGTATGTACCTCTGTCTGTAAATTGTGTAACGTGAATTAATTAATTACGACTTCCAACAATGCCGAATCGGTCGCCATATCGGATAGATGAGTTTTCTCTGGATACTCTGGTTTCCTACCACACGAATGACCACATATACGCTTTCATCCGCGCCAACGAGAGTGATTAATATAAGTTGTTAAACTTGTTTCGCAATCGTTGTAAAATAAATAAAGTTTAAACAACAATGCCGAATGAATATTTTATCAACACATATGTAGATACATGTCATTGTAGCACATATGTCATCACGACTGCTGAAAATTATGCAATTTGCTATATTATATTAATTTTAGTCTTTCTTTCTAGATGGCATTATGGATATTCATAAGGCATATTAGTATATGCTTTCCAATGAAAAATAAAAATGTATAAGTGAAATAAACTGTGTTTTTCCGCTGGTTTATTTCTCTCTCCTTTGCAAATTATAAACAAGAGGGATACTATAGGTTTAGACATGTGGCGGGTCAGTTGTCCACTATACGAACATGCTCGTATCTCGTAATCCCGGGAGCGTATGATCCTCGTCACACAGAACAGAATTGTATTTATATAACATATACAATTACATTCTAACTAAATATACATTTTGAATTACACATGATAAGCAATGACAAATCAGTTTTCAAAGGAGAATGAACGTCATTTCTAGTTTTAGTTGTATAGTGTGCCATAACAATAGTTGAACAATACAATGAGACACATGCTTTTCTACTGACAGTTACACATATAATATACATCGATATAGGTTATTCTATATACAGTAACCACAGATGATGCATGACATGGACATACAATAATATGCATTGTAAGCAATATATTGACATCAAGTAGAGTACTCTATGATATTGATTATGAGCGACGCCTCTTGAAGAGATTAGTCATTTTAGATATTTGGAGGATAGTGCAATGATACAGACAGAGCCCCATTCCAGAGTCTCCTCTGGTTCTTTTACGTGCACGGTGTAAAACACCGACACGAGACCTCGGTTTAACGTCCCATCTGAAAGACTGTTAATTGTATTAGGGTCAGATGGAGGATCGAACCTGCGATGCCTGGATTACAAGTCCAGCGTGTTACCATTGGACTACAGATCCCTCTGTAATGACATGCCGGCTTATTATTCATATTCGATGGGTTCGCTGCACATCATACACCTACAATCTTCGCCACTGATAGTTCAATTGATATTATCTCTGTTCAAATCCAAAATTATCAAAGCATTAACTTATTTTCTGAAAAAGTGTTAATATGTGCACTGAAATGGTGAAAATGAAATGAAATAATATGAAATGACAATATATTAAAATGACAATGATACAACATGTGAAGGGGAATACCATAGTTAAGCCTATGAACATATTAACAGAGATAAAATCTATAATGTAAATAAGGTATAATGTATCTAGTACTCTCTACTCATATTTAACACCGACTTGTTCTATGTTAAGTCTTGTTGTTTGAGACAAGGTTGCTCCTGTCTCCTTTGCAGTTCGACCTTTATAACAATGAATTAGTTTATGTGTTACTTATTGTAATGAAAAGATATGTATTTTATTGTATATGTACGCTGATGATATTAGAAAATGCTCATGATTTGCAAACATTACTGAATGTATTATCCGACTGGTGGGATACTTATGATACACGTATGCATATTAACAGTAATAGGGACAATGTTCTGCACTTCCGCCGCGATTCTGTATACGTTATTGGTCATGCATGCACGCACTTATGTCTGCGGTTAGTAAATGTACTTTCCAGCGATTCGTAGTATAGCAGGAAAGTATTTTCTTCCAGATACGGTCAGTTGGACCGTTTATGGCGTGATAAAAGTATTGACCAATAATAGAGTTGGGTAATTGTGGACGGATCGGTTTAGCTAATTAGAGGTGAATGTGTAAAACATGTGAAGATAGAGGTGTGGATCGAATCAGTTCTAGCGAGCACTTCAGTAGATACGCATCCATTTCATTAACATGGAAGCTTTATATCAGGCGAGCAGCGATAGCCACGTGGGGCCTGAATCATTAACGGGAATAGAAAATAGTGTTATGGACAAAATGGAACAAATGTTGACTGTTAGGCTTTCAAGATTTGAAGAAAAAAGTGCACGTACGCAGAAAGATATTTCATACACTCAGGTCTTAGAAATGCAGGTGGATATTTTAAACAACGACAGTTATTTGTTTAAAAGGAAATGTTGCGACGATCATTTTAAATTTAACAACAAGGTGTCGACGCAATTAATGGATGCTGATTCAAGCCTAGAAAGGGGGGACGTCGAGGCAGCAAGTTCCAGAATTGCCAAAGGTACGGGTTTAATAGCCCACAGGCAAAATCTGATTAAAATGGCCGACTCTTCTGAGATGGGATGGGCCGTTAAGGAATACGTTAACTAATCAGTTGGCTTCGGATTAAGAAGACGAGAAGCGTATTGCAAGGGCGGCGAACAAGGCGTCCAAGAAAGTTAAGAAGTTTCGCAAGAAGCCAAACAGAGGGAGATTCCCGACGAGATTTTCACCTTACAGCAGAGCATCGTCAGCTCAAGCACCATATGTAGCGGCTGGACCACCTATCCAGACAATTGGATCCTACCCATCATTACAGGGCGGTGCGAGACCTAACAGACCCGGACTTTGTTTTGGTTGTGGCCCTTCCGGCCATTGGAAGAATAGGGCTGGAGATGCAGCCATGGGCAATGATAAGATAAGTACAATTTTATATTTATCAGATTTCAGAGGCAAATCTGAAGAACAATTGCTTTTGGATGTAGAAACATTTATTGCAAAACGTATTGATTTTAAGGAAGCAGATTTGATAGTACGGGCCTCAGACTGTTCTATAAATAATAGCGGTGCGCCAGTAGAACCAGAATCCGTGACGCCAGTTGGTCGAAAACGGGAAAACATTGCAGAATGGGAGGAAATAGGGGTAAATGATAATATTTACATCAAATCTATTATTTTAGAAGGATATAAACTGCCACTAAAAACGTTGCCGTTACCGAAAGTTGAAAATAACAACAAATCTGCTAGGGAGAATCCAGAATTTGTTAGTGGGGAGATAGAAAGGTTGTTGACTAAAAAGTGCATATCCGAAATCAACTTTGTTCCAAAATGTGTCAATCCTCTGACAAAAAAGGAAAACTGAGGCTTGTTTTAGACATTTGAAATATAAATTCACATCTTATCTTATAACATTCAAGTTTAGATACGAAGATGTTTCAGTAGCCAGGCAGATTTTCACAAATTCGGAATTTTTGTTTTCTTTTGATTTGAAATCTGCTTATCACATTATAGAGATTTTGAGGGTCATCGTACATATTTAGGATGTTTGTGGTTTAAAGATGGTCATGTCAGATACTATGTGTTTAATGCTTTGGCCTTTGGTCTTGCTACAGCAGATTTCATATTTTCAAAAATTATGAGAGTTGTAGTAAAATATTGGAGATCATTTGGGCACAAATTGGTGACATTTTTGGATGATGGTCTGGGGGGACATTAAACTTTCAGAGAAGTATTACGTTTAAGCAGCAAAGTACATCATTGCTTGATTTCGGATAGCAGCCGGGAACTGTTCGTGGTTGCCATAAAAGAATGCCATATGGTTGGGTTATGGTTGGAATATGGATGCAAACACATTGCATGCAACCGAAGAGAGCATCGATAGATTAGAAAATGCAATTGATTCGCTTTTCTTTCAGGTTGAGAAAGACAAAGTGTTTGTTATTTCGCTCAGATTTCTGGCTTCAATAACTGGGCAAATTGTATCATTGCAAAGCAGTTTGGGTAAAATAGTATGTTTCAAGACCAGATGTTTGTATCAATGCTTGGATACTAAAATTAGCTGGAATAGTAGCGTTTGAGCAGAAACGCCTACCATGAATTACAATACTGGCGGTCAAAAGTCAGAAATCTAAATAATGTTGGTCAGTATATTACGAACGACATTCATATTGACATGGACTGTTTACAGATGCAGGTAGCAAGAAGCCAGATGTGCATGAAGTAGCTCAAAAAATCAGAGATTTTGTGAATCCAACCAGATTAACATTAGGGCTAAATGGATACCAAGACTTGAGAATGTTAAAGCTGATGAATTGAGTCGTCAATTTGATAATGACGATTGGGTATTTGAGCAATTAGACAAATCATGGGGTGTACACACGTGTGACAGGTTTGCATCAGATTAGAATACTCATTGTAAACATTTTAATTCTAAATGTTGGAGTCAAGGATGTACAGTAATAAATGCTTTTGAGCAAAATTGGTCTGAATACGTTAACTGGTGGGTTCCACCTCCTTCACATATCAGTGATAAGCAAATGTGTGAAAGAAAAGGCATTGGGTACTTTGATTATACCAGAATGGAGTTCTGGCCCATTTTGGCCAATGTTGAGCAAAGCAAATTCTTTCAGTGCATTTGTTCAAGAGGAAATTTACTTAAACATAATTACAAAAGGTATGTGAAACAATGGTGTTTTTGGTCAAAATCCATTAACATTTAAAATGATCGCACTGAATATCAAATGTTGAAACATAACTTACGAGGTATTTGTTTCAGCAACTGAGAATGGAGTTTGTGATAGTTATGGTTTGTGTATTTTCAGGCATTGAAGAACATATTCTGAAAAGATGGCATGCGTCTTGATAGCAAGCATACCGAATTAGCTATATGCATGGCACATCATATTATTGATTCAAAAAGTGAAAATAATTCAAAGAAGTATTATCATACTTTCCAAAAGTGGTGCACATTTTGCGAGAAAAACCAATTCCACAGTTTACCAGCCAGACCGATGTGTGTAGCGATATATTTAACCGATATGTTGGATTCCTCAGCTTCGTATCATATGATATCATCAGCATTTTACGCGATAACATATTATTTGAACGATTTAGAAGATATCACCAGTAACGGTTTTGTCAAAAACTTGTTGGAATCATCACAGAGAACAGCAAAACAGCCTGTCAAGTGGAAAGATACTGTTGCATCAGCGATGTTGATTACATTATGTGACATGCATCTACATTCCATAGATTTATGCATAGTGAGAAATGTGTACATGATAACATTAGCTTATTCGGGTTTCTCAGATTTTATGAACTAAGTAATATTAGATGTAAAGATATCTGTTTTTCAGAAACATTTTTAAGATTATCATATCTAAAAGTAAGACTGATCAGTACAGAGATGGAAATGAAATTGTCATTAGTCAAGGGGTCACATCAGCTTACAATGCTACAACGATACATGCATTTATCAAATTTGAACAATACATGTGATACTTTTTTGTTTAAGCCCGTAAATCGATCAAAGAATATATGTAAATTGATTACAAAAGATAAACACATAAGTTATACTAGAGCCAGAGAAGTTGTTACACGAGTTGTACAAGAAAATAGAGCCACATTTGAACATTCGTCTGAATTCATTGAGAGCAGGGGGTGCTTCCACGGCTGCTAACAGTAGCATTAATGAGATGTCATTAAACGTCATGCTAGGTGGAACACTGATATGGCTAAAGACATGTACATTAATGATTCAATGGAACGTAGATTGTTGGTATCGAAAAGCCAACACATTTAAGAACAGTTGATTGCACAAAGATGAATAGCGGGAGTATAGGGTTATAGAAAATAAGTAGTGCATGTATATTGGATCAAATTTGGTGGTTGAACATTTTAGAGCAAGAAATTAAGATTTAGTTGGGTTACAATAATTACAATTCTAACTTTGAAGCATTGCTCTAGCAATAGTGCACGCTACAGGCCAAACCTATACTTTGTTTGTTTTAGGGGTTAGCTACAGACTGTAACGAGGTGTCTGTGAAAAGTTATCAAGTTTTGTCTGTAAAGGGGACACGTAGAATTACAGTGTAAGATAACTTAGTTAAGGGAAGACGTAAATTTAGTTAGATACCGTTTGTGATTAACACAACGATTTTAATGATACGTGGAAGTCGTGTCAGCGTAGTGGCTGCTCGTTTGTTTCGGGTGTGACATGCTTAGGATTTGCACCCAGCTGTAGTCGTTACAATTGTGCTATTATACCAGTTGATTAATTCCACATTAAATTTGTCCTCTCTCCTTCTGGATGGGTTACATTGGGTTTTAGTGTGTTCCCAAATAGGAAATGATCTACTAGTGATAATTAGAAATTGATCATTCGGTAAGTTTTACTTTATAAACGTCATTAGACCAGTCCACTTATTTGAATTAGGTACATAATACACACATTTAATGAATCAGATAAATCGGTTGCTCAATGTGTACATCTTGATCTGAGTCTTATGAATATTAAGTGTAACTGTGTTGTGTATGATATGTTCACAGCAGCTATTTAATGCCATGACTGTACAAACATACTCTGCCATATCTAGACACAGAGCTACTTTAAGTACAAGTCGATGTGAAATTGCCACACTTACAATTGAGACGGCTAATAATCCATCTTAACATGTTCACATCTTTCCCAGTTACAGTATTAAACGTCCGTTCATGCGAAAATAACTGCGTATAATCATAAACGTTATTGAATTGATATTAATTTTGCAGAGAAATGCATGTAGTAATAAATATAATAAATATATATTAATACTAATAAATACGACAAAAATCCGCTATATATATATCGAGGTGTTTATCTTTGAATACTCAATAAGAACGTTAATAATAAAATGTACACAGTATTACCTTATAGTTGATGTCTTGCTAAAATTAAAACTCCAAAGCGGATAATAGTTAACAAACTACAACGCTAAAGAACATGCAATAAAGGCCCAGGAACAATACTTATAAACAAATTGACTTGCATTGTTTAATTAAATGCTACAACATGTTACAACTTAAATGCACATGTTGCCATATGTTATTTTATGACTAATGTTCTAAATGATGAAGAGCATATTCACATACAACACATGGCAGTTCATTTACAACTGCATCACGCAGATCGTGTTCGTGGTTTTATATAATTATAATAGCGAACTCGAAAGTCCCGCTCGCCTAGCGAGCTTTACTGTAGCGCGAATTGAGTGTGTCGATATGTTATCTAAATTAAAATCTTCGTACCCGAACATGAATAGTGGGAGCATAGTTAACGGAGACAGCATTGAGAGTATACGGAAAAATCTAATGGAGCCGCATCGAGGTCCAAACGCGTTCTTATGAGATATATTAGACCGAAAGCATTCTTATGAGTCAAATAAACATTCACTGACACTATTTGACAGTGCAATAAAGTCAGCAAACGCAATATTACCGTACAGTATAAACATGTTTGGCAAATAAAATAGATGACAATTGAACTAATGTAATAACGCATCGTTGGCAATTGGATTTAAATTGACAAAAGAAAATGACTGCTTTAATGAGTCTAAATATTCGCATGGAAATAACGCGGGACCACCTATATATATATTTAAAGACGTTCGCGGTAGAAAATAATTACGACGTGTACATTTTACGCTCACACCGCCTGTCAAATCAAAACAAAATAAACATAAGTTTGATTTAACCATACAAAAGTGATTTCATCCGCTAAAAGCGACAGGCGGGCAGCACAGTCATAGGTGCGCTTGACTGCATGGCACGAAGGCGCAACAATAGAAGACAATTCCGTAATCAACGAGTTAAATATTGAGCCGGTAATTCGGACAGTACTATAACTCCGGATAATAAGGAATCTGGCCGGATGATTGTTGAATTGGGCCATTTGTCATTGCACTCTCTGGCCCTACTTTCATCAAACTTTTCACTTTGAGATTGCTTTGGGCTCAATTTTTTTTACATTGATAAATCATTAAACTTGAACAAGTTTGGGGTATATTTTTTATTTAATATTCAGAAACAATATCTTAATGAAGGAATTATTAACTTTGAGAATCTTGAGTTGAGAACAATTTGAATATGGGATATTTATGGAATTTTAGTTAATAATACAAAATTATTTTAGCTTGATTGCGAAATAAGTTCTTAAAACTTATATTAATCCCTCTCGAGAACTCATTCCTGGTTGAATCCATCGCCACGAGGGAGAGAGAAGTGGAACTGTGGAATTTAAATGCCTTGCCTAAGGACACAATCGTAATAGCTACAGCTGGGCGCGAACAATCCGGGCCTTTCGCACCTGAATCGAATGCGCTTTCACGACTTCCACAATTTTAGCTAGTTATTACCTTAATACACACCTAATTTGGCCGCTTAGGACAGGTGGTAACTATATTATATTAAGGTATTCTCTTGTGCCGGTTTGACTGTATTATAATATATGGTGCTTAGTTAATATTATCACAATATTTGCATTTTCATTTTTATGATAGAAAAATTACCTCCCTTACATTACGTTACTTATGTACTGTGTCAATAATGATGTTAATGAATACACATGAGCATAATTAGATCTTCAATAATGTTGTAAAAGTTATTTTTATATAATAATATGCCTGTTGTAAGCATACTGACGAGATGCATAGATTGCCAACAGTTTTAAAGAAAAAGTAGGAAAATTGGCATGTTACTAATTAATTCATAAAAAACGAAGTCATTAGCATACCAATTTTATTTAATGTTTTACTTAGGCATACATTGAACTAATGATATACAACATTTGAAGATATTCTATTATTATGGGGAAACAATATTTGAAATTTTATCCTAAATATTACATGAAAAATACAAAAAATCTCACCAAATTCAAGTACTCGAACATGGAAAATTCATGAATTAGGATTATTGTATTCTAAATATGCATACTTTTGGTTTGTAGTTACATTAGTTATGATTAATAGTCATATATAACATATTATTTTTAATTTATAATACACACATAATAATTGCAAATATGTGTTTATTTTACTTTTGTCGCCAAAATGAGAAATTATTGGCCGAACTGGAAAATAGGCATGTTATAAAAATAATTAATAACGAAAAATTAGCATATCAGTATTATTTCATATTTGGTTAGTAATACATAGTACTAGTGATATACCAAGTATGAACACATTCTATTATTGTGAACTATATTTACAAAACTGTAAAGAACGCCTTTGACATGCTGCCGGATGCATTGGGGGACATAGTTTAATAGATAGATACTTGGCTTACAAATCAGATGGGTCAGGATCGAATCCCAGTACGGATTTGGTGTTCACAATATGAATGGAAAACAAGTGTACAGTTACATAATTCGATCATTCATACTGCAAAATCTTTGCAAGGATTTCTTAATTC
Source organism: Archivesica marissinica (assembly GCA_014843695.1). NCBI lineage: Eukaryota > Metazoa > Mollusca > Bivalvia > Venerida > Vesicomyidae > Archivesica > Archivesica marissinica. The sequence goes on from CM026387.1 coordinate 43,906,536, forward strand.
TGGTTTAATTAGTCTAATAACAAAATGCAAACCCATTAGCTCAGAACATACATTATATGATAGTTTATTAGACTTAAGCATTACATAGCTCATCATCATAATATATGTTAGACTGGTGGTATATATGATGATATATCTGTATTCGTAATAAACCATTTCTGGCTCATGAACAAAGCATTAATACAAAACATTACAAGGTGAAACATGTATGGTAATATGGCGACGGACACTAATCTCAACGAATAATTATGGGAGAGACATACAGTCTTATAAACAAAAACAACGCACAAAAAAAACAAAAAAAAACTAAGTATTAATCATTGAAAACCATGTAAACTATTAAGTAGATATGTTTAGATATTGACAAATGATCTACGACGTTCAATTGCTTTGAAAACGCATTTTCATTTTCTAATTGCATTAACTTAACACATTTAACCATATTATGTATATGCCAATACTATGTCTTGGTGTATAGAGTTCTTAAATTAGTATAACGTGAGCATTCAATAATAAAATGATATGCATCCTCTAACATGTTACATACATTGCATTTCCTTTCAATGAAAGGTGTACTTTGTGGTTTTTCCACCTACCACATTCAATTTATATATATCTGTGATGACATTCGTAACCAAGACAAAGCAATTTGATATTTTTTTACATTTGTTAACTCGTGATATGGTTGAAAATTAAAACTAGCAATCGATCTATAAAACAATGCCCTGGACGAATTATCTTAAGCTAGTATGACAATCTTGTACATAATGGTCTTTAATACGTTGCTTAACAATATTAATGAATATATTCAAATCGCCCATACCTCATAAAAACCTAATCTGGAAAGTAAAACCTTAATTTTAGAGACCCAGTTTACTTTCTCCGGGTGTAATTCCAAGTCAGATTTTAACATATAAGTTATTTTGATGTACCTCTTATCTTCTGATCTGCATATTTTCAACCAATATTTTATGAGAATGAAATGCCGTTTAAATACATTTGGTGTTCGACCCATTTCACCATATACGAAACTATTTTGAGTGCATATCTTTACACCCAATATTCTTTTATAAAAGTTTAAATGCACTCTTTCTATATTACTACATTTCTTCTGATGCATAATTTAAAATAGATGTTTTGATATAATTTAGTTCCTTCAAAATAAATAACCTCAGACCATATACCACAATTTATAAATATAACCAACAACAAAATACAATAGGCATAGAGTCTTTGCAGCCAGTCGTTTATTCCCACCCCTATTTACAACAACAATAGATCGTAAGTATATTTCAAAATAATCCTTTAACGAAATATATCTACCGTAATATAATGTCCAATCAATAGTCTTATTTGTATCATTTGCCAACGGTCAGGTTGCTGCGGGCTCGCTACCCAATCACTCAACCCCTATTTTAGGAGGGGGAGGTAGGAAGATCGAACGCACTGAACCAGCATGGGTGCCTTTTCACCCACTGACAACCCAACAATATTTGAATGCATCATGCAAATTTTCACACCTTGATATTAATCTTAACAAAAATGTTCATTAATCATGGCAAACTATTTTAATGCATACAATACTATTAGGATGATTAATACTGTGTAAATAATACATATATCTCTTAGTTCTTGTCATTTCAAAATTCTTGTGCAAAACTGTCCGCTGTGTCAGATAATATCTGCAAATAGAAATAATATGATGAGTAACAGATTAATATCATATGTTTATAAATAAACATAAACAATGTGTTGAATTTCCGATTACTGTCCTGGACAGATAATGAAAATCGCGGGGAAAATAGTATAGACAAATCCACATAAGATCATTTAGGTGGGTCTTTTATCATGTCAAGTTATCTAGACAATCGAACATGTAGCATAGTCCCACCTTGTTAATTTTCTAGAGCAAACAAACCTGCACTGTCTGTCATATACACCTATATACACCTATACTGAAACATAATAGTCCTGCAACATCATAGCATAGCAACCTATCATAGCTTACTTAAATAGTCTGCACCTACATTATCTCTACCAGGAATTGTTCTAATTCTCATTATATATGGTTGTAATGCTAATGCACATGGCATCAACCTAGAATTACTTAATCTGGCTTTGTTCAGTTATAACACTGTTCCAAACAAATATCTATGGAACTTGGACACAGTCCATACTATTGCTAAACACTCCTCTATCACGGAATAATTCTGCTCACGTGAGTGCAACCTCCGATTAGCATATGCTACTGACTGGTAATATCTCTACTCCCTGTTCTTGAAGTAACACTGTCAAACTAGCCTTTAAAGACTGAAACATCTTTTCTTGGGTTCCCCCACTCACCACTAGTTGACTGACCTTTCTTAGTCAAATATGTCAGTGGGACAGCAATAGCGGAAACGTTCGGGATACATTTCCTATATAATCCAACTATCCTTAAAAACGAGGGTATTGCTTTCTTCGTTTTCGTCTTTCGGCACCTTGAATTGCCTCTACTGTACTGAATACCGGTTCTAGGGTTTGGATCTTTCCTATCATATGTCCTAAACATTCTAACTTCTTGAACCCTATAACACACACAGTTTGTTTGGCTATAAGATTCGTAAGTAAATGTCAAGGACAATCATGTGCTGGCCATGTTATTGTCGATACCCGAATATCGCCAATGAAGTTATCTCAGTGACTTAGATCCTTCAGGACCTGTCTCATCAATCTACATAATGTTGCAGTGGCATTCACCAATCCAAATGACATTGTCCGGAATTGAAAAATACCCTGGGGCGTTGCAAAGGCAGTCATGGGTTTGGTATGCTCATCCAAAGGAACTTGCCAATATCCCTAACTAAAATCTAACTTTGCAAAGTATCTACATTTAGATTGCTTTGCAAGCATCTCTTCCATATTTGGCATTGGTTCGGCATCAAACACAGTTATTATATTTAACTGACGAAAATCAATGCAGAACCTGATACTGCTATCTTTTTTCTTTATGAGAACAATAGGGGAAGAAAACGGAGCAGCTGATGGTTCAATTACTCCCAATTCTAGCATCTTTTCTACTTCTTCCTTCACTACTTACTGCGAATGAAAAGGAATAGGGTAACCATTTACTCTAATTGGTTCAGTAGTTGACAACATCATCTCATGTTCAACTAAATGGGTACTTACGTTATATTGGTAATTCAGGATTAATATCTACATCCTTATATGTTTACATTCCGTGTGTTACTGGACATAACATTATGTCACTAACTACTCTACTAGAATCTTCATAACTAGTTTCTCCTGTATCGAATTGATCATACTCTATCTGATCATATTAAACTATTGCTGCACTAACTTTGTTCAGTACTCCTCTATCAGTAACGTTGGCGGTTTCATTGTATCTCTCACAATACTGTTCAGCATATTTGCGTGAAACTTTTCACTTTCCCGTCCATTTGGATCTTGTAATAACTCTTTCAAGACTGTTATCGGTCCTCTAATTGTTCGACTATACAGTAATGCGAACGGAGAAAACCCCATGCTTTCCTGTGGTACTTCCAAATATCCAAACAACATCGCATTTAGATATTTGTCCCAACCCCTGGGTCTTTCACAACACATACGTGTTAACACCTTTTTTAAACTACCATTAAATCTCTCAACTAATCCATTACACATGGGATGATACGGAATGGTGGTTAACTGTCTGAGTGACAACAATATCTTGACTGTAGCCATAACTCCAGACGTAAACTGTGAACCACGATATGTAAGCATTTCCGCTGGGACTCCTAACCTACTGTACACATCTACTAATGCTTCGGCGACTCGTTCGGTCTCGATCCTAGGTAAAGCTATAGGTTCTGGATACCTAGTAGCGTAGTCTACCATGGTCAACATGTGTCAGGTTTTCCGCTCAGTCATAGGTTCGATCGGCCCGACAATGTCAACAGCTACTCTCTTAAATGGAGTATCAATCAAAGGCATCGTACCCAACAGAACTACCCATTCTCTCCATTTAGCTATCGTACATTGGCATATATCACATGATTGGCAATATCTCTGCACATCTGACATATTACACCTGGCCAATACAATTCTCCCAACACTATCTCTCGTTTTCCTAACTCCCAAATGGCCTGCCATTAAGGAATCATGTGCAACCTTCAACACCGTTTCTCTAAGACATTTCGGAACACCATGTTCCACCATAAACTATCTATACAACAGATGATGTCTAAAATCAAATTGTACCTGTCCAACACCTCTACATGGCGTTACTGTGCCTCCCCCGGTTTTTTTCCCTACATAAATCTAAAGTACAGTCTGACTGTTGTTTTTCCAGGAATTCTTCCATGGAAATATCTACTATTTGTGTTTTGGTGGCGTCTAAGTTTTAGCCTGAGATCTAGTTTCGACTGCTGATGCTTTTAAAGCTACCAAGCTTTAATTCCACCGCACCCGCGACATAAGCACGACAGTGGTAGGGTTATCAACACATAATGCTGCTACGGTAGCTTGGAAATACGGACACTCATTGTCTACCAAAGCTACATATAGTCTGTGTCCACCTACCATCAATTTAAAAACGTATCTACATCCACCATATATCGTTTCACAATTACACACGTACACCCTGTATCTCTCATTACAATAATGGGTTTCCCATTATATTTACCTGCGGCGGTAGGACAGGCATTTGCACTTAGCACACCTAACTTTTCCACATCACTAAGTTCTATCAGACTACTTCCACTATCAGACCTATTAGATCTACTGTTATCTCGGTCGTGTCATCTACCTCTACCTCGAATCTGATGTCGAATAAGCGATATACCTCTACCGTGCTCTCTATGATCATATCTACTTCTCTCCTCGGGTCTCTGTTGTACGTCTATTGCTGCACTAGCACTATTAGTTTGATTACTTCTACAGTAATATACACTATGGCATATCGTTCCACTCTTCGAACAATTAAGAATACCAGGGGGTTGAAAACTATTACCATGTGTAACACTACCACCTCGACCTCTAATTGCGTTATTACAATACTGACTATTAGTACTGGGCCGATGAGGAGGGGTATAAGGTTTACTACCTCTATCTCTATTTCTTCGAGTTACATTCTTAGGACCACCACGGGTTTTAGCAAGCAAATCTGCTTCCTTTGCTACAACTCTAGCGTTGGTTAGTCTCTTACTACTCAAGTTTTTAAATAGAAATTTCATATCTCCAAGAATTGATCTCTTATCATTAAATTCTACCAAGCCTTTATACGTTTTTCCTACGTTGCTCAACCTAGGCTGCAGTGAACAGTAATTTGCACTCCAAGGCCAATCGCATCGGTATCAATTCTACACTTCCTCCGAGAAAATATTCTGCGCACAGCCTGAAAGAAAGAAATCATTCAATTATGACCACAGTGACTACAGCTTTACAAAAACATGACAGAAAGATGCCAATTGAAACTTGTTCATATTTCCACTTTTGATGTACTGCCATTTTCAGACCACAACTACAGATCATAGCCGATGCTAATTTCCACACGTCCGTCAACCCATCATAACAATCAAGTCAACAAAAACAATTTCAGTGCAGGAGTTTTGGTTTCCCTGTTCATCGTATGCTTGATAGAAACCGTGCAAATAGGTGGTCGACCACCTACATTTTTGGATATTTTCATTTTTGTTTACCCCTCTTAGTGTCTGCAAATGGTCATCCGAGCCATGAAATTCTCAGTTTCGAATGTGGAGCACATGCTCGATGCAATACCACCAAATTCACATGTAATAGCGTTCACTAATTCTAAACATCCATTTTCAGCATCCAGAAGCAATGTCATCAACAAATAACTATTATAAAGATCATACATATACTCAAACGTTAATCTTACCTATTATTTCATAATTTCTCCACGGCCAATGAGAACATGTGGCTCGAACACTGTTCACTACCGCCTAAACCATCCGTCTAGGTATCTTGCAATTCTAGCCAAGTACATTACAAAGGTCTCATTCTCACGGGGTCTTGCATAAGGACATGTTGTCTTGTAACCATCGTCAGTAAGTTCGAACTGGAGCAACAAAGCATCCTTCAGTTTATCATACACCGGGCGATCCTCTAATGGAAGCCAATCGAATACCTCCCATGCGGTAATCTTTAGTACGAATAAAAAGTAAGGGACCATATCTCTATATCCCAAGTATAGGCGCTATTATAAGTTGCATACACATTCAAATCTTTTCATCAAAAGAAGACATCTTAACCATAACTTTCCCTTTCTTTCCCAGTGTATCTATTTCTAACTTCATCTTATGTTCTCTAACTTATTAGTTTCAAACAACTCCCTCTATCTCTCTAACTGACGAGCATAATCTAACTTGGCTATTTCGGCATTAGCTTCTAACCTTTTTCTTTCGAACTTAGCTTTATAGTCTGCCTTTTCTCTTTCTAAGTTAACGTCATATTATACACGTTTCTTCTTTCTGCTTGCTCTTCAAATTGGATTGTTTTTTTACGAAAACTAGTGATTCTAGAAATTGGATATTTTTGGCATATTTATCTATGGACTTGTGACCAACATGCTGCTGAATATATTCTATGGAATTATCATTGGATTATTGAATAACTTTGATGTAAAACAATTGATTATTGACAAATATTGGAGTTACACACCAATAATTTCCCCATTTTTAGTGAACACAATCTCACCAGGAGGTATTGCTAATCCGTGTACAGGTACAATACAGTACAGTAGACAGCAATTAGTGGATAATAGCTTTGTGCCTAGACGGTTTACAATACCAAATGAAGAAATATTAACTCTGCTTAAAAAGTATGATATGTTGGTGTACAGAGGTAAACGAGCTGGTCGCCCGAGGACAAAGACTAATGCTGGCATTCACCTGACAAACTTGATTCAAATTACATTAGATCATACATTCATTTGCAATGCCCACAGAAAAAAACAATTGATACGTTCGACTGTAAACACAAGGTATGTGCGAGGAAAATCTGCTGACCTTCTTGATCACATATTGGAGGAAGGAATAGACCTGTGTGTGATCACTGAAACGTGGCTACAGTCCAATGGTGATGACATTGTCAGGGGATAACTACTGTCTCAGGATGGTTACTGTTTTGATGATGTTCCGAGATCCGACTGTAAAGGGGGAGGACTAGCCCTATTATACCGAAATAATATAAATGTGTCAAAATGCACAGAAAAAACCTTTCAGTCTTTCGAATGTGCTGAATGGAAATTATGTAGTCAATCGTTCATTTTCTACATTTTTGGTATTTATAGACCACCATATCTAGAGAGACATCCCGTGACTCAGGCTATGTTCATGAAAGAATTTATAGAGTTCCTCGAACAAATGACGAATAGATCTTGTGCTGCTAGGTGACTTTAACATCCATATTGACAATGAGTCTGACTGCTACACGAAACAATTCCAGCAGTGTTTGAAATCATATGGGCTGGTCCAACATGTGAATACTCCAACTCATTCTTGTGGTCACATTCTTGACTTGATAATTACAAAGCTAGAAGACAAACGTGTGAGTGAACCCTTATCAGACTATTACATCTCTGACCACTGCTTTGTCAGTTCTAACATTGAACAGTGTCGACCGCCTTCGGTACGAAAAGAAATCAAATCTCGCAATTGGTAATCTGTATCCAGAGACATGTTACAATCAGATCTTGGAGAATTAAACAAAATCGCTGAGAAATCGTCTAGTCAACGATCTAGTATCTGATTCCACAAGAATCACATCAGATATAGTCAATATAAATGCTCCCCGCACAGAAAGAACCATTCTCTGTAGAAAATCTATATGAATAACAAGTCAGATCTGTCAAAGAAGGTCTACAATGGGGTTAGAAACATGAATTGTTCAGACCTGTCTAGGGACAAGGATGAGTACTACCAGAACAAGATTGGAGAGGCGGAGGGAAACATCAGGAAGCTATATGCTGTAACTTCAGATTTACTGGGAATGTTCAAGGATAATCCGCTCCCATTACACACAAGTGCAATATATTTGGCTAATGACTTTATATTTTTCCGACAAAATAATCAAACTGAGAAATGATCTTGACAATATAACAGGTGAAACATACAGCAATGGTGATGCGTGTAGTTCTAGTCCACCTGTGAATATGAATACATTTACTACATTTAGACAACTCTCAGAAAATGACGTCTTGAAACGTGTGTATGCCTCAAAATCTACAACATGTGAACTTGATGTGATTCCAACTACACAATTAAAGGAACGTGTTTCACAATTTGCACCCGTTGTAACAGAAATTGTAAATCGATCACTGCTAGCTGGTGTGTTCCCCGAAGAGTGGAAAAGTGTTCTGATTAAACCCTTGTTAAAGAAGAAAGGTCTCCCGCTGGATCTGAAAGACTCAAATCTAACATTCATCTCCAAAATTCTTGAAAAAGCTGCACTAAACCAAATGAATAAACATATCGAAGCTAACAGTCTCCTTCCAGATTACCAAAGTGCGTATAGAAAATATCATGGTGTTGAAACGGCTATGGTCAAAATGTATAGTGATCTCTTAGAAACAATTGATAAAACCAAGTCACAATCGTGGTCATGGTGGACTTGAGCGCAGCATTCGATACCATCGATATCCCGATACTGATCAAAATACTGCAGGATGATTTTGGTATTCAAAGCACTCCCTTGAAATGGATCGAGTCTTATCTCACTAACAGAACAATGAAAGTCATGGTCGAACAGTCAGCATCTGCAACTGAGCCATTGAGGTTTGGTGTTCTACATGGTTCGTGTGCTGGACCGATGATCTTTACCCTGTACATATCAGCTCTGAATCGCGTGGTGCGGAAATAGCCAGCCGATCTGTATGGATATGCAGACGAGCATAAGATTGCATTCAAAATTCAAGCAGGCAATTATCCAAACGAGGCAATTGTTCTACAACAACTTGACAGTTGCCTCAATGAAATAATATCATGGATGACAACTTTCAAACTGAAGATGAATAATTCTAAAACTGAAGTAATCATTTATGGAACCAGGCAACAATTATAAAAATTAAACATTTCTAGTGTGACGTAAATGCGTTGATCATGTCAAAGATCTGGGTGTTCACATGACCATTACACTCAACTTCGACCATCACATCCAAAAATAAGTGTCATATAGCACGTGTGCAGTTACGACATCTTAAAGCTATACGTAAACATCTCACAAACAAGTCTACTAAATCATTAGTGCACGGATAGGTTCATTCGCACATCGACATCTGCAACGGTCAGTTTACCGACATTCCAGCCTACCAAGTCGACAAACTACAGCGAGTCCAAAATCATGCCGCTATAGTAGTCCTTAATGCCTCGTTTGAACAACAAAGTGCGGTACTTCTGAAAGAACTCCACTGGCTTCCAGTTAAAGCCAGAATCATTTTCAAAGTGATGGTATTCGGTGTCAATAATGGAACAGCTCCAGTATATCTGTGAGAAATGTTTGTACCCATTCGAGGAAGGTACAGACTAAGATCACAAAGTGACACTAACTTTAACATCCCAAGACGAAGAACAAAATTAGCCGATAGATCTATGGCCGTCGTTGGACCCAAACGATCTACCTAGTTATCTGAAAAACATTGAGTCGGAGGCCAGTTTCCGATCAAAACTGAAAACCCATCTGTTTAGGCAATATTTTGAACGAATAGTTGTGTGCTCTTTGTACAAAAATAACATCTGTGATGATATAAAACAGTTTAAATACAATATTTGTGTTCAATAAGATCAAAGATCGGATTGGATTGATGAGTGAAGTGTTGTATGGGCGTTCTCTTGGGTTCGAGCTCTGTCATGTGGTGATGGGCGGATCACTGTACCGGCCAAATCACTGTACTGGCCACATCACGGTTGTCATTCCTTCGGTGGTGTTTGAGTCTATGGTTCATATTGCCACTTTTATCGTTAATCCAATCACTCACTTATATACTGTAATGGTGTAGATATCATGATCAAATATGTTCATATCCAAATACTAGAATCCTAGTTATATCTATATATGTATACTTTTTTATTTATATTTTCATATATTATTGTCATGGGTAAATGTTTAAAATTGCATCTGTAATTGTGAAGCTCAATAGAATAATATTTAATTTTTGCGCTATATAAATGCTATGTATTTGTATTTGTAAGCTAGCTTCTAATTCGTTACTATCCCTTTCTGTTTCTATCATAGCAGTTTTAGATCTTTCTGCTTCTAACTTAGTTTTCACAGCCTCTAATCTACTATGTCTTTCGTCACGTTCTCTAGCTTGTTCATCTTTAACAAACTCTCTTAACCCCCCTTCTGCATAACCTAACTCCTGCCCAACCATGGTCAAGTCAATAACACTAGTCATGTTGAAATATATACACTATGTCAATGAAATAACTACACTGTCACAATCTGCATAAATACAGTACACTCAACCACCTATGCCACTAGTATACCACGTAAGGCGCACATAGAATAACCTAGTCTACAGTACAGAGTTACTGGGGATAGAAATAATATACTACCACGAGTATCTGTTACACAATCACAACCTCCCTAAATTAAATCACGATAACTTAGTGGGGCAGATAACAGCAATTTTTGAGAGGAATCGTGCAACAAAATCCACTGTACAGAAGACAGGTAACAGCTTTAAAGAATCAACTAAGTTTTAGTGATTAAATGAAACTCTTAGTGGAGCAGATAACAGCAATTTTTGAGAGGAATCGTGCAAATGATGATACAAGCATCAAATTTGGCACACTTGTTCTCCAAGTGATACTAATCAAATCTGCCCGATTGGCCAATTGAAAATCCAAGATGGCGGTCATTTTTCAAGATGGCCGCCAAATTAGCCGCCCGAAGTTGACGTTTTGCTTAGAAGTATTTGTAGTTGTCCGATTTGCATGATCTAGGTGTGGATTCCTATGTTTTCAAGCCTGCTGAAGTAGATTTTCCTGTTTATAAAGCACACTGACACATAAGTTTCAAGATGGCCACCATATTGTCTGTTTTTCATTACGTAAGCTTTGCCCCGGCTAGTAAATGTTCAAAGTTATGCATACCATGCCACTGGTCCTCCATCTGCTACTGTTCACATATGCATCTGCAGAGTGATGTGCAAGGGAGCTCCGACTGAAAGCACTTGCATCTTCCTTTGCAACCTTTCTTACAGGAACATTTAGTCAGTTCCCGACAGCCCGCTGCAATAGGGGGTAGTGTTGTAGAACATATCTGCCATGTCTCTCATTTTTGTGTCCACCCCCATTCAGCGAGACTGCTCGTGTCTGGATTGGAGATGGTTGCCTGGCCCCAGATGATCCCAGCCTGATAGGCCGCATGCTTTGCATGTTCTCTGAGGGCTGCCTGTGTTGGTGGAATTGTGTTGTACGGCCTCTGCTTGCGGGCAAAGAGATCTAGTCTTGCTTCGTCCACACCAGTGGCTGCGCTTGATCTGTCGTACATGAGGACAACGAATCTCTCCAGCCTCTGCAGGTCAAGATCACGAATCAATGTTGGATGCTGGCTGAGATTAGTGAATGTTTCAGAAACATCATCATATACGTTCCAAGTCTGCCATGCAGATTTCTTCGCTTTCCCACGGAAGGCAGACACGACGTCACATCCAGTGAACGCATGAAAGTATGGGATCCCTCCAGCTTTCTCAAGCCCTATTGCAGAAACTACTTCATGGACTGGAATCCATCGCATTTTGGCTCCTTGGCCAAAGGCAATCCACATTTTCTCAAGACCTAGTTCCTGTAAGGATGTCAGTACAGATATTGCTATGACTAGCACGTCCGTGTCATTAGCCTTAATGATAATAGACTTGCTCCCATCAGTCGTTGCATCCCTGGCGTGTACAAATATTCGACTGTCAACTTCTTCATGACAACATGGGGACACAGCATCCGGAGACTTCCTTGTGTTGCTAATGGCATCTTCTCCTTTTGTGACGATGACTGTGCTTGTCGTCTCTGCTTCACACATCTTTTCCGCAAGGAAGTGAAACAGCTCAGTCTTGTTGCTGGCGTCACTAAGGAAGCTTTGCCAGTTACCTGGTGTCTTACTTGTTCCTGTCACTCTTCTTCTGATTCCTTGCCCCCTTTTCGACCTCGTCTCGGATTTCAGACTTGACTTCTTGTACACATCAAAGACTACGTCCACCCGCTCGTACCTGGCACCATAGGATTCCACCTTTGGGATGATGTCTTCTTTAGCATAGTCAGAAAATGTCTTTGAAGTACGTGGAGGTAAGGCATTGATAAATGCTGAGCCATCAATGATGATTGCGTCTCCCTTTGGTTCTCTGTATGGGATGTTCACTTGCGCTTCAAGAATTTCAACCAGATGTGACTTCTGACACGTATGAAGCTTGCCGCTGTCACTGAGAGATGCAGGGTGTGACTGATTCTCGTGTTTGAAGAATTCTTGCAAGTCACACTGCCTGTTCTGGCACGAGATGAACAGTCACGAGAATAACTGACAGTCGTTTTTCAGGACTTTCACCTTAGAAATTCCCTCAGCCTGCTCTTCTTTGAAGAAAGAAACAAGGTTTTTCTTGATTGGATGATAGAAAGGACTTTCACCTTCATCTTCTAGCCCCTCCATGAATGATTGGAACTGCTCTTTTCCCTGCCGGTGATGTGTAGCTACCATTTCAGCTAGAGTTGGGTCTGCAATGTTTTTCGTGTCTAGCACCAGCAGGTCGGCTGATTCTTCTTGGAATGGGTTGCCCATCTCCTGCATCACTGCAGAGAGTGATTTCACCTTTTCAAAGAAAGATTTCCGGGCACTCAGTGTTTGCTCATGGTGTCTGCTGCTGTAGGTGGCATCTTTCATACCAGACATGGCCTCGTATCCAGCTACTAGACGACTAACTTCGGGTCCAGCGACCATCCACCTACGAAGTGCTGACGGGTCTTCTGTCAACCCAATTGCTCCTCCGTCACCTTTGATCACTGCATTATTGTGCTCGTGTGCTTGGTCGATCGCCAGGGCACAGAATTCTCTTCTTGATTTGTAGATGGCGAAGTTCCCTTTGTGAAACTCCATGGCCACATCTGGATGTTGTTGCTCAAGTGACATCATATCTCGGAAGTGAATTGGGATCCATCGCGCATAGTTGACATTGTTATTCGCAAAGAAGTAAGGCACCAGTTCTGAAAGTGCTTCACGGTACAAGTTGAAGTCTCCTTCTCTGAATGAGCGGATCAGGGTGAATATGGTGAGCTCCATGTCCAGCACCAGACTCCAGAACTGGAACTGCGGACTCTCTTTCCTCCGTTGGTCACACCAATCCTCAAAGGTTATATCTGATATGCTAGACTCTTCAGAGCGGTAATCATGGTATGCCTTCTTCATCAGTTTGTACAAGCTGCATGCAGTGATCTGGTGTGTTTGTCTTGTCCTGGTGACACTGGATGCAGACAGGTAAGACTATATTGTACCAGATGAGGCCACCTCTGCTTCCACAATGGCACTGGTCCAGCCACTGTCCCATAGTAATGTTCCTATCGATCTCAGTGCAGCCATTTCTATATGAAGTCCACCGAACATGATCATTAACTTGTCCTCTCCATATTCGGGCCACTTCCATTGTATTTGTTTTGCCAGAGCATACAACGGTTGGTCAGCAGCAATGACAGGTGTCTGCCGTGGGTTCAGGAAAGCCATTGTATCACGGACCTTCGCCATGGCATGCTTGATCGTTGCAACATAGTGAGCCTGGTCTCGCCACAGAGGCATCATTGCTGAAATGCTCACTTCAAATGGATGGCTCCTTTTCTGCGTTGCATGGTGGGCTGACCATGTGATCCTGACTGCATCAGCCACATCCTCAGTGAGGAAGACTTCCTCCAACCAAGAATATTCTTCTTTCAAGTGTGACCAGATCGACTCGAGTGCTGGTAAGGATTGGCTTGCTACTGGAGGAGGATTGGGGTTTATCGTGATGTATGCTGGTCGAATATTGGTGTATGCTTCTGGAAGCTCTGGAACTTTCTTAACCTTCATTTCTGACTCTAGTTTGAGCGGCTCACGTTCATCGCCAGCATTTTCAGTGCTTGGATGTTGGAAAATGGACACACCTGTACCATGGAAAGATGTTTGAGCTATGGTCGCAGTCGGATTATGATCTATGTTGTCCACTGCTGCAGTTGTGAACAACTGCTTTCTCAAGACTGATGGACAGACTACTCCATCTTCCACATACTGTGCAACAACTGCTTCTCCTAACTGTGCTGAGATTTCTAGGACTCTGTCGTATGATATGCTGAGCCCATTCTCATGAAGAATTTCAATGATGTGTCTCTTCCTCGTCTTGGCAAACACATACAGACCCATGTAGACTGCAAAAGGTGGCTCACGGTCCTTGGAATGCCTGTGGACATCCGTTCCTTCCTGTTATTTGGAAAAGCAGTTGTACTGTAAGAGTTGTGATGTAGAAAGGTCAGATTTCGAAGCTCCATGCTGGAGTTGGGACTTGATGTCTGTACCATGTTCGATCATGCATACAAATTGCAGCAGTGATGGTGGTACAGCCTGTTCTAGGTCTGTGTCGTGAAAGCTGCTGCTGAAATTTGACTTTTGATGGAGCATGTCTCGTCGCATTATCCCAGCAGCTTTCGCTAGATGGATCGCTTCACCGTACTTGGATGCTTGTGAGAGGATTGAGCCTACATCATTTTCAAAAGCCAGCAGAACATCTCGTCCTTGGCGATGAGCTTGCAGCTTGGGAATGTGAAATAGCAGCTGGTCCTTGAGTCGAGTAGGATGAACATCAGGCGATTCAACACCAAGCTGCTCCAGCATCTTCTTGTAAAGCATGGTCAAATCAGCAAGCTTGAAAATGAGTGGATCTCTACTATCACTGGCATTTTTCATCTCACTAATGTAGGTGACTACTTCGGAGAAAGCAATCGGATATGCTTCCTTCCAGAGCTCCTGTGCTTTCTCTTGTTCCTGCACCTTTAGGTAGGCTCGTTCTCGGTTATACAATGCCACCAAGCAGGCAGGGTGATATTTCAGTTATTGTGCTATCTCCTACACTTAGTTTGGCAAGGAGTTTTCTATCACTGAGTGTTTTTGCACATTCGTTTATTCTCTTATTCACCTGCATTGTCATTGCTTCTCTAAGCTTCCCCCCCTTTGGTTTCGCAAAAGAAACATTCTTGTGTTTTAGCTTCTTGGACCTTTCGTGGGATCTTACTTCTACCGCCCTCATCACCTGCAGGGGTTGATCTTTTTTCAGCTCTGTGTACCTTTGTGTTGTTAAATAGAAGCCTGCAACTCTCATGATATCGTGCCTTCTTTTGTCTCAAGGTTTCATCTATCCCACCACCTTCGTCAAGTCTTGCAGGGTCTAGCTTGATTGGTAGTGCATTGAGTGAGTGAAACAGAGGAATATTCGTTGCCAAGTTCATATATCCATCATCGCCTCTTCTGGCAGGATTGGCCTGGGGGGACTTTAGATCTTCTTTCTTAACCTCCTGACATAGGCAACACTTGGTCCAGTCAGTGGTCCACGATTTTCCAGTAGAACTCGCGTCTATGGTCAGTATGACGTTCAGGGTCGAGGGTGTATCCTTTTACCACCCTGTACATGTAAAATAGACACTTTCCTGTATGGGATACAACTAGGTTCTTGTACCGTGCCCTACACCTAGTCCGATCGTTCATCCAGTATCATAAGTCCCGTGCGATTTGTACACCATCCAGATAACTAAAACCCCATTATCCTTGGCTCGGCTCTCCCGTGCTGGCACGTCCTGTCCATTAAGGTGCAGCTGCCTAACTGATCCGGGGTTGATTTGGGACACTAGTAGGTTGTTGCAGTATGATGCCAACATACATTTCCTAATTAGCTGACACTGAACCCCATGCTGAGTTTCACAGCAGTGATGTCACCAATGTGCCTTGGTAGTGCCCGACAATCACTCCTTCAAGAACTTCATCAACTTCATGCACTTGAAAGTTTTGGAGCTAGATGTACTCCATCACACGCAGAGACCTTCTGTGTGCTACCCTCATCTAGTTTAGCCCGCGAGCCAACGCGGTTTACCAGGGTGTGGCCGATGCCGTGCACTAGCATCTTCTTGGGGCCATAGATGAGACTTGGGCTAGTGGTGAGGACCAGTGCCAGTAGTCCATCCAATGAAACAAAGGTACTACCTCTAACACTACACCCCTACACCCTATAGCCATGCAAACGTATGAAAATCATAAACAAATGTGCGAAGTGATAAAAATATGTGTCAGTGTGCTTTATAAACAGGAAAATCTACTTCAGCAGGCTTGACAACATAGGAATCCACACCTAGATCATGCAAATCGGACAACTACAAATACTTCTAAGCAAAACGTCAACTTCGGGCGGCTAATTTGGCGGCCATCTTGAAAAATGTCCGCCATCTTGGATTTTCAATTGGCCAATCGTGCAGATTTGATTAGTATCACTTGGAGAACAAGTGTGCCAAATTTGATGCTTGTATCATCATTTGCACGATTGTTCTGCTATCTCCTACACTATCTACTCAAAAACGCGACCGACACTAATGTGGTAATATCACAAGAATACAATACTAGTTAAGTCATAACACTATGATGCTAACACAAAGTGTCAACGACTAATACATATACAATAGAAAACAAATATTATGGGTAGAACGGCGTATATTCCAATGGATGAACGGTTCTCTCTCGATCCGGTCAAAGAGGGGCGGTTACTCGGAGTGTAATGCTAGGTGGCTTCAAACTAAGGGACAGGCGTAAACAAGAATGGATTCACCCCAGATCATAGTGTTAACAGAACTTGACCGTCTTTCACTAGACAGGTTTATTAATGGTGGCGTATATACCAATGTTCGGTAAGTTTTATGAAAGATAAGTCGTCTGTCTGTATAATGAATAAACTTTAGCACACAGAAACAATAATACAAGGAACAACAACTTAACCAACAATATAACAACTGAACCATGTAACATTCACTTAATAAATAGAGTACAACTGCTGTAGTTTAAGATGAGTGTTGATATAGTCTAATTAATTATTGTGTCTGTCGACAATCCCACTTCTGACACAATGTAACAGGATGGACCGGCAGAGCTTGATCACAATAACCAACGATACACAATCAACACTCATGTACAATATTAATAAGTTTAATGTAAATGAAAGATGAATATTTAGATTAATGCGATGACATAACAAAGTAACATTAGTTAACAAAATACACAACGACGATTGTACTGGGTGGAAGATAATCTTCGCACGAATACCACAATGCTCATGAGAAATGAGTCACTTAGAGTTTACTGTCTATAATGACATCCCGTTAAATGTCTATAATAACATTCCGTTAACTATACAGAATAAACACACATACAGAATAAAACACACCTAGTCATCAAGGAATGATGACTGAATCACTTCGAATAATACAAAGTACATAACTGAATTAAACGACATGGTTCAATCCTAACAACGATGTTCCCATTTTGGCTCCTAGGATAGTGTTGGTTTTTCTTGAGCTTACACCAAGTCCATTAAAAACATCGATGGAAAGTAACGGATCCGGCATACAGTATCCGGGCCGTGAATAAACAAAACAACGTCTTCTCCGGGATCTGTGTCTACGGGAATATAAACAACATTGGCTGCTGTACGTAGCCCGGGGGTAAACAACAATTGAGGCTCTACCGTCCTCCAAATCCACACCGGGAATATATGTCCGGGAGAAGAAGCTTAAATTATAGATAACATATGGAATATACCATATCAACCTTCATGTGTCAGTTATTATAACATAACATGTTATATAAGAACTATAGTACACCTGTTACATGATATTGTGTCACGATAGTCAGATATCAGACACTACACAGTAAAATGAAAATAAAATTGAGGATATGAATAGATATATACAAGGTAGGTAACTGTATACCATCACATGGACAAAAGGCACTTCGTATACAGGTACGAACAATAACTATGTGGTCATAATCGCCAGGTGGGACCAATACATACGGTAACCACTGGACATGCTGCCTTAACTTATAATACGTTTAATACCTCAGACGGACAGGTTGATGCTTGGTGTGGAGTCATGAGTACATAACCACTCAACAGACAAGATGCAACGGCATTCCATCGTTTACTGAATACAAAGCCAACTACCATATACGTACAATGATATGGAACCATGGGTATAGAACCACTGTAATACAGTAGCAGTGTTTCATTGATCAATTAAAATGTTTACTTTAGCACAATTCCCCATATCAGTTGTGTTGTTTTAGGAAAGGATTAAGGGGTAATTTATGGCTTTTTGTGGGAAGTAAAGTAAACTTGTATATTGTGCAGTTCTGAATTAGAAAAGGGGTGAAAGATGGTTCACAGTGAAAAGTAAAAAATCATTTGTAATATTATGAAACATATAAGCTGTATTCAGTCATAGTTATAAAAGAATGAACTTTTTCGTATGGTATGAGTGTGGTGCATGTTTCGCATTATAAGGTAGAACATGTATAAGATAATAACAATAAATTGAGGTTAATTAGTCAGATTATGGTGTGAAATGTTGCATTTAATGAGCATAACTGAGTGTGACGGACATTACTGTGTGACAGACATTACACAAACGTTATATTTCATTCAATTTTGAAAACGTGGACATATGATTAGGGAGCACTTTGTTAACAAAGCAAAAGTTTCCAAATCTATGACAATTTCTTGCTGTAACAGAGTGTGACGGACATTACGCAACAATTTTCGCGGAGACAGCCATGCTAATTCTAGATTTAATAACAAAACTATGCCACAAATACATGTACGTCAGAAATACTGGGCTACACGAAACACGGTTACAGACAAACGGTGCTTTGAAATTTCACACAACAAATCAGTAGTTCTACACTAGGTTTACCATTTACCTATATATGACTGATTTACATCAAAATAAATCCAAATATTAAGATATATTATGAATAATCATCATGAAATCACATCGAAAATCTTATTTTTTCTATCCAAGCGTCTGTGAAAATAGGAACAGGTGCGTACTTGCAGATCACGTGGTGTATATCGGTCAATGGATGAGTGGGAATCACGTTTACGTCGCAACCGGGAAGAGATTTTTGAACAAATTTCGAATGCTTTAAAGCCGTTGATTAGTTGGAAGCATATAAGATCTTAGTTCAAAAATAGCATCAGCTGAAAATACGTCATCTCTAGTTTATTTCGGTACCAAATACATGGGGGCAAACCGCGGGATAGTATCATTGGAGGCCTCCGGAAAACACCACCTACATATCTTTTGTTTCACTGCGATTAATAACAATGGCAATTAACACCGAGCTAATTAAAATGTATTTATTATAAAGATAAATGATTATAAAATGTCATTATACAATAATCTGAAAATTGTTAATATAAAATTGTGTTGACTTATAATGTAATTACGATATTCCCTTACGATAATCCCGACTTACGACAGATTTTGGTATGTCGGGTCACATATATTTATCTTTTACTGCTCGCGGATGACACTGCGATATTTTCATATACAAGTGAAAGTCTACAGAGCATTGTAGGTAACCAAAGATGGCGGAAATGTTTTTAATACCTAGCAACAGGAAGATGTAAATTCGCCAATTAGTTGTTATATAATTATAGCAACACTGCTTAGCTATATTAAATTTGCTCAAGAATTTGACAGGCATGAATACATTAGGTTTGACCAGAGTAAGAAACGTGTTCGTCACTCAACGGTCGGGGCTTCATTTGAACATACTTGTCCAATTAGAAGTTCGCCCCAGGCCCAGATCACCGTAGACATGGAACTCTTAAAACAATTACCACCAGAAGACAAATTAAATGTCATACTAGAAAATATGTCATTATTGGGGCTACTAACATACCGTATCGATAATATTGGGTCAACTGCGTATTTGAACTGTGCAAAACATGAAGCTTCGGATGAGCGAATTCGGTTGTTGGAATACAAGCAGATTGTTATTGAGGCCCGGAACAGGAAGGTAAACATTATTATATCCGGGGTAATAGAATCGCCTGGTGAGAACTGTGTGGACATTGTCACCGACATAATTGACAACAATCTCAAACTAGACTCTCTCTTCATCATTTGCCATTATCCGTGCCAATAAACCTGGTTGTGTCTTCAGAAATAAGTGATGCCAGTAAGGTGTTATGGCCCTACTTCAAAGAAGTCCAGATATGGTTCCAAGAACGTACGGATTACCTATCCCGCGGCTTTGGTTGTAAATCAACGTGTAGATAGACATGTTCCCAGGCTGGCTGGCACATAATCATGCACGAATCGAGGTATACAAATGATTCAAACGGGTTGCTGACACTATTAATAAAACAACGAGTGTATTAAGCAAGCATTTAGTACTCAACAAAATAAGCCTCCGCAAAATCAACCTCAAACAGGTAGCTCTATCAGTCAAAGGTTCATGGACACATGGGCTGTACACACTATTCCAGAGGATCTTGCCAGTGACACTGGTCCATCACGCAATACTACACATGAACCTGCAAGTGAGCCCAAACAATCCCCTGAAATATGTCTCAAAAGTAATACGCATGGCCCCACTAATGTAACCTCGCCCAGGGGCAAAGGACATTTGCCTTCAAAATACACTAATGCAATAACACTGCGAGCAAATCAAATGATTGTGCAAATGAAGGTTAAACAAGTAACATCGTATGTTAAAGAGCAACCAAACAAGGAAGAGTGCACTTCCGTCAATTTGGATATGAACCATGTGCAGGACATGCTTTACTCAACCGTTGCCAGCAAATATAGTGGTGAACAGATAACTGTCTGTTCTCAAAAGTGGTAATGCTGAATTAGATGTTGAGGCCGGACCCTATTCTGAGACAGGCGAAACTGTTAACTAGAACATGTTGGATGGCAGTGGTAGCGTCCGAAGGAACTGATGACATTCCATGTGGTTTATCATATATTTCTGATATCATGAACGTATCATGTACATGTATATCAAACTCCCTTGCCTCTGATATCAAGTGTAATGGCATTACATATAATAATCTTAACCAGTTTGCACCACAACCTTCTAGTGCCAATGTGAACCCCGGTTCCAATTGTGATCCAAAAACATTTATCTGTGAGTAATGTATTAGTTTACCAAGTTTGTCGAAAGGTACCATCTGTGATCTTTACGCCTTCTGTTCCAAAATATCAACACGGAAGTGCATCCACATGCCAGTACTTTTGAACATACAGGTAACAAGCATTACAGTGTTAACAATATCAATAATATACATTCGACAAATCCAGATACGTACACACGTATTCTAACAATTTGCCACATTGATTTACGAGTATGATAGTTTTTGTATAGAAGAACGTATATTAGACGAATATGATGTCATAAGATATTCCTGATTTCACATTCTATTCCAAACCCAGGAAAGACAAATATATTCCTAAGTCTGGCGGTATTGTGTTTTTGTCCGAAATGCTATTGTTGAGTACATACAAATTATTGAATCTGATTGTGAGCACATGTTCTGGTTAAAACTAGAAACATCTCTTATGTATAAATTTGATGTATATTCCACCTACTAGTATGCAATCTAGTTTCTCTAACAAACATGAACTGCAATTACTTGTATAGTAAAACGTGTATGATAATATTTGATGAGTTTAAACTATCTTATAAATCAGTACACTTTTGATCGGATACTGAGTACATTATTTACGGTATCCGAAATAATAAAGATCCATGCACATTTTGTCTAAATCGACCCAGAACACATATTTTTATCGCAAGCATATTTGTAAAATGATAATATACGTTCGATAAATGTCAGGCAATGCCTCTTTTGATAAAGTATTAATGGACATCTTGCCCAATTCAGTATATAAGACTGTCATTTTTAAACATTCAGTACACATACCATTAGGTTATTTTGACCACTAAGAGGTCAGGTCACCAAATATGAGGATTTTTAATTGTGCGTGAAGTCAAGGTATATTTTGATTTAACATTTTGATAAAATAATCTTTTCGTTAAATCTAGTTATTATCAAGCGACATATGTCGTATGTTTGTTTCCAGTATTGTTGATTCAGATTGTTAGCGACTATGAATGATTGCATTATGGTTTTGTTAAATGACTACCAACTATGGAACGCCGATGCATATGTATTTTATGACATCGTTTATGGTCGGCTAAGCACGACGTTCTAGCGCCATTTAACGCATGGTTGCATCGATATATATAATAAAACACTTTTCAGCATAAAAGAAAAATACTTTTTGTTTGATTAAGCTAATGATCGATTGATAAATAGATAATCCATTCCAAGATGTCAAGATGTTCTCGCGAAGCTCGGAAATCGGGATTGATCTCTCTTTGATTTATCCCTTATTACAATGAAACGCATATGCGCATAAAATAGTCCTGCTATTCTGTTCACTTTATAAATGGAAGAATATATCGATTCTTTCATGGCTTGTACATGACAGATGTAGCAGGTTTTGACCATTTCTTTAAATGTATGTTTAAAAATCCTTCTAAATACGCTTAAATAGGATCAATAACATAAAAGACCCACCCTCCCACCTCAGATTTCCTCTTCTGCTTTGTTATATACTTTCAGCTTATGGGGGAATATTATTAAGGAACGAATCACGGGTTAATAGTTTCCATCGGGGTATGAACTACATTGGACGCGGTTAATGTGTGTGGAAGCCGAAGGCATTACTTCATTCATTACTTATATTTACATTAATTATTCAATGACACAAAGTACATATAGCACACTTTGAATATAAAAAATATAAAATGTGCATAGTCCAGATTTGCAACTTACCGTGTGCAGGAACATGTAAATAGAGCATCCATGGAACAGCGTAAACTGTGCAAGACACGCCTTTTCTCACGACGAACACTGCCTAACACTGCGAATGTGCATTCTCTAAACACCGAGTGGGCATGTCATCTGCATATCATTAGTTTGGAACCCTCATGCGAAAATGTATACAATCAGGGCACATACGTGCATCCAAGGAAATGTAATAGCAATGTAATTATGCACTGTTAGTCGTCATGGCATACTCTGGAAAATGAATGAACCAGCCTTAATACCGTGAACATTACCACAGTGCAGCAAGAAGATAAAGTGACATTATCTAGCATGTATGTGTGATTTGCTAGCGATTCCGGAGCAAAACGTGACGTACCATATGTGTTCTGCACTGTCATCAACGTAACGTCTGCGATCTGCACTGACATCAACGTAACGATCTGTTCGGCACTGGCATCAACGTAACATCTGCGTTCTGCACTGGCATCAATGTAACGTCTGTGTTCTGCACTGGCATCAACGTATCGTCTGCGTTCTGCACTGGCACCAACATAACGTCTGTGTTCTGCACTGGCATCAACATAACATCTGTGTTCCACACTGGCATCAACGTAACATCTGTGTTCTGCACTTACATCAACGTACCATATGTGTTCTGCAATGTCATCAATGTAACGTCTGTGTTCTGCACTGACATCAACGTACCATATGTGTTCTGCAATGTCATCAACGTAACGTCTGTGTTCTGCACTGACATCAACGTACCATATGTATTCTGCAATGGCATCAACGTAACGTCTGTGTTCTGCACTGTCATCAACGTAACGTCTGTGTTCTGCACTGGCATCAACATAACATATGTGTTCTGCACTGGCATGAACGTAACATCTGCGTTCTGCACTGGCACCAACGTAACGTCTGTGTTCTACACTGGCATCAACGTAACATCTGCGTTCTGCACTGGCACCAACGTAACATCTGTGTTCTCCACTGGCATCAACGTAACATATGTGTTCTGCACTGGCATCAACGTAACGCCTGTGTTCTGCACTGACATCAGCGTACCATATGTATTCTGCAATGTCATCAACGTAACGTCTGTGTTCCACACTGGCATCAACGTAACGTCTCTGTTCTGCACTGACATCAACGTACCATATGTGTTCTGCAATGTCATCAACGTAACGTCTGTGTTCCACACTGGCATCAACGTAACGTCTGTGTTCTGCACTAGCATCAACGTAACGTCTGCGTTCTGCACTGTCATCAACGTAACGTCTGTGTTCCACACTGGCATCAACGTAACGTCTGTGTTCTGCACTAGCATCAACGTAACGTTTGTGTTCTGCACTGGCATCAACGTAACGTCTGCAATGTGCACTGACATCAACGTAACGTCTGCGATCTGCACTGGCATGAACGTAGCGTCTGCGTTCTGCACCGACATCAACGTAACATCTGCGTTCTGCAATGTCATCAACGTAACGTATGTGTTCTGCATTGACATCAACGCAACGTCTGTGTTCTGCACTGGCATCAAAGTAACATATGTGTTCTGCACTGGCATCAACGTAACGTCTGCGTTCTGCACTGTCATCAATGTAACGTCTGTGTTCTGCACTGACATCAACATAATATCTGTGTTCTGCACTGACATCAAAGTAACATCTGTGTTCTGCACTGGCATCAACGTAACGTATGTGTTCTGCACTGACACCAATGTAACATATGTGTTCTGCACTGGCATCAACGTAACGTCTGTGTTCTGCACTAGCATCAACGTAACAATGTGTTCTGCACTGACATCAACGTAACCTTTGTGCTTTGCACTGGCATGAATGTAATGTCTGCGATCTGCACTGACATCAACGTAACGTATGCTATCTGCACTGGCATCAACGTAACGTCTGCGTTCTGCACCGACATCAACGTAACGTCTGCGTTCTGCAATGTCATCAACGTAACGTCTGTGTTCTGCACTGACATCAACGTAACGTCTGTGTTCTGCACTGACATCAACGTAACGTTTATGCTAGCCAATATGGAGTGTAACCTCCAAATGAAACAAAACTAACGGAAGAGATTCTAATCCTTGCAAACAGTGTCAAGTACCAACACGATCGTCTGACCCTGAACCAGATCAGAATAAATTAAGTCAAAGATATGTTGATGTGGAGCAAGGGTGAGTATTAGTACTGTACGCGGATACTATTTAAATATGTCAATAGATTGATGTTGCTTTACCACATACGTTGGGTTTATCCGGGTACGCCAGCTTGCCTCAGACAGACAGGCAACAATGTACATGTGGAAGTCGTGATATCGCAGTTGTATCGCGTTCGCTTCAGGTGCGAAATGCCCCGAGTTCGAGCCCCGCTGGAGCCGTTATGAGTGTGCCCTTAGGCAATGCATTTATATTCCACATGCCTCTTCTCCCTCCCTCGTGGCGATGGATTACATCAGGCTCGTGGCGATGGATTACATCAGGAATGTGGTCTCGAGAAGTAAAGCATGGTGACAAATCCATCTCGCACAGAGGAAGCATGCTGCTAACACTTTTATTGCAATCGAAATAAAGATTAACTTTTGATTACAAATTACATTGGTCAAATTACCAAACCCATCTCCTCCACACCAAGGACATCCGCTGCTGACATGTCTTTCCATGTTGATTTGCAGGTCATGTCGCCAATTAATCTCTACAGAAGATATAAACAGCACAACTTTGTTTTTGCTCGTTTCTGTACGATATATCGAGACCATTAACAATTTCTCTTAATGTGAAAAAAGTTCAAAAACATTATAACGTCATTATGTTTTAAATGATATATTCATACTTTCCAGCTGGGTTGGCCGTAATAAATTGTCCGTGTAAAGTAGTCGGCATTGTGCATCGGTACACACACAGTCTATCTCGGAGGCTGTCACACTCCTCATTATTGTCAGGTCAATGAGTAATATTGGCATAACCAACTCTGATCCGTGAGCATTTATATAAATCTGAGGAGCAACTAACTTATGTAAAACTGTGAAATAGATCATTATTAATTAGGCTTTAACCGTCAGTAGTGATATTAAATGTAAAGTAAAAAGTAAAGTCTTTGTTTATTATAGTGTCACCCCTATTTAAAGGGCCAGCCATTTCTGACTTATGAGACGCCTCTTTATATGAACATCAGTACTTCCCGAATCATATGCGTGTATGTTAGGTGCCAGGCTGGTAGGCAATCGGTAACCATTATTTAACTAGCTGGCGGCTCACCAACCGGCCATATCAGAACGATCCCCTCACGGGCCTAAATGACAACCAGACAATCCCAAATCATAACATTTGCTAAGTATAATATTATCGGTGACTACCGGTTTACACGAATACTTGATAATCTTATAATAGTGACTGATAAATAGAGGATAACGAGCGAGTTCACCATATACTCCAGCAGAACAAGTACTTACTCTAACATTTATATACATGTAGATATGCCATGATATTACTTACCAGTGCAAATCAATTTACGCCATATATATAAAGTTATGAATGCTTATTACTAACCAAGTTCTGTATAGAATAGCCTCTACCGGTTAGTCCTAAATATTATGATGAAAGATTAAACATCTCTCGGAGTAGCCGAATATGTGCACAACATTATGAATATACAAAATACAAACACTACATTAATATAAGTAAGTAAGTAATTGTTTATTATAGTGACATGTGCATATACGTAATATAGAACAAGTACATAAATAACAAGAACAATTGCACCCCACCCAATGGATCTATATATCACCTTAAATATAATAAAAATACAAACTTATGAAGTTCTAACATTCTAACATTCAAACGTATTAAAGGCATGTGTGATATATGACGATTATATGATGAATAGAAACAGTTACAAATGTAGTCGGTCATTATGTCCCATGAGGCACAACAAGTTATAAACGGTAGCTTGAGTTGTGTT
Organism: Archivesica marissinica; assembly: GCA_014843695.1. Taxonomy (NCBI): domain Eukaryota; kingdom Metazoa; phylum Mollusca; class Bivalvia; order Venerida; family Vesicomyidae; genus Archivesica; species Archivesica marissinica. The sequence continues at coordinate 43,933,389 of CM026387.1, forward strand.
CATAATGATACATGTAACAAGAATGAATATGAAAATCATGAATTATACATAATTGATCTCCTGTGAAGGTAAGATCTCATTACGAACGTAGCGGTTTTTCTAGTGTGTTGGTTTACCAGTATAATATTATTCAATTTTGCGGTAGGTGTGACATTTAAATTGGTCAGAATTTCACCAAACACAGTTAATCGTATGTCGTTATAATAATAAGCACAGCCTAACAGAAAATGTGTTTCATTTTCAATGAAGCTTCACCAACATAGCGATCTGTCTCTATACGTAGTGGTAGAATACCACAATGAACTATGTATCTCACGTTCCAGCAAAGTTATTGATCACTTTAAAACAAGTGGCTAACACGCACATGTACCTACCTCCAGAACACTGCTACATTATTATAATATCCGGAATACAGCAACAACAATCCAAATTATTACAGATGATTTGTACTAGTAAGACCCATACCCATAACTAATTATCAACGTCTGTACGACGGTTTTTTCCACGTAGAAACACTTAAATTTCATGAACTTCGTGCACCGCGTGTCATTTTCCCTGCGAACTGTCTCGACCTGCATGCATATGAGCTTATCTCTAGTAATTATATATGAATAATGAATGTAACATGTTCTACCTTGAATATACATGTAGAATTTCTAATTTTGTTTGAAATGTAACTATGTTCCGTTATTTGTTGTTCTAAGTAAATCATTGTAAAGCATTGCTGTCCCCAGATAAGAAATAGCATATATGTATATCAATACCCACAATATCATTATAAATATATAAAGCTTAATTAGTCATGTTGTTATATATGTAACATGACACTAATAAAAGTAACTGTTGTTGTTGTTGTTGTTGTTGTTGTTGTTGTTGTTGTTGTTTAATATACGTGTGCAGAATTTTAGGTGAACTCGTTAAATATCCTTGGATTTTGTAAATCTCCATATTTATGACGAATAGTTAAGAACTAATAAGTATCAACCGTGGTATATCGCAGAATAACCCGAGTTTGAAGTTCTTATGCGTAGAAATATATCACGAAGGCCGAAGGCATAAGAACGACAAACGAGGGTTATTCTGCGATATACCACGGTTGATACTTATTATTTGTTTTCTAACACGACTTACTTCTAATAATTTTAGACGAGAATCAAAGGAGTATTTTCTTCAAACGCTGTGGTACTCCCCTGCATTTGGCTTTCGAAATTTCCTCCCGCGATGACGTTATTTTTTATGGAAAATATCAATCTAGTGTATAAATGAACAAAAGTTGTAACTGATCAATAATGTTATTTATTTTGTCAAATAAAACTGTACAGAATTGTAACTGAAACGTTACTTAACAGAAAAACAAGACGGACAAGAGATTATCTGATTCTAAAAATAGCTCACTTCCGCGAATTCCCACGGTAGTATTTACAAACATCACGTGACTTTCATTCATAAAACTTTACACTCATTGTATAAATGGAATAGCCAAAACACGGTGCGCGCGTACCAAAGTTCAAGGTAGGTATATCGCAGAATAACCCGAGGTAGATTTTACTCTATAAGTATGTATGTTATTAGCTGTGTCGTGTTAGAATTAAGAATAGATCCAACACACGAATCGAATAACTGACACAGTGTACCTGGTTTTAACGGAACTGTTTTACAATTATATAATAGCACATTTAAAGCCTTAAGTGATTTGCTAATTAAATGCTCGTTATTCAGTCCAAAATTACCAGTATACTTAAATAGTATCCCCTTAATAGTTAAAACTATCCACTACGTTTGTATCACCACTATTATATGACCAACTTTCATTTCTTTTTAAACCACCCTGTTTTCTAAAAAAAAACATGATTTTCGTCCTTGACTCATTTACCTCTAACCTACAAAATAAGAATGAAGCAAATTTAAACTATTTTGTAATTCCTCCGGTGTTTGGCCAAATAATAATAATTAATATACCACTACATACACTGACGGGCCTGTAACCGGTGAATTACAATGATATACCACTACATACACTGACGGGTATGTAACCGGTGAATTACAATGATATACCACTACATACACTGACGGGTCTGTAACCGGTGAATTACAATGATATACCACTACATACACTGACGGGTCTGTAACCGGTGAATTACAGTGATATACCACTACATACACTGACGGGTCTGTAACCGGTAAATTACAGTGGTATACCACTACATACACTGACGGGCCTGTAACCGGTGAATTACAATGATATAACACTACATACACTGACGGGCCTGTAACCGGTGATTTACAGTGATATACCACTACATACACTGACGGGTCTGTAACCGGTGAATTACAAAGTGATATACCACTACATACACTGACGGGCCTGTAACCGGTGAATTACAGTGATATACCACTACATACACTGACGGGTCTGTAACCGGTGAATTACAGTGATATACCACTACATACACTGACGGGCCTGTAACCGGTGAATTACAGTGATATACCACTACATACACTGACGGGCCTGTAACCGGTGAATTACAGTGATATACCACTACATACACTGACGGGCCTGTAACCGGTGAATTACAGTGATATACCACTACATACACTGATGGGCCTGTAACCGGTGAATTACAGTGATATACCACTACATACACTGACGGGTCTGTAACCGGTGAATTACAGTGATATACCACTACATACACTGACGGGCCTGTAACCGGTGAATTACAGTGATATACCACTACATACACTGACGGGCCTGTAACCGGTGAATTACAGTGATATACCACTACATACACTGACGGGCCTGTAACTGGTGAATTACAGTGATATACCACTACATACACTGACGGGCCTGTAACCGGTGAATTACAGTGATATACCACTACATACACTGACGGGTCTGTAACCAGTGAATTACAGTGATATACCACTACATACACTGACGGGCCGGGCCTGTAACGGTGAATTACAGTGATATACACTACATACACTGAGGGCTGTAACCGGTGAATTACAGTGATATACCACTACATACACTGACGGGTCTGTAACCGGTGAATTACAGTGATATACCACTACATACACTGACGGGTCTGTAACCGGTGAATTACAGTGATATACCACTACATACACTGACGGGCCTGTAACCGGTGAATTACAGTGATATACCACTACATACACTGACGGGCCTGTAACCGGTGAATTACAGTGATATACCACTACATACACTGACGGGTCTGTAACCGGTGAATTACAGTGATATACCACTACATACACTGATGGGTCTGTAACCGGTGAATTACAGTGATATACCACTACATACACTGACGGGCCTGTAACCGGTGAATTACAGTGATATACCACTACATACACTGACGGGTCTGTAACCGGTGAATTACAGTGATATACCACTACATACACTGATGGGCATGTAACCGGTGAATTACAGTGATATACCACTACATACACTGACGGGCCTGTAACCGGTGAATTACAGTGATATACCACTACATACACTGATGGGTCTGTAACCGGTGAATTACAGTGATATACCACTACATACACTGACGGGCCTGTAACCGGTGAATTACAGTGATATACCACTACATACACTGACGGGCCTGTAACCGGTGAATTACAGTGATATACCACTACATACACTGACGGGCCTGTAACCGGTGAATTACAGTGATATACCACTACATACACTGACGGGCCTGTAACCGGTGAATTACAGTGATATACCACTACATACACTGACGGGCCTGTAACCGGTGAATTACAGTGATATACCACTACATACACTGACGGGCCTGTAACCGGTGAATTACAGTGATATACCACTACATACACTGACGGGTCTGTAACCGGTGAATTACAGTGATATACCACTACATACACTGACGGGTCTGTAACCGGTGAATTACAGTGATATACCACTACATACACTGACGGGCCTGTAACCGGTGAATTACAGTGATATACCATACATACACTGAGGGCTGTAACCGGGAATTAAGTGATATACCACTACATACACTGACGGGCCTGTAACCGGTGAATTACAGTGATATACCACTACATACACTGACGGGCCTGTAACCGGTGAATTACAGTGATATACCACTACATACACTGACGGGCCTGTAACCGGTGAATTACAGTGATATACCACTACATACACTGACGGGCCTGTAACCGGTGAATTACAGTGATATACCACTACATACACTGACGGGTCTGTAACCGGTGAATTACAGTGATATACCACTACATACACTGACGGGCCTGTAACCGGTGAATTACAGTGATATACCACTACATACACTGACGGGTCTGTAACCGGTGAATTACAGTGATATACCACTACATACACTGACGGGTCTGTAACTGGTGAATTACAGTAATATACCACTACATACACTGACGGGCCTGTAACCGGTGAATTACAGTGATATACCACTACATACACTGACGGGCCTGTAACCGGTGAATTACAGTGATATACCACTACATACACTGACGGGCCTGTAACCGGTGAATTACAGTGATATACCACTACATACACTGATGGGTCTGTAACCGGTGAATTACAGTGATATACCACTACATACACTGACGGGTCTGTAACCGGTGAATTACAGTGATATACCACTACATACACTGACGGGCCTGTAACCGGTGAATTACAGTGATATACCACTACATACACTGACGGGCCTGTAACCGGTGAATTACAGTGATATACCACTACATACACTGACGGGCCTGTAACCGGTGAATTACAGTGATATACCACTACATACACTGACGGGTCTGTAACCGGTGAATTACAGTGATATACCACTACATACACTGACGGGCCTGTAACCGGTGAATTACAGTGATATAACACTACATACACTGACGGGTCTGTAACCGGTGAATTACAGTGATATACCACTACATACACTGACGGGCCTGTAACCGGTGAATTACAGTGATATACCACTACATACACTGACGGGCCTGTAACCGGTGAATTACAGTGATATACCACTACATACACTGATGGGTCTGTAACCGGTGAATTACAGTGATATACCACTACATACACTGACGGGCCTGTAACCGGTGAATTACAGTGATATACCACTACATACACTGACGGGCCTGTAACCGGTGAATTACAGTGATATACCACTACATACACTGACGGGCCTGTAACTGGTGAATTACAGTGATATACCACTACATACCTGACTGGTCTGTAACCGGTGAATTACAGTGATATACCACTACATACACTGACGGGCCTGTAACCGGTGAATTACAGTGATATACCACTACATACACTGACGGGCCTGTAACCGGTGAATTACAGTGATATACCACTACATACACTGACGGGCCTGTAACCGGTGAATTACAGTGATATACCACTACATACACTGACGGGTCTGTAACCGGTGAATTACAGTGATATACCACTACATACACTGACGGGTCTGTAACTGGTGAATTACAGTAATATACCACTACATACACTGACGGGTCTGTAACCGGTGAATTACAGTGATATACCACTACATACACTGACGGGCCTGTAACCGGTGAATTACAGTGATATACCACTACATACACTGACGGGCCTGTAACCGGTGTATTACAGTGATATACCACTACATACACTGATGGGTCTGTAACCGGTGAATTACAGTGATATACCACTACATACACTGACGGGTCTGTAACCGGTGAATTACAGTGATATACCACTACATACACTGACCCGCCTGTAACCGGTGAATTACAGTGATATACCACTACATACACTGACGGGCCTGTAACCGGTGAAGTACAGTGATATACCACTACATACACTGACGGGCCTGTAACCGGTGAATTACAGTGATATACCACTACATACACTGACGGGTCTGTAACCGGTGTATTACAGTGATATACCACTACGTACACTGACGGGCCTGTAACCGGTGAATTACAGTGATATAACACTACATACACTGACGGGTCTGTAACCGGTGAATTACAGTGATATACCACTACATACACTGACGGGCCTGTAACCGGTGAATTACAGTGGTATACCACTACATACACTGACGGGCATGTAACCGGTGAATTACAGTGATATACCACTACATACACTGATGGGTCTGTAACCGGTGAATTACAGTGATATACCCTTACATACACTGACGGGCCTGTAACCGGTGAATTACAGTGATATACCACTACATACACTGACGGGCATGTAACCGGTGAATTACAGTGATATACCACTACATACACTGATGGGCCTGTAACTGGTGAATTACAGTGATATACCACTACATACCCTGACTGGTCTGTAACCGGTGAATTACAGTGATATACCACTACATACACTGACGGGTCTGTAACTGGTGAATTACAGTAATATACCACTACATACACTGACGGGTCTGTAACCGGTGAATTACAGTGATATATCACTACATACACTGACGGGCCTGTAATTGGTGAATTACAGTGATATACCACTACATACACTGACGGGTCTGTAACCGGTGAATTACATTGATATACCACTACATACACTGATGGGTCTGTAACCGGTGAATTACAGTGATATACCACTACATACACTGACGGGTCTGTAACCGGTGAATTACAGTGATATAACACTACATACACTGACGGGTCTGTAACCGGTGAATTACAGTAATATACCACTACATACACTGACGGGCCTGTAACCGGTGAATTACAGTGATATACCACTACATACACTGACGGGCCTGTAACCGGTGAATTACAATGACATACCACTACATACACTGACGGGCCTGTAACCGGTGAATTACAGTGATATACCACTACATACACTGACCCGTCTGTAACCGGTGAATTACAGTGATATACCACTACATACACTGACCCGTCTGTAACCGGTGAATTACAGTGATATACCACTACATACACTGACGGGTCTGTAACCGGTGAATTACAGTAATATACCACTACATACACTGACGGGTCTGTAACTGGTGAATTACAGTAATATACCACTACATACACTGACGGGCCTGTAACCGGTGAATTACAGTGATATACCACTACATACACTGACGGGCCTGTAACCGGTGAATTACAGTGATATACCACTACATACACTGACGGGCCTGTAACCGGTGTATTACAGTGATATACCACTACATACACTGATGGGTCTGTAACCGGTGAATTACAGTGATATACCACTTCATACACTGACGGGTCTGTAACCGGTGAATTACAGTGATATACCACTACATACACTGACCCGCCTGTAACCGGTGAATTACAGTGATATACCACTACATACACTGACGGGCCTGTAACCGGTGAAGTACAGTGATATACCACTACATACACTGACGGGCCTGTAACCGGTGAATTACAGTGATATACCACTACATACACTGACGGGTCTGTAACCGGTGTATTACAGTGATATACCACTACGTACACTGACGGGCCTGTAACCGGTGAATTACAGTGATATAACACTACATACACTGACGGGTCTGTAACCGGTGAATTACAGTGATATACCACTACATACACTGACGGGCCTGTAACCGGTGAATTACAGTGGTATACCACTACATACACTGACGGGCCTGTAACCGGTGAATTACATTGATATACCACTACATACACTGATGGGTCTGTAACCGGTGAATTACAGTGGTATACCACTACATACACTGATGGGCCTATAACCTGTGAATTACAGTGATATACCACTACATAAACTGACGGGCATGTAACCGGTGAATTACAGTGATATACCACTACATACACTGATGGGTCTGTAACCGGTGAATTACAGTGATATACCCTTACATACACTGACGGGCCTGTAACCGGTGAATTACAGTGATATACCACTACATACACTGACGGGCATGTAACCGGTGAATTACAGTGATATACCACTACATACACTGATGGGCCTGTAACTGGTGAATTACAGTGATATACCACTACATACACTGACGGGCCTGTAACCGGTGAATTACAGTGATATACCATTACATACACTGACGAGCCTGTAACCGATGAATTACAGTGATATACCACTACATACACTGACGGGTCTGTAACCGGTGAATTACAGTGATATACCACTACATACACTGACGAGCCTGTAACCGGTGTATTACAGTGATATACCACTACATACACTGACGGGTCTGTAACTGGTGAATTACAGTGATATACCATTACATACCCTGACTGGTCTGTAACCGGTGAATTACAGTGATATACCACTACATACACTGACGGGTCTGTAATTGGTGAATTACAGTGATATATCACTACATACACTGACGGGCCTGTAACTGGTGAATTACAGTGATATACCACTACATACACTGACGGGCCTGTAACCGGTGAATTACAGTGATATACCACTACATACACTGACGGGTCTGTAACCGGTGAATTACAGTGATATACCACTACATACACTGACGGGTCTGTAACCGGTGAATTACAGTGATATAACACTACATACACTGACGGGCCTGTAACCGGTGAATTACAGTGATATACCACTACATACACTGACGAGCCTGTAACTGGTGAATTACAGTGATATACCACTACATACACTGACGGGCCTGTAACCGGTGAATTACAATGACATACCACTACATACACTGACGGGCCTGTAACCGGTGAATTACAGTGATATACCACTACATACACTGACCCGTCTGTAACCGGTGAATTACAGTGATATACCACTACATACACTGACCCGTCTGTAACCGGTGAATTACAGTGATATACCACTACATACACTGACGGGTCTGTAACCGGTGAATTACAGTGATATACCACTACATACACTGACGAGCCTGTAACCGGTGAATTACAATGATATACCACTACATACACTGACGGGCCTGTAACCGGTGAATTACAGTGATATACCACTACATACACTGACGGGTCTGTAACCGGTGAATTACAGTGATATACCACTACATACACTGCCTGGTCTGTAACCGGTGAATTACAGTGATATACCACTACATACACTGACGGGTCTGTAACCGGTGAATTACAGTGATATACCACTACATACACTGATGGGTCTGTAACCGGTGAATTACAGTGATATACCACTACATACACTGACGGGCCTGTAACCTGTGAATTACAGTGATATACCACTACATACACTGACGGGCCTGTAACCGGTGAATTACAGTGATATACCACTACATACACTGACGGGCCTGTAACCGGTGAATTACAGTGATATACCACTACATACACTGACGGGCCTGTAACCGGTGAATTACAGTGATATACCACTACATACACTGACGGGCCTGTTACCGGTGAATTACAGTGATATACCACTACATACACTGACGGGCCTGTAACCGGTGAATTACAATGACATACCACTACATCAATCTTCAGCCAAATGGTACTACATCATACTTCATTCAGATGGTACTACATCAAACTTCAGCCAGATTGTACTACATCAAACTTCATTCAGATGGTACTACATCAAACTTCAGCCAGATGTAACTACATCAAACTTCAGCCCGATGGTACTGCCTCAAACTTCATTCAAATGGTACTACATCAAACTTCAGCCAGATGGTACTACATCAAACTTCATTCAGATAGTACTACATCAAACTACATTCAGATGGTACTACATCAAACTTCAGCCAGATGGTACTACATCAAACTTCATTCAGATAGTACACTCTCATTCTTCAGCCAGATGGTACTTCATCAAACTTCAGCCATATGGTACTATATCAAACGTCATTAAGATGGTGCTACATCAAACGTACTACATCAAACTTCATTAAGATGGTACTACATCATACGTACTACATCAAACGTACTACATCAAACGTACTACATCAAACTTCATTAAGATGTTACCATATCAAGCTTCATTCATATGTTGTCACAATGTACTAATATAGATATTTGATGAGTTTGCTTATTATGTACGTGTATTAGACAGTGTATTGGTGGAGATGTGAGTTTCTTTAAATACCCATCTCAGAATAACTAACGATCTCACCTTGCTATATTTGATAGAGATGTCCTCGGTGATCTGTCTGATCTCGTGTATTTCACAATGATATTTCAGTTCATCATTTGGAAATGGAAGTCGTGATATCGCAGTTCGCTTCAGGTGCGACAGGTCCGGAGTTCGAGTCATGCTGGAGCCGTTACGATTGTGCCCTTAGGCAAGGCATGTTAATTCCACATTGCCTCTTCTCTCACCTTCATGGCGATGGATTCCATCAGGAATGAGGTCTCGAGAGTGATTAATATAAGTTGAAAGAACTTGTTTCGCAATCGAGCTAAAATAAATTTGTATAAACTAACTAGTTCATCATTTATCATGCACGTACATTAAACTACCATAATTATTTTGCTCATTTCAGTATGGGAACGAGTATTATAGATGCAGCCTCGATCGGTGCAGTAGGTGCCATTTCAATAGTAGCCCACATTCTAGCAAGCGTCATAGCTTTCTTCTCTCTGCTACAGTTTTTAAATGCTACTCTGCAATGGTTTGGTGATATAATTGGTCTCTCTCCCCCGGACTATCCATCTCTATCATTTGAGGTAATGAATGGTTTTCAGTTTGATTAATCTAGTTTACAGGGTGCAATGTTCTGTTGCTATAATCTCTGTGAGTTAAACAACTATATTCCACACACAGTTCTCCATTTGTAGTACATCATTAAATTAGTTGAAATACTAGCAACCATTTTCAGATGTTATCTTTTTCGCAATGTTTTCATTATTATCAGAACAGAAGAACAGAACATATGTTTATTTTGACGTATACATAAGTACATAGTCATTATCAGTATTCGCATTTATGTAAACATTCATGCTATGGTAGCTGACTTAATGTTTAATGGGAAAATGCCAAAAAAAGGAAAACAATGCTTTTAATTGGATGTTATCATCAAAGTCAATATGTCTGGCTATTAAAACATATTTTAAAAACTTATAAGGAGTTCATAGCGATTAAACGTCTACATGTATTGTAATTAGATCATGGTCGTCGCCATTTTAAGAGTAACTCACTCGGATTACTTGTGTCACATTTGCAAGGTGCTTGTGACGTCACAGCCGCACCTAGACAGTTTTTATTTATTAAATAGCTGAAGTCGTGGCATGCAAATGAAGTACACTTAAAATATACTGCATATGCCATTGTAGTCTCACAATTTAACTCTTGATTTAAGCGTACGCGTGTCCTGTACGCGCTCGTGAATTTCCTTTGTAAGTCATTATTTGGATATAGGCGACAATCCAAACAGCAATATTTTAAACACTATAAAGTTGCAACATTCTCGTGTTATGCTATGCAGTATGTGTCCCGAAGGTTACCGACTGTCAAATCACTCCCATAATTGCAATTGTTCATCAATTCTGGGAATAATGAGACAGTTTGTATACAGCTATACAACCTATACAACACTCGTCAATGGATTCGTTTTCAGAGATAACTAGTGCTTGTTTCAAGTGTATTTAATTCTTTTTTCCGCATATTCCTGTTCAAATTATATTGCCTCCAGAAGAGATAGTCATTTTAGATTTTCGGAAGATAGTGCAATGATACAGACAAATACCCATTCCAGAGTCTCCTCTGGTTCTTTTACGTGCACGGTGTAAAGCTCCGACACAAGACCTCGGTTTAATGTCCCATCTGAAAGACTGTTATTATGAGTGTCAGACGGGGGATCGAACCTGCGGTCCTTGGATTACCAGTCCAACGTGTTACAACTGGACTACAGATCCGTCTGTGCATGAAGCTATGTGTGAAACCTACACATATATATATAGCGTGCCGCTAAGCGGGACAAAGCGTGACCACAAATTGCTCCGATGACTTCATGTTGGACACAGGTTACAGAAATGGTGACGGCCTATATTGTTGTCATATGGTTAATTTAGTAATTTTAAATTGCTGTTCAAGATTCGTTTCAGTGCTTAAAAGTAATATGAAAACATTTTTGCTTCATCGTTTACATGCCACGAAAACGATATTGACATCTTTCATTTAAACAACACCTTAGCACAGCGTACACAATAAATAACTGCTTGCTGGTGTATAATTGCACAGCTTACACATTAAATAACTGCTTGCTGGTGTATAATTGTACAGCTTACACATTAAATAACTGCTTGCTGGTGTATAATTGCACAGCTTACACATTAAATAACTGCTTGCTGGTGTATATTTGCACAGCTTACACATTAAATAACTGCTTGTTGGTGTATAATTGCACAGCTTACACATTAAATAACTGCTTGCTGGTGTATAATTGCACAGCTTACACATTACATAACTGCCTGCTGGTGTATAATTGCACAGCTTACACAATAAATAACTGCTTGCTGGTGTATAATTGCACAGCTTACTCATTACATAACTGCTTGTTGGTGTATAATTGCACAACTTACACATTAAACAACTACTTGCTGGTGTATATTTACACAGCTTACACAATAAATAACTGCTTGCTGGTGTATATTTGCTTTTGTACTTTAGGTTCTATTGTTTACGTCGAATGTTATGCCGCATCGTTGCTAGAATGGTCGGCATAAAGACATTTGTAAACGAGTTTCTAGCATACGAAGACCTCGGTCGAGTGCGTATGAATAGACATGAGTATATCCGGCTGCTACATGAGGGGCACACTGGAAACTGGACAACAGATGGAAGCAGTAATTTGATATTACAGGGAACAAATGTCACGCTAATTGGAGGGGTAGTATCAGTAAGTGTTAGCGAAGTGTTACTTGAGACGTAATCATTGGTGGTTTTACACTTGATTTATTTAACAACGATTGCGAAGCAAGTTTGAAGAACTTATATTAATCACCCTCGTTGGCGCGGATGAAAGGGTACATGTGATCATTCGTGTGGGAGGGAACCTGAGTACCCGGAGGAAACCCACCTGTCCGATCAGGCGACCACGGTACCATCTCACATACTTTCCGGTCCGAGGATCAAACCCGGGTTGCATTGGTGAGAAGCGAGGGTGCTAACAGCTGCGCTAATTGGACAGCCAATCGTTTAGTTGGTTTCCTGTGTGCTTATCATGGTTTCCTTTACACCACGTGTCATAAAAAGTCATCAGTTTGCTCTTCCTTAGACATATGATTAATTCATTTAATCATGTCCTACAGCATCCCAAATGAATAGTTTATAATAATAATAATAATAACGACTTTATTTAATGAGAGAACGCATTCGAACTATTAAGTCAATCTACCATGAGGCCCTCAACAAATTTGAACATGAATTTTACTGTACATAATTGCTATCAATGAACGGTAGTACATGAAACATTAACATCTGGTGATCGAACAGGAGTAACAACACAGGATTGCATCTAAACGAACCAATATACATTTGGAGATCTCTCAGTGAAGAAGGCAATGTACTGACGACAGTAATTTATACATCATTAGAATAATGTTGTATACTCACTCACATGTGTCCGTTACTATAGGATGGGACTGAGATAACGTTTCCTATTTTGCTAGACACATATGCAGATTCATTCAGATCAACCAATTCCCATCGAGTAGTAGCCTGGATTCCAGTCTGTCGATGTTTCACTTTTTAACTTCTGGCAAAATGTTGATATCATTATAAACTGACCAGGCAAAATATATCGACGGCTGTTCTCAGGCTAATCTAGTAGCAGCACTAGTTGTATGCATATGTATCGTAAAATTTACAATGGTTAAAGTAAATGTCACACCGGACGAGATGATGACGTAGATTAATAGATGTTGATGAAGTAGTTTGTGACGATTCAGTTTGATTACAGGAGCATTCAGAGATGCCCTGTGTGGATTTTCAAACTTGGTTGGTCTGGGTGTGATGATTGTAGGACATACTGCAGGTGCTCCCACCAGAAAACAGGACATCGTAAAAGTGTCATTTAGAGCCCTTGTTGCAGGTAGCATGGCTTGCCTCATGACTGCGTGTATTTCAGGTACGTGAGTAAATTTAGATTGCTACATCTATATTAATGCGTAGCTGGCAATGGTGTCGTTCATTTATGCTAGAGGACATAAGAAAACGCACACCTACATTATATGATTATTATCACATTAAAACGAACTACGAAGGATTCCATCAAAGATTTATCACATCTTTAGTACAAAAAACAAACTGAACAACTAAAAATATTCTAAAATGTTTAAAACTATGTATTTATATAGTTATTGTTTTTCATATAAAACACACAAGTGTCCTCTAGTATAGTTGTACTTATATTTCTGTTCTGGTATCCATCTTCAAACATAAACTGAACATCCGAAAACATATCCTTCTTCAGAACAGCTTTTTAGACACATAAATAGTAATACATCAGGAAAACAAGTCATACGCCAGGAGCACACATATCAGTTACTTGACTGTGTGGACCACCTAAATATACAACAAATCCATCATAAAATTAAATTCTTTCATAACCGCTATATCAGCTCAATGTATACATTTCTTCGTAATGTAGGTCTATTGAATGTCTCTTCTCGGCTCTAAATTAAAAATAAAATGAATTGCTTTAAAATAGACTGAATTATTCAAATGTTCTTCATTTGCAGGTTTACTTGGCGACAAATGAAATCATATACGACGTCAACAGTATAAGTGGACATTACTCCGTTATTCATGAACCGGAAGTAGAAAAATCATCTAGAGCAGTGGAACATGTGTATAAAAACAGTGTTATATATGTATATAGTGTTACGGAAATATTCAATGTATCACACCGGTGGCGTGTTTATTCTGAATTGGGGCTGGCATGGTGAAGCACTTTGGGTGGCTACACTATACACATGCTAGCAGTATCTTACCTTTATGGTGTGTTAATATTATCATACTAAAATTGCAAATTAATTAATGTTCAAACAACCTTTTAGTTTGGGGGCGGGGGGGGGGCACGTTTATTTATTGAAACGTATCAATACTCGGACTGAACACGGACTATGATTATAAATATGCAAAATTGTATCTTTCAAATGAACAAAACAGTAAATTGTTTACAATTATCATAATGAAACTGGTTGTAACAGGAAGATAATTATATCGTAGCTAGGGATGCCAACGAATAGCGATTTTGGTATTCGAATATTCAGCCGGGAAGGTATTCGAATATTCGATAGAATTCTATCAAAAACTCAAAATCACTCAAACTCTTAAACTTGCGTAAACGTCATCTTCTTCCTGTAAGACCATGCACATAATACGACGACTCATTCAGTTATTGTTATCGGCCACTGTACATCTATGGGCGTTTTCACAAATGAAACCATTGTCACTTGAACTGCTTTCCATTTAAAGGTGTTTGTTTTTCAAATGATTATTCAGATTAATGTTGTATCCGAATATGTTAAATCCAGAGCGATTGAAGTCTTTCCAAACGTGTGACTGAGCGGGTGGCATTTTTGAGGAAAATATTATTTTTATCATTTAAATTTATTTAGCTTCGCTACCGGTTGCCCATTTGAGCGACGGACAGTTTACCTAACAACACCTTTCAACTTTTTCATATAAATGAGACACGGCCTGAGCGTGGCTCGAACCCATAACCAGCATAAAAATCGTACTTTAAATAGTATGTTTGGGAAATATTGAGCAGTTAATTAAAATATTAAGATTGTTGAAAAGTGTCTGTAACAATGTAATGACAGATAATAGATTACATGTAGTTGAAGAGAATGTTGACAGTTGTGGTTTCTCCCAAGACAAGCTGTACGATAAAGTCAATTTGCTTGAAGCAGAGAAACGACCACTGAGAGACGAAGTAGTGTATTTACAAGCGCAACATATTAGTAATAATTTACAAGTCTCTAACATCCCTGAACCTGAAGCTGAGTCAAATGCCGAGACGGAGAGTAATCTTAGAGACTTCATGTGTGAGAAAATGAAATTTGCGACAGATAGAGTTCAAAAGCTCGCCTTTGAATGAGTACATAGGATTGGCGTCAAGCGTAGAGATAATGGACATTGGAGCATAGTTGTCAAGTTTCATGAGTTCAAGGACAGACAACATGTGCGTAAACAATGAAATTTGCGAAAGATATAGTTCAAAAGCTCGCTTATGTATGAGTACATAGGATTGGCGCCAAGCGTAGAGATAATGGACATTGGAGCATAGTTGTCAAGTTTCATGAGTTCAAGGACAGACAACATGTGCGCAAACAATCGAGGGCACTGAAAGGTACTGGGTTTTACGTTAATGAACAGTTTCCGAAGAAGGTGGTAGATAAATGTGAAAATAAAAACAACAAATGTAAAATTTAAGTACCAGTGGACACCCTATCCACTGTGCTAATCAGACACATATATACTGTTCATGCGGTTTATCTGTATTTTATACCACCAAATATCCAATATTGATGTGTTTACATGTGTGATCTATTTTTAAAACCCATAATATTGCCAATTTAATCATGTACGACAGTAAGAGCTTATCACAATTTATTGTCATTATTTGATAGAGTACACATGGATGCTAAAACTAAACTTAAGTTGTTTGATACTGTTGCGTTCCAATGAGTAAGGGTCCACCCTTCTGTCATGGTAGCGTATTCACGTAGTCCCTATACGCAGCACTGTAGCACCTCTCTAGCTAGTGCTCTTCTTGCATATATTACGGTACAGTGAAACCCCTCAAAACCGGAATGTTGGAGGATAGTGCATGATACAGACAGAGACCCATTCCAGAGTCTCCTCTGATTCTTTTACGTGCACGGTGTAAAGCACCGACACGATACCTCGGTTTAACGTCCCATCTGAAAGACTGTTAATTTTATTAGGGCCAGACTGGGGATCGAACCTGAAATCCCTGAATTACCAGCCCAGCGTGTTACCACTGGAGTACAGATCCGTCTGTTAAAGATGATCTCCGACCCCAACATTGATCGTTTATATACCCCACGCTGGTCGGACTACAATAATATGGTCGACTCGACCCAAAATTGGTCGAACGTTCCAAAATCGCTAGGCGATGCCACACTAGAGATTGAACAAAAATGGCAACTACTAAAAAACTGACATACAAGCCTACTATTAAACTTAATACTGTACTACACTTACCGGTTCAAAGGTTATTGCTCTCTTCATAGTTCAAGGTTCTACGATGTGCATTGTTTAACTACCAGAATGCAATGTTAAAGATGGGATCCGTGGTTCCAAAACTTGTGAAAGAGAAATCATATTTTACGATTTACAATGTGTTCTCAACCGAATTAAACAATACCACTTGGCATAAATGTAGACAATGTGCTACATTTCACATATAAGCACACTATTCACCGTCGGATTACGATTCCTTAACGGTACAATCATAAACATAGTCAAATAAACAGACATCGCGGAAACACGAGACATAAACCGGACATAACGCAATGGAAATTGGTTCAAAGGGCGACAGAATTGTCCTATATAAAAGACATCTACATACCACCCTGTTATGTCGAGGTCTTATTGTTAAAGCTCATGTTCGCATATCACGTTCCGCTCTGATCCGATGCGGGATTTCTGACCAATATTTTAAAGAATTCCGGACATGAACGGTTACCGTTATAAATGTGAGACTCTCCCACTTTTTCTGCGCAGTCTTCACAAAAGAAATCCGAATGAATTATTTCTTCGTACATTTCATGCGTATGAACAATTGGATATTGAACGAAATCTTATTTAGTTTACCGTAATGGCACGGGAGATAAATCTTGTAAACAATTTCGTCTAATGATTTCTATTATTGGCATTTTAATGTAATAACCAAAAAATTCACAATGGACGAAATGGAATGGTGAAACTTTCCCGTGACATTTAAACGTTGATTTCATGTATGATATTGTGTCAAGAGACATATAGAATGTGCAGAATTCAAACAACGGTATGTATGTTCATCTTGTTAGCAATTTTATAAAATATGCTACGCGTAACTGAAGCTTAGTGTTTAGACTTTTACGTTTAGCCTTGATAGTAAAAGTTCACATTTTTCAAGTCTAAATATTTGGACTAGCAACAGAATAGATCGGATTTGAACGGGCAAGTATTATGTGTTTCATGTGTAAGCTGGTCTGCAAATATAACCAGGTCGGCATACACATTTAACTTATGGTGACTTGTCTCATGCTTCACACAAAATCGCACGACCGCGGAAGTCTTGGATTATCGCACAACTCGCTCTATACAAACATACCAAAGGTAACCACTTGACCTCAATAACAAATAAATGCAAACTCCTATATGCGGTGCATATCAATACAATGGTTGTACCTATTATGTTATATGGTTCTGAGGTTTGGGGTGTCTACAACCTAAAGGATGTCGATAAATTACATTTGTGATTTTGTAAATATATATTGGGTATTAAGCTGCAAACACCTACCATGCTGTATATGGTGAATTAGGACGATTTGCATTATCTGTTATATGTAAAGAGAGAGAGAGAGAGTAATTAAATTGTGGTTTAGAGTAATGACAAATGTTGATTCTCCAATGTATAGTATGTACGCTGATCGGTGTAATAACGTTAACAGTAAATGTTGGACTAGCCGAGTTAATTCCATAATTGTTCTTCGTTTTACAAATGTTCGACTCAATTTTGATGCTAACATTAACTATTGATCTATGTTTAAAAGGAGATTACGTGACCAGTTCGTTCAAGACTGGAACACATCAGTAAACACATGTCGAAACTTGATTATTATTATAAATTTAAACTGACATTATGTTATGAAGATTATATTGATCAAATTTCTAGTGATAGTTTACGTCAATGTTTAAAATGTTTAAGATTAACATCCCATAAATTAGAAATTGAATTTGGAAGATTTAATGGTATTGATAGAAACAATAGATTATGTAAATTATGCAATCAAAATGTAATTGAATCAGAATACCATTTTTTATATTATGTTGTGAAACAATACAGAGATATAAGATTGAAATAGTTGGGCTGCATAGCATGGCCATCAATAAATAAATTTATATCTATCCTGTCGGGTAAAAATAAAAGATTATTTGATAAATGTTAGTACGTACATCAAAGAAGCTATGTCATTACTTAGTAATACCCTGTCAATTACTACTGTTTCTTAAATGTATTGTATTTGTTTATATATGTATATCTGTAACATGTTTTGTGATGTCTCTTGCCATATTTCTAGCATTGTAAATGGCCAAAAGCAATATAGTTGCTGATTATGCCAATACATTTGAAACTTGGTATTAGACTGGTTACGTTGTGTATGGCTCGGGCTATTCGTATAGTTAACGGTTGTTTGCATAATAATTTCAACACTGGTTCATTTACTTTTGTATCGAACAATGGTGCCTCAGTAGTTGACTACTTACTCACAAAAGAATGCAACTTTTCAAGATTTAAGAATTTTTCAATTGAATGTGTTAATGAGTGGACCATGCACCATTAAGTTTTGCATTACGTTGTTATAACAACACAGTATAGTCGGGCGATTTTACCGAAACTAAATACCAATGGAATGTAAATCATATTGATGCTTTATAATGCCCTATTAACTAAATCTGTATTATTTGTCAATTTAATCACCAATATAGATACATACATCATGCCCACAATCTATCGATAAGTTAGTTAAATAAATGATTTTACAACGATTATACGAGACGTTGCGGACTCATTGTTTGATAATTGCAAATTCCACTCTTAACAAATTCTCATTTAAACCTTCATCTTGCGTTAAGCGTGCTGACTGGTTTGACATTGAATGTGAGCAGTCTAAACAGCGATACCTCGAGTCATTACGTGTTTTAATCGTTATAACTCTGAGCTAAGTAGGCAGCATTTTTGTGAATGCAACATTAAGCATAAGATGCTATTACGTAAGAAAATGAGAAAATTGGAACTTAAAAGATTGAACGATCTAGAAAATTTAAAGCATAGTAAACCAACGAAATTTTAGAAAAAATAAAAATAATAATGTGTCAATTTCTTTGAATGAATTTCATGAATATTTCGCTAAACTAGAGAATGACCTATTCCACAGTGTACATGACGAGTCTGAGTCTTTCTGCGAACAACATGAATTTGATAGCAATGATCATTTTAACAACAACAACAACAACAACAACAACAACAACAGCAACAACAACAAAGTTTATTTAGCAAATCGACATAACACATGCCTTTGGCT
This sequence comes from Archivesica marissinica, assembly GCA_014843695.1. NCBI lineage: Eukaryota > Metazoa > Mollusca > Bivalvia > Venerida > Vesicomyidae > Archivesica > Archivesica marissinica. Next base: position 43,953,633 of record CM026387.1, read on the forward strand.
AATGAACAGTATAATTATATAAACATATTTATAATCACAAACAAACATGAGTGAAATAATCTTTCGTGAATATAGTAGGTTACATAATTATGATTTGGCATGTATTTAGATCGAATATCAGAATAGTTCTGGCATATAAGTAAAACATGATATTCATATTCTAAAACATTTAATTGACAGTGTTGACACATTCTGTTAATTCTTTCAGAACCGTTAATATGGATATGACCAGTTTCAATCGCGAGGCTATGCGATGATAATCTATAACAAATAAACATGTACGTAGATAATCATTTTCTATATTGTCAAGATATATTTCATAATTAAAGGAGATCTTAAATTTTACATAATAATCTAACTTTGCAATAGTATTTACATTTAATTCAAATTCAATTCAAAACTCCTTTATTACGTCAGGTTACATGAGTAACAACAGACAATACAATTTTTAACGAAAAACATGAACATGGGTAACAGCAAAAGTACATCTAAAACAAAAGTGGACATATACAAACGAGTGACAACAAATATACATATTAGGTTTTGTTAACAATATTTTCATCCTATTTGATTAATACAGAGGCGTGTCATTCTTGTTAATCTGGTCTCTTAACCATGTTTGCAATATTGGGAAATATTTTACATTTGGGTCTATATTGTGCCATAGATACACGAATCCTAAGCAATCCAATAGCATATTAACATGCTTAGCTCAATACATACACATAGTATCACTATTTATAATTTATGCATGGAACACACCAACATTACAGAACCAGGATTAGACATAATCTTTAACCAATATTTTAAAATTCTTTCTTTTCATAGTACTGTTATTGGATAACGTCCAAGTTCATCTAAAACTGCTATATTTGGAGTTTGAGGTATTACACCTAACAACTGCTTGTAGAATTTAATATGGATCCTATCTATAACGGCAGTGTTATATATACCCCAAATCTCCGCACAGTAAAGTAATATTGGCTCTACCATCCGTTAAAATAACAATAACTTGGACCTAATATCAAATGTTATTTTAGAAAAAATAGAGTATAGACCATTAACTGCTCTTAAAGCTTGATCAGACAACGCCTTTATCCCTTCTGTCATCGTTCCATTACAATACATGTTTACTCCAAGATAACAAATGTAGTCAACGATTTCTAATGGTTCATTATTGATATGCCATTGATAGTTAGCGTTTCGATTCCTTTTTCTAAACATACAAACCTTCGTCTTGTTATTATTGATCTTTAAACCCCATTTCAATGAATATAAATATAAGCTATCTAATTGTGCCTGAAGACTATTTTCGTCAGTAGTAAAGAGTACCATATCATCAGTAAGCAATAACATATATGCACAGATGATTTAGGTCGTTTTCTGTCAATCCATTGAAATCCATATTTATAGTTTCATCGTTAACAAATAGAACTCCGCCATGGACGGTCCTAAGCCCGACTGAGAAAGGAGGAATGTTGTGCGTAGGGCTAGCACCCCTATCACGTAAAACAACCACACGCTACAGAAACCAACACCACAGCAACTACTACGGAGGATTTACGGTATCGACCAAGAGGAGAGCGTATGAAACAGAGCAATATGCGGACAAATCTTCTCTCCCCTAAGAACGTCTCACGGATCGGATTTTGGAATGTACGAACATTATACGAAACGGGAAAAGCGGCTCAGGTGTCCAGAGAGATGCATAGGTATAAAATAGACATGTTAGGACTAAGTGAGGTACGTTGGACCACAGTAGGAAAGGTTACATTGGCAACAGGACACACGCTTCTATACTCTGGACCAGCAACTGAGAACGATGCACATCGCAACTGAGTTAGACTCATGCTTACCAAGAAAGCGCACACATGTCTTTTGGACTGGGAACCAATAAGTGACAGACTACTGACCGCCAGATTTCACTCTAAATTTCAAGAAGTTACCATCGTCCAGTGCTACACACCAACATGAACGCCATAGAAGACTTCTACCAGCAGCTTCAAGTAGTGTTAGACCGGGTGCACAAGAGGGACATCACCATTGTTATGGGTGACATGAATGCGAAAGTTGGAGGAACCAACACTGGTAGAGAGACCGTCATGGGAAAGGAAGGACTCGGGACCATGAATGAAAATGGGGAACTCTTCGCCGACTTCTGTGGGCTAAATGATCTTGTCATCGGTGGAACCATCTTCAAGCACCGCAACATTCACAAGACCACATGGACATCACCCGATCAGGCAACAGAGAACCAGATCAATCATGTCACGATCTCAAGAAGATGGAGGAGGACCCTCACGGATGTCAGAGCGTATCGAGGAGCTATTGCAGGTTCCGACCATGAACTAGTCATTGCCAAACTACTAGTCAGAATTGCCAGTGCAAGAAAGACGAGCATCCAGCAGAAAAAACGATACGCCACATCCAAGCTGAAGGCAGCAGAGCAACAGTAAGAGTTCGCCATCGCCATCGCCATCGCCCTCGACAACAGGTTTCAGAAGACTTAGAAGACGGATCGTTGGAAAAGAAGTGGGACCGCGTCAAATGCTCTTTCACAACAACATGCGAAGAGAAGCTGGGATTTAGAACGAAGAAGTACACGACCTGGCTCACAGACCACACCATCCATATCATTGAAGAAAGAAGAGGAATTCGACACCGACTGAAGCAGGCGAAAACCAGAGCACAGAAACAGAACATCCAGGAAGAATACAGCACCAAGAACAAAGAAGTAAAGACGAGCGCACGACAAGACAAATGGGATCAAGTAGACAAGCTGGCTGGACAAGCACAGGAAGCAGCATACCACAACGACATGAAGACCCTATACAGCACAACTAGACAACTTTCCGGCAGAAGGAGCAACCCCAACAAACCAGTGAAGGACATTGATGGTAACACCCTCTCCAAACCAGAAGACCAGGTGACAAGGTGGACGCACCATTTCCAGGAACTACTCAGCGGTACACCTGTGACCAACTCACCAGACATAGCAGACGGACCAGAACTGGAAGTAGAGATGGGACAGATCACAAGGAATGACGTGACAAGGGCCATCAACAAGATCAAGAATGGGAAAGCACCGGGGCCAGACAACATCCCACCAGAAGCACTGAAGGCATCGACTGAGACCACAGCAGCACTACTACTAGAAGTCTGAGATGAAGATGTGGTTCCAGAAGAATGGAGAGTAGGGCACATCGTCAAGCTACCCAAGAAGGGTGACCTCAGCAACTGCCAGAATTGGAGGGGCATCCAGCTACTGTCCATCCCAAGTAAAGTACTCACAAGACTCCTACTAGAAAGGATCAAGAATGCAGTGAACGCCAAGATAAGGGACGAACATGCAGGATTCAGGGCAGGAAGATCATGCACAGACCAGATAGCAACACTCCGCATCATCGTTGAACAGTCCATCGAATGGCAGTCTCCAATCTACATCAACTTCATCTATTTCAAGAAAGCGTTTAACACGATTGATAGAGACGTCATATGGAGCATCCTCGGGCACTACGGCATACCAGGAAAGATCATCAACATTATTCGGAGCCTGTACAACAACACCAATTGCCATGTGATCCATGACATGAACCTTTCGCAGCCATTTCCCGTCAGCACCGGCGTCCGTCAGGGCTGTATGCTCTCGCCTCTCATTCTCTCCGTCGTACTGGACTGGATAATGAGAACGACAGTAGACAGACCAAGGGGAATACAGTGGACTCTTACAGAGAAGTTGGAGGACCTCGACTTTGCGGACGATCTAGGCCTCCTGTCCCACACACACCAACACATGCAACAGAAGTCAGAACGCCTACACACAGTTGCGAAGATTACAGGGCTGGAGATCAACATTAAAAAGACCAAGTGCCTCAGGGTAAACGCGGCAAGGAACACACCCATTCAGATAGATGGCCATCCAATCGATAATGTTTACTCCTTCACCTACCTCGACAGTGTCATCAGCAAAACAGGGGGAACAAAAGAGGACATCCAAGCCCGTATTGGGAAAGCACGACATGCCTTTGAGACGTTGAAGCCAGTATGGAACAACACTAACATCCACCTCAAGACAAATCTTAGACTGTTTGAGACGAATGCTAAGACAGTCCTCTTGTACGGAGCTGAGACCTGGAGACGCACCAAGGGCATTGACCACAAACTACAGGTATTCATCAACAAATGCCTCAGACAGATCCTACGCATCAGATGGCCAGAAAAGATCACCAACCAAGAGTTGTGGCGGCGAACAAGACAGGACCCCATCACAGACTCTATCACACAGAGGAAGTGGCGGTGGATAGGGCACACTCTACGACGAGACCAGCCTAACATAGCATGCCAAGCACTGGATTGGAATCCACAGGGCACACGGAAGAGAGGTCGACCAGTTAAGACATGGCGAAGGACTCTGGACAGTGAGCTGCATCGAAGCAGGATGTCCTGGGGGAAGCCAAGGCAGCAGCAACGGACCGGTCCAAGTGGAGAGCAGTGGTGAAGGCCCTATACCCCAACCGGGGTGAAGAGGATTAATGAATGAAGGAACAAATAGAATAGTATTGATGAGAGCGGTTCGCCTTGTTTTAAACCAAGTAAAACATCGAAACATTCGGATAAGCTTGAAAATCCCTTCACACATGCTGTCACATGTTTATATATAGACTTTAAAATTATAACAATTTTACTGCTTACACCTATTTCAAATAATGTGCACCAAAATACATAACAACGGTATCAAACGCCTTCTCATAATCAATAAAAGCACAGTGTAAATATTTATTTTCTGATATTACTTTATGAATGATACAGTGTAATATAAAGCACAATCTACAGTATGTCTGCCAATAAGAAAGCCATATTGAGCACCATTAAAAACATTTTATCTTCACAACATTTATTTAGTCTAGTTCGTAAAGAGAGAGAAACTATGTTTGCCATTGTACTTATTAGCGACATTCCTCTATAATTTGCTGGATCCGCTTTATCTCCCTTTTTCGTGTGAAGATGGGGACAACAATGTCTTACACCTTCTAAGAACGTTTGTTCCCACAATGACGGGACACGTTCTGTTAAAACTATTGTCTGGGATGACCAGAACAGGAATATCCAATTTAAAAACAGATAAAAACGGTAATGTGATGGTAGACTCAAAATAACCTGAGTACTCCATACGTGAACCATCAGCAATTGATAAGTCAAGACCAAGAGTGGTGAGAGGTTGTAATACAACATCTGAAAGTCTCTTGAAACAAGAAAGAGAAAGAGTGGTTACTTTGACTACCAGTATCAATCAAGGCTTTAAAAGAACTGCCGTTGATAACAATATCATGTTCATTCGGTGAACCTATAAGACGGTTCACAAATTGTTGTTCTGGTGGGTGTGGGTTCGTTTGGGCACAGGTCCACATTTTTATTGAGGATGGTATTACAGATTTGGAATAAACTTCAGTTCGCCTTGCTAATGTAATAAAGTTTCTATTATTTCTCAAGTTATATGGGTTTGTTAAATCTACAGTTTATGGGAAGAGATCATTTAACTAACTTGGTACATTACCATTTTTTTGCTTATACACTAGAATTAATTTCTGCATTTTTCTGCGATCAGAGAGTGATACCCAGCATATTTCGCGTAGTAGTTTGTTGATGGAAACAGATCGTGTTAGTCCCGTAACTATTCTAGCAGCGTCGTATTGAAGTTTCTCTAAGATTTCCTTTTCGTATAAGGTAAAATTGTCCCAAACTATAGATGCATATTCTAAGATCGGTCGAAGATAAGAAATGTATACTTGATTTAACGTTTGGCGTTTTAATTTAAATTATAGAATTCTCATAGATCCTAAAACTTTGCTGGCAGAAGCTGTAATGTTAGTTATATGGTCGTGCCACGTACCGTTGTCGCTACGTGTAACTCCAAGATGTTATGATGACTGACGAAGTTTATTTGCGTGTTTTCAAAGATTAAAATCGGTTGATTTGCAATAAATAAAGATAAGAACAAAACGTCTGTTTTGGCTGGATTAAATAGAACTAACCATTGCTTTGACCAATCTGATATAATGTTTAGATCGTGATTCAATGTAGCTTCTATTACGTTTATATTGTTTGATGTCACTGCCAAAGAACTATCATCAGCAAATAATCGTGTGAGACTTAGAAGAGATTCAGCAATGTCTTTTACGAAGATTAAAAAGAGAAGAGGTCCTAAAACTGAACCTTGGGACACCCCAGCATTCAAACTATGTTCTTTTGAGAATGTTGAACCAACGAAAACCTTCTGACGTCTACCAGTACGATAACTTGATAACCATTTAAGTATATTGCCGGAAACTCCATATTGACGAATTTTAAGCAGAAGACATTTATGCCATACTCTATCAAATGCCTTACTAATATCGCAAAACACGATGCAAGTTGATTTACGTTCATCAAAAGCTTTGCAAATTTGGTTGTACATGTCTATTAGTTAAAAAACTGTTGAATGACCTGGCAAAAAACCTGATTGATATTTGTATATTACATTGTTCTCATATAAGAAGTTATATAAATGTTTGAACATAACACGTTCCATTACCTTACCTATACAGCTTATTAATGAGATAGGTCGATAGTTCGAAGGATGGTCACGTTGATCTTTTTTATACAATGGCATGACATTTGCAACTTTCCAAATAGAGGGATATGTATGTTTTTCTACGGATCTGTTGAAAAGCATTCTTAAAGGATGACATATGGTATGAGAAGTTAATCCTTAATCATTCTATGACTGATTTCATCTGGTCCACTGGCTTTATTTATTACCAAATTTGATATGACATCCGTAATGTCTTGTTCCGTAATGTCCACGTTATTAAATGACGCGTTTATTTTGGAAGTAAATACTGGTAGATTTGTTAGTGAATCGTCTATAGTTGAGATCGATGCAAAGTAGTTATTTAGTGTATAGGCTTTATCGGAATATGTAAATGAATAGCATGTATCATTGTTTAATAACGGAGGTATTGGTGCACTCATTGAAGAGCTACCCCTGACTAACATTTTAACAATATTCACGAGGATTCGATTGGCTTAAATCATTCAAAGTAAATTCGATGCTATTAAAAAATATTTCTTTGGCATGTTTTTTCATGTTATTAACTTTATTTCTAATTTTTTTATAACTATTCCAGTCTGATAGATTTCCTGAGCGTAATGCAATACGTTTTTGTCTGTCGCGTTGTCGAGATGTTTTCCGTATTTCCGAATTATACCATGGCTTATCATTTGGACGAATAGTTACTAAACTTGTTGGAATGCAAGATTTTGCAAGGTCTAAGTATTTATCTGTAAATAACGAAGTAGCTGTATTTATATCAGAGGAATTAATGAGTTTCACGTATTCTATTGTTAAAGGTTTCGAAATCAGCCTGTTTATAATTCCATATTCTGCGTTTGAAAGGACCATTGGAATTAAAATCTACTTTAATATAAGCAAATGTCCAAAAATGGTCGCTAATCATATTTGGTGTTTTAATGACTCCCGAGTGAAGTGAAATAATATTATTTGATATAGCCACTGGATCTATTAAGGTTCTTGACTGTTCAGTTACACGCGTTGGTTCAGTAATAATGTTTACCATATTGTTCAATGTCAGAATATCTTTTAACTTATGATTATTACAATTCAGTTGGTCTTCATTAATATCTCCAACTAATACAATGTTAGTAGTAATTTCAGATGCTCTTTCTAAACAAATATTAATTTTATCCCATAGACCAATTGTAGAATGTGGAGGTCTATTTATAAGTTGCAAATTAAGTAGGTGTGAGAACGGTCTTTAATTTCAATCCATAAAGATTCTTCGAGAATATTTTCTAATTCAATAACTCTTTTAGGCCTCAAATGAGACGATGCTTAAATTAGCAATCCTCCAGAATGGGGTGTGTTGTCTCCGAAACATTGTGTCGAAACCGTCTAACCATAGGCTATCGTCAATAACGTCAATTGAGAGATGAGTTTCTGTGAAACATAAAATATCGAAATCAAGAAGATAGTCTTTAATATATTCTAACTTGTTCCTAACACTCTAATATTCTGATTTAATACGTAGAAACATTCATTAAAAGTGTTATCTGGCCCTGGATTTGTTTCTATGTCTCCTGATAATATTAACGAAAACTGTAGTAGTAAAATATAAGCAATGTGTGTAGTAAATTGTTCAAATGGATCCTTTGTTAGATTAGTTGGCGATGCAGTCGTAGGTTCATGGCATGTAATAACTAAGACAATGAAAGCAACAGTTACATTGCATATGCTTTTGTATAATACTATACTAAGGAAGAGTAATATTTGTGTAAGTAAATATAGCATTGATTGCATGGGATATGAATGAAACTTATATGATTTTGTAAACTGCTGTCCTCTACTAATATGATACAGTCCAATACTCGATCTCCAAGAGGCTAAGTCATTACCCATTTGTGTACAGTACAATAGTACGAAATCTGAAGACCAAATAGTGGACTGCAATCATATTTGACAAGAATATTGGGAAAGAGGGACACGGCTGGATGGCAACGGGCGGCACACACAGGACACCGTTAAGAGTAAGCTGACAACAGAAAACATCTCAGTTGAAAGTGGAGGATGTTTGAAAGTAAGGATGAAAGTGTTACAATTACATTTGTATAGTTCAATAGTGTTATACAATATGGGTAATTACTCAATGGACAACTATAATCATATATACACACATATATATACATATATACACACACATATATATATATATATATATATATATACATATATACATATATATATACATATATGTACATATACACTCACGCACGCACGCACGCACGCACGCACGCACGCACGCACGCACGCACCCACCACGCAAATACACGCACGCGCGCGCGCACACGCGCACACGCACACGCACACGCACACACACACATACACACACACACACACACACACACACACACACACACAAAACGATGTCATTGTTAACGACAACCGTTGAAAATTATAAGAAATATTACTGTATAATCAGAAAAACCATTATATTAGTACTAGAACGTACATGGAGCAAGATGCATAATCAGAACAGAACAGAACAGAAGTTTATTTTGGCAGACTTGTACATACATACATCGTCTTAACAAAACTAGTAATAACATATATATATTTAATGATCACGTGACAATTAAATATAAGTGAGTGATAAATAAAATTTGGCAATTTCACATTTATATTATTTCTAATAACTAAAGACAATTTTATAAATTTGGCTAAATTTTGTATAATGGTATTATTATCGGAACTCATAAGATTATTAAATTTGAAAACAGAAGGTCTATTGCAATAGTGTGCATCAATAAATTGTTTACGTAGGTTCTTATAACTTATATACAAATAAAATGATAACTATCTTCAATATCTCTCGATCCACAATATAAACAATACCTCTCGTTCCTTGGAATTTGATTCCTGCCATATCGACCCGTTTACACACGGAGAGAATGGCCGGCTATTCTAAATTTGGTAAAAACACAACGTGATACGATACATAAGGTAAATAATCCAGGTAACGCTCGTAAGAAAAACAAAGCTTAAAACATTTATAGTCTGTAAGTGCAGAACTACGATCGACGGTACCATACCATTCCTGTAAATAAACATCAATAACACGCTGTTTGAAAATAAAAGGAAATGACTTTAAAGAGACACTATGAGGATCCATGAATACATGTGAGAACCCATACTGATCTAGTAGGGCCTTAACATTTGAGATCCAATTTGTATGACCTAAGTGACAATCAGACACTCCCTGATCATACAATTTGCTAAGTATAATATTGTTGGTGTCTACCAATTTGCACCAATACTTAATAATCGTACAATAGCGACTGATAAAAAGAGGATAATGAGCGAGTTCACCATATACCCCAGCACAGGGATTCGGTACGTTTGGGTGTACTAGTATATATATTTAAGTACAGGGATTCTACTCTGTGGGATGTCAGATTTCGCATCGATCAGTAAAATGGCCCTATCTGAAACAATTTTGTACAAATCTGTCCAAATATAACGCCTATCCCGAGTATTTATTATGTTCTTCAAATAAAACACACAACTTTAAGCTGCATGCATGTATACTTTGCAAACAATTGCCACAGACATTGGCCATAGCAGGTCACATTTCCATACTAGAACACGGGTTCTGTCAGCAACAAAAAAAATCTTCGACGGGAGAGTTTTAACTGTGAATAACATTATCAATAAAATGTGTTTCCACTAGCGTGTAGGTTTATTCGGCAAAATTGTACGTCAAAAAGAGATTTCGTAGTATTTTCAATTTGTTTTGAAAATTTCTAAAGCAGCGCAATTCGCGTTGAAACGAGCGTTGAAACGAGCGTTCTGATTGGATTATTAGAATGTAACAAGATGTTTTATTTTATATGAAGAATAATCATAATCCAATCAGAACGCTCGTTTCAACGCTCGTTTCAGTGGAATTCAGATTCTAGTTTTTTCATACTACATGATTTACAGAGTCGATGTTCCCGAGGTATATTGCTATACCGACCCGATTCTATAAATAAATGATGAGCAGACACCCGAAATCTAGACAGCTCAATAAGATATTTTCTCTCATGTATACATTCAAGGTATATCTCGCGGTCAAAATTATGTTTAAAAATACAGTATGACTGTAGACGCGGGGAATTGTTTATGTCCGAATACCATGACTGATAATAGTTATCAAATATACGTTGTTTAATTAACATAAGAGTGTGGTTATCAATAACCTGGTCCCTCCATACATACGCAAACCCATGCTCATCAAGAATATTTTTAACATACATAGCCCAATTTTTATTTCGATATGTAACATTATTGTCCGCATAGTTTCTCATTGATGAGTACATTTTAAAAGTCAAAGATGATTCATCTTTAGCTAACAATTTTATCCAGTATTTCAGCATAGTTAATTTCCTAAATATATGTAGCGGCACACGGTCAAGTTCCCCGTATAAGGCAGATAAGTTTGTGGACTGCCTGACACCTAACAGACGTCGCAAACATTTTACATGGACCATTTCAATGTCGGTAGCGGCATGTACACCCCATATTTCTGAACAAAAATTTAGAACAGAACCAACTTATATATGAAATAACTGTACTTTTCTAGACAGTGGTAATTCAATCTGATGAAATACAGAAAACAAACGGTGTAATGAAAAGGAAGCGTGCTGAGCTATATCGTGTTGGGTACGTAGCCAGTTTCCGTTTTTATATAGGTTATTACCTAGGTATTTAAACGAACTTACGTTTTCTATTTTTGTACCGTAAATGTATATAGCAGCTGTAGTTGGCCGACCAATTTCAAAAATCATAACTTTGGTTTTGTTTATATTAATTTTCAGACCCCATGTTTCACAGTAAGTCTCTACATCCTTAAGCATTAACTGCAGGGATTCTGGTGAACGCGCAAATAAAATCATGTCGTCTACATACAAGATAAGAAATAGTTTCAAGTCATCAATTGACACGATATCATTAATATCAGAGTGGATATTTTGTATGATGTCATTCACGAAAAACATGAATAATAATGGAGAGCTCGGGTCCCCCTGTTTCAAACCAATATCAGAATCGAAGAAGCTCGAAACGCTTGATTTGTATTTTACACACGACCTGACTCTATTATACATAGTACGCAGAGCCTTAACAACTTCCCACTGACGTTTTCACTTAATAATTTAGTGAACAGGTGATGACGTTGCACGAAATCAAAGCACTGCTGGTAGTCAATAAAGGCGCAGTAGAGCTTTTGTTTCTCACTAAGTGTTTTAGATACTATTGCATGTATAATAAAAATACAATCTGTAATTGACTTTCCTTTTTGAAAACCGAACTGGTTTTGTGAAAGTTTATCATAGTTTTTTGACCATTTATTTAATCTATTTAACATTATCTGTGAATATACTTTTGCCAGGATATTAATCAAGGTTATGCCTCTATAGTTGCTTGCGACATTTACGTCCCCTTTCTTAAATATGGGTGCAATTATACCTTGACCCCACGACTCTGGGTATTCATTACTCAAAAATATCCTATTATACAAGACATTTAAAAATGTTATCGAAACCCGGGCTCTTATTATTCTTTTGTGAGAAAACAGCCTCACGTATTTCGTTCTCTGAGATTTCGCAATCCAATTCCTCGCAGTATGAATACAAATTTAGGTCATTTTCCTGGTAAGTACCAGCCGGGGGTACACCACCAAATAAATCTTTAAAATGGTTCAATAATTCATCAACTGTTAAAGAATCGGCAATATTTGATTTCTTCTTATACGTATTCTTAATATTTTTCCAGAATTTACGGGGCTGTGAGGATGCCAAATTATTTATTCTTAATCCTTCCCTAACCATGTAGGCATGCCTTGACTTCTTATTTACTTTATTGTAACGCGTCCGCGCTTGAACAAAATTGAAGCGATTATCATCGCGTTTATCCCTATTATACACATTTCTATACATTTTAAACGTGCGCTTCGCGTTATAACAACTCACATCAAACCAAGGTATATTAGTTTTCTTACCAGGTAGTATACCTGTGTGATTATTATTTTCCCGAGGCGACTTTCCAAATATGGAATGAAAATTTGTGAATAAGAAATAGGTAAAATTACCGAAGTACCATTATTCGATACAAAAGTAAATGCACCAGTATTGAAATCGTTATATACTGAACGGCAAAAGAAAGTTTACATATGTATTACGGGTGTATTTCTCAATAAAATACCAAAATATATACATGTGACTTGTTTTCTACATACCTGCATTGCACTTAACAAAATGCACGTGCACACTTTTAAAACCGATCAACCGTTAAGTCAATAGGCCCATAGTAGCTGTTTTGCACGAAATGCACGTGCGCTTGTAATCAAAGATTTGTTTATTATAATTTTCTTCTCATTTGAAGCACTGACGATAAACGCACTAGAAAAACAGTTTAAGAATTTGAAAATAGTGTCAGTTTGATGGCACGACTAAATCAAATCCAGCGCGAACGCGCAGTTGGCATGTTGCAATGCAACAGAAGCGTTGAGGCTATATCAAGAATATTTGGTTGCAGCCGAGTTACCATCAATAAGTCGAGAAGACGTTTTCAGGTAAATAACAGGTTTTGTTAGAAACATTAGACAACAATAATTTTATACATTGATTAATCTATTGATATTTAAACTGCTAAATTTAATTTTGTTTGTGTAAATGCATGAAGGCCTCGGTGTGTTGTAAGGACGAACCCTATCGAGTTACCATCGTTTATTTATTTCTTTGGTTATTTATTTTATTTTTTTATTTTCAGCAAACTGGCAGTACGTCCGACAGACCTCGTTCAGGCCGCCCACGTGTAACAACGGCAGCCGAAGACCGTTATATCCGGGTGACGTCACTAAGAGATCGCTTCCAACCAGCCACCGTTATGGCTGCCACTACACTGCCAGGCAGGCAGATCAGCGCACATACCGTACGCAGGAGGCTTCGTGCATATGGAAGATGTTCAAGACGACCATACCGTGGGCCAATCTTGACGCCGAGACACCGACAAGAACGTCTGGCGTGGGCACAACGTCATCTACGGTGGAGGCGCGTGGACTGGGATAACGTGATTTTCAGCGACGAAACACGTATTCGGCTGCGTCAGGCTGATGGTAGAACCAGAGTCTACAGACGACAAGGAGACCGCTTTGTAGACGCCTGTGTTGTTGAGACGGACGCCTTTGGTGGAGGAAACATAATGGTTTGGGGTGGTATTTCTGGTGGATGCAAGACGTCACTTGTCACCATCAATGGTAATTTAAATGCACAGCGCTACAGGGACGAGGTACTTGCACCAGAGCTGATCCCTATCATCGACCGTAATGGATCAGACCTTACATTTCAACAAGACAACACCAGGCCGCATACTGCGCGGATAACACGTCAGTACCTTCAAGGCCAGAACGTCAACGTAATGGACTGGCCTGTGCGTTCACCCGATATGTCTCCAATAGAACACATATGGGATGAACTGAAACGAAATGTTAGAAAAACCTACCAACCCCAAACAGTTCCAGAGTTGCAGCAAGCAGTACTACAGGAATGGGCAAACATTCCCGCCCAGACTGTACAACGTTACGTCAATTCGATGCGTCGACGTATACAATCCCTCATCAGAGCCAATGGCGGACATACACCGTATTAGAAAACATCGTGCAAACATACACTTAATGATGTTTTATACAGGAACAGTTACATTTATGTGGTAAATTCGTAAGTACGAGATTTATGGATTTTTAGTTTGACGGTTGGTACTTTTAAACGGTCACAGTGACGTTAATATCTAATGAATTCCAATTGAATTTGAAAGATTTAGTCGTAAGTGAATATGATTTTATTTGTTATATGTTTTGTTATGATTTTATTATTGAAACATTAAAAAATACAATATATATCACATGTAAACTTTCTTTTGCCGTTCAGTATATAATCGACCGTTAACTATACGAATAGCCAGAGCCTTACACAACTCAATCAATTTAATACCAAAAGTGTTACTTTTAGTGTCTAGTGAGGCCCGACTGAGAGGCACATCCGGAATATAATTTTCATCATCTATTAAATCAGTTTTTTGGTCATGTATGATAAAATCATTCTTTGAACCAACCCGGCTATTGAAATCACCGGTAACGTATACGGAACCAAATTCACTAAATTGGACAATATCGTCCTCAAGGATTTCAAAAAAGTCTACATCTACCACAATATAGGCTGGGGAATCTTCTGGCCATATGTAAACACCACATAGGTCATTGTCAATGTGAAAAAATGTGTGGTCCAACTTCAACCAAATCACAGAATCATTGTTGGTTTTAACGACCTCTATACCATCTTCTAATGAGTCACGATAAAATACAGCAACACCACCACTACATCTTCTCGCATTCCTGTGCTGGAATTTCCTGTTAAAGGAACGATAACCAGTCAAATCAATATCACTTGAAGCATTCGTCCACGTTTCATACATCAAAATAATGTCAAATTTTGATAAATAATCCACAAACTCAGGGTCATCCCTTGTTGATCTTGAAAGTCCATTAATGTTCCATGACAATATCCGTAAATCACCCCCATCGTACCCCTACTCTCTGATCGCTTTGCCATCGACGTACAGCGTGTCGTAAGCAATCCAGGATGACTTGCCCTGTCGCCTCGCCTCGTGCATCTTTGGGACCAAACGACGTCTTTTATCTACCACCTCCCTGGGAAACTGTTCATTGACGTAAAATCCAGTACCCCTCAATGCCCTGGATTGTTTACGGACATATTCTCTGTCCTTGAACTCATGGAACTTGGCGACTATGCTACGGTGTCCAGTGTCTCTACGTTTGGCGCCAATCCTATGCACTCTTTAAAATGTGAATTGTTTAACTGAATCCTGCTCAATTTTCATTTTCTCACACATAAAGTCTCTATGTTTCCTCTCTGTCTCGGTATTTGACTCAGATTCAGATTCTGGGGTGTTTGAGAACAGCAAATTTTGACGCATGGATTGAGATTGCAAATAAACTACACGTCCTTCAATGAGCGCTTCTCTGCATCAAGCAAATTAACTTTATCGTACAGCTTGTCTTGTGAGAACCCACAACTGTCAACCTTCTCTTCAACTACTTTTAATCTATTATCTGTCATTGTATTTCTATCCTCCACTAAAGTCCAAAGTCGCTTCATATCCTTATCAAACTCACTCACGTTTGCCTTTAATTCCTCAAGTGTCTCCAATCTCTTGTCCATAGTATCCAGCCTTGATTCAATATTTCTCAGACAAGCCATTATATCGCCGTTAGATGGCTGCTGGTTCCCATGAGACGCCATGTTGGATTGGCTACTTTTGTCCGATGTAAAGTTCACTATATCCGATTCAGATGAAAATACACTGTCATCTAATAAAGTTAATCTAGAAACTACATGTAGTTCGTTATCTTCATATAAAACAGAGTTAGTTTGACTTAATAGTTCGCTCACCGATGTGTTAACGTCCGGGCCTCCGACCTTGTGTGACTTTTTCTTATTGCCACATTCACTGTCACTACTACTATTCCCACTACTCTTATGCTTCCTCTTATCCGCCTTGTTCTTCTTCCCCATCACAACGCGGGTACATCCACATCATAATCAATCATAAGTCAAAACAATGTGAGTTATCAGCTAGAGGAGAAACAATAACACTCGTCTCTATAACTATAATTAAGATTTAATAGCCGTAGAAAAAGATTGTTTGTGCGATATGTAATACGGTGCTAAGGATTTGCGGTAAAATGCTGACGCACATGTATCGTCAGAAAAGTCATGTTGTTACGAGTTATTTCCCTTTATGCTGTAGTTCAATAAAATGCAGCTTACAATGAGTTTGAGTGAGATATAAACTATATCAAAAATTGATCTAGTTCAATTTATTATTACGGTATTACGGTATTAACGTATTACTTGTTTGTATTGTTTACATTGAAGCTGACTGGAAGATAACGTACTAGCTATTTAATAAATAATATGCTGCATACTATGCGAACAATATTTAGTCGTTGTTCTATGTAATGGAATCAATAAAATATTGTGGACTGATATACTGGGTCATGTCGAAACGAAACGCAAGGCCCAGTATGTATAGGACATCGATAACATGCTTGTATGCTGCTTGGTGGACTGTATGTATATCGCTATGACCAATTGTTTTAAGTGCTTGCATTCAAACAGTTCAAGACTAATGACAGTGTGTGGTCTTGTATGTCTAGGATGAATTTCAAATATTGTGTTAATAAATGAAATTAATGAAGTTGTGGCCTACATTATGGTCTAGGGACAGACGGACGGACATGCAGACAGACAGAAGTGCGCATATTTTGACATAACAATAACTCGTCGTTTTCATTTAAACAAGGTGATAATTTATAATAAAAGCATATCATTCATGACAAGGAACGGTTTTGGATATACACGCCAACTAGAGTGATTAATACAAGTTGCTAAGACTAACTATGCAATCGTTATAAAACAATTAAAGTTTAAACTTTTAAGATGCAGTATACATGTATTAGTTAAGTAACATATAAGAGATCAAACGATCTGGAAAATCAAATAACATTTTGACTCAAAATGCAACACATGAGTACATGTAAATATATTAACCCGCAACAACCCACACCACAGATAATAAAATAAAGAGATACAGCCCACTCCACTTGAGACAACTGTTATTGGGTAACGTTGATAGTAAAACAGGGCATTCAATATAGAGGAACTGGAACGTACATATATCATAAATAAAGCAAAGGCAATTAGATACAGCTCACATTTTGTAACCTCATTCGCGTTAGTAGGCCTACATATTAATGTAATGTACCCCTTCCCCCTTGTACATCTACAGTGTATAATCGTGACAGGTGCATAATGACATCTAGAGTAAGTACAAAATAGCATCCGCTGTTACGAGTTATATTAGTTTATACACAGGAACGCCACCGTATGCAGCCGGTAAATGATGCGTCCATGACGGGCATGTAATCCCGAAAATGACTCTATACATATTTATTTATTTATTGGTTCACTAACCATGCATTGAAATAAGGTTATGTATTGAAGATTTTGTCAGCGATAATATCATCTGATATAACATATATTGTGTGACAGAATATCTAACAAGACCTTTATAAGCTAATCTAGCTTTCGGATTTAATCCATTTTCAAAACATAAATTATTATATTGTAAATGTATATATGTTACATTGTTTGAAATAAAATATGTTTAAACTAAACTAGCATACATATGGAGAAGAAATGTCAAATGAAATATGCGTGTACATAACATTACATAAACGGATTAAACTTAGTGACGGTACTTCGAACAATATAACAAGAAATGTCACACGGAACTATGCGTCTACATAACATTACATAAACGGATTAAACTTAGTGACGGTACTTCGAACAATATAACAACTTAACGGTAAGATACTTTGTTCTGATGTTTGTATAATGTGATTGACGGTCATACAATAACAATGGCGTGGTGTATACATTGACATGTATAGGAACTGGTTACAAGTAGGTCGACCACAGTGTAAACAAGAGATTGACATATAGATGACAGTTCAAATGACATTCCACAATACATGTACTTTAAGCTGTGGTTTCTATGATCATCTGGTGAAACTGGGATGGGCTGGCACCACTCGTGACCGGATCTTCTCAATATCGATCGTGTCCCTTATTTCGCTCGTTTTCGGAAAGCCGTGGCATATCGAAAACAGTGAACAATTAAAAAAAAAATTTAATATTCCGAATTCATGAATGGTACGACATAATCTGTATCAACATATCGATGACATGTATAGCGTGCACGTGCAAAACATGCAATGAACGTTCCGGTCACTGGCCGATATGTAAACCGTGTGTATCGGGTAAACTCTACACGATCGTATTCTGAACATCGCCAGGGTTTAAAATGACCATGTAGCACATACACAGACAGGGCTACACCGGCTATAAAACAGGGACGTTTCTAATTTTGTTGAGTATATCTAATATAAGATACCGGACATTTATCATTAAAACAAAATGTATTGATAATTTAAAAAACCATCAGTAGTCCGTATGTAGGTGAATATGGCATTGTTGTTCTTACCCTTCCTAATTATTAATTTTTTGCAACTTTAAATTGATAAATAAATATACTGAGCCAAAACAGAAAGTATCCACTTTTAATTTTTGAATAATTTCATTAATATTAATAATTCTCCAAAATAAGCAATACATAATGTACATGCATTTATTTGGAGTACCTGTTAACCTTAGTTTTATCAAAAATCAGCCAAGCGCTAAACCGCAAGGAGCGATTATTTTGTTTTACACTTGCATCTCGTGCAGCGATAGTTGATATCTGGAATTGGTATCTGACTGCACTGATTGACCAGCAGTTACGAACAATACAAAAAGATCACATCAGATTCAATCGAAGCATAATGCCACGACTAAATAACGACCAACGAAATCAGGCGATCGGGATGTTGAATGCTGGCGCATCAATAGCCGATATATCCCGGCTGTTCGGCTGCACAAGGGCAACAATTAACCGCTTGCGTACACGTTTCCAGACCATGGGAAATGTTCGTGACCGTCCCCGAGGAGGTCGGCCACGTGTAACGACTGCGGCGGATGATCGGTACATTACGGTTCAACATTTACGTAACCGTCGTCTGTCAGCATCAGCAACAGCACGACGGCACGGAATCAGTGCACAGACAGTTCGGAACCGACTTCGGCAAAATAATGACCCGATTCGTCCGTACAGACCCTACTTTGGCCAAATTTTAACAAGGCGTCATAGGGCTGCGAGACGTGATTGGTGCCGACGTCACCGGCGTTTCCGACGTGCTGAATGGAGATCAGTGTTATTTTCGGATGAATCGCGATTTAATTTGAGCCATGCCGACGGACGTGAACGAGTTTATCGCCGTCGGGGAGAGCGTTACGCTGATGCGTGCGTCATTGAAAGAGACCGTTTTGGGGGAGGTTCAGTTTTAGTCTGGGGCGGAATAATGAATGATCAAAAGACTCGTCTAATCGTTATTCACGGACACATTAATGCCCAGACCTACGTCAATAATGTTCTTCAAGCAGAAGTGCTTCCGTTTATTCAGCGTAATGGACATAACGTCACACTTATGCATGACAATGCCCGGCCCCATACAGCAGCACTTACTCGACGCTTCTTGGCGAATAATAACGTGAA
>CM026387.1:43978457-43995007 GCA_014843695.1 Archivesica marissinica
TCTGCGGACGTCACTAGTCATCCAGGGAACGTCATCTGGGCGGATTGTTACACGTTTGTTGGGGATGCTCTGGGAGGCAGAAGAGAGAATAGTGTCTGAGATATTAATAGAGATTTGGTCCATGTTGTCGTTGTCGATGATGCTATTCCAGTCTGTTTCTCTCAGAAAGGCATTGAACTTAGAGTAATCTCCCTTGTCATACAGCCAAATGCGGCGTTTGAAGTTAGAAGAGAACTGCTACAGTTGGACAGTGGAAACGGACAAGATCAGGTACAAAGAGATCAGCGAAAAAGCTAGAGATGACATATTGATGGTGTTTGACGAATATGAGATCTATAAGAGATTGTGAGTTTTCTGTAAAATGCGTAGGTGACGTGATAAGCTGTTCTGCATTGTACGACGAGCTCAGGCGAACATTTATTATTATTAGAGATCCTAGCGTCGATGTTGAAATCACCAGTCACTATGATGTTATCACAAGGTTGGTTGAAGACTTGGTCAATGCTCTGTTCTAGTAGCTGCCAGTGAGTGTTGTTTGATGACGGAGGACGATATACGCCACCCACTAGAGGAGTGCGTTGGCTAATACGAATCTCTAGCCAAAGTTCTTCGAGACCATTCAGGTGTAGATCCTTGCGCTCAATTGCATAGATGCCTTCTCGAACATATATGGCTACACCACCACCGATTCTGCCAATTATATCACAGCAGAATAGAGGATTGAAATTTGGTATCTGAAGATCAGAGTTCGAAATATCTGGGAAGAGCCATGTTTCAGTGAATACGAGAATATCGTAAGGTTGTGCCTCAACGGACAGGATATCGAGTTTGGGTCGGATACTCTGAATGTTGACGTGCATTACACCTAACCCCCACTGTTTATGAGGGTGCTGTATGAATCGGAAAGGGAATCAGATATATCAGTGTTGTTTTCTGGTCCTGGATTCAACTCCACATCTCCGGATTTAGTAGTTGTCAGTGTGAACAGGAATAGGTTTACCAGGATCTCTGATACGAAAACAGTGAGAGAGTTATACGTTATGTCAGTGTATGTGTTGTCCAGCGTAGGGTAGGGACGACAGGTAATACTGCGTCTAGACATATCTAGGGTGGACGCAATCGCTCCACGTCAACGTGTGGCGCTGTCGTCCCTATGGTGAATGATTTATAAATCGGTGGCACGCATCTACGTTTTCCGGACCCCCCCCCCAATGCCAAGTGTGACCCCGATTAAAACTAAAATGAGAAATATCATATGTATGATACACTGTTATAGAAGTGACCAGGACTTGGGCTCAAATTTTATATATAGTAGTGAAGAAACTATGGAAAGTCGATAGGCGAAAATTAATAGGAGCGAAAACACTGAATCGTGCTAGGTGTCGAATAGGGTTTGAAGCTGGAATATGGGTGAATACTTACTTCGTAAGAGATCTCGTCATTGTTCGATGCACAGGTACGTTTTAATATCTGTATTGTGATAATGAAACAACCCGACCTAGCATATTGCTGCATGAATATGCTATCTTGGAGCAAATTATTTGATATTAGCTTCACTCAAGACCGCAATTACCAATGTAATGTTACAAAAGTAAGCTTCCAAAGCAGTATGCACGTTGAGGATACACATAACAATATATATAACCCAACTAGTTGGTGCATATGTAGTTACCCACTCCAATACGATCAAGATGTGAAGAGGTAAAAGGCGAAAACATAAAATACACTCAGTGCTGTTGGTCGTCATACAAAATAGCATACACAGTATAGACCTGACACAGTATAGATCTGACGGTTGCTCTATTTATATTGTGCATTGATTTACTGTCGAACTTCACTGAAAAAGACAGTCAAATTATTGGTATTACAGTTAATGGAAAAGAAATCAAGCAACCACATTTTGCAGATGACGCTACATTTCTAAATAATGGTTTAAAACAATCGTTTGAGAGATTAATTGTAAATGTGATCACACCATTTGGCTATAGCTCTGGTCTAAACTTAAATAACTCAAACTGTACCATTCTTAGAGCAGGCTCACTCACAACTTCCGATGCAAAATTGTGTAACAGTAAATTATTTCACTGGACAGTTGACCTTCGTAAGCAATTCTATGATTTCAACAGCCTTCAATTCCTATTTAACATTGAAAATAAAGATGTTCTGTTCTATTATAAATTACCAACATGTATTCTTATACTCCTAATAAATGACCTAAATGAAAAAGACACTTTAATACATAAAATAGAAAAGTACCAAATACAATAACGTATCATCAAAACCTGACAAAAAATGGAAAGGAATTTGAGACAAAAATTTCTTGAAATGGAAACACATATATGTACAGAAATATATATAGTGTCCCTTTCAAAGCAACCATTGATACAACACTTAGATGTTTTCAATAGAAATTTACTAAACGCATCAAATTGTGAAGAAACGTTTTTAATAATATCTCCTTTATTTTTATTATTCTTTTAAATATACTCACTCTTATTATTCCTCATTTTGGTATTCGATATTTACGTGATTTTTTTACGTACATCGATCTATTTTTGTCAATGGACATACTTTTTTTTCCAGAAAGATATCCACCAAAAAGTTCATAATAAATGTTTTTTGGTCCGACATATTCGTAATTTGATGGAATAGAGATCTATTCTAGACAACATGTGTATTATTAAAATCGATTACAATCGAATCATGAATGTATTAATGATGTAAACTCACTATGCGCATTAGTATTATTGTTAATGTGTTAAGAAATCATTGTAATGTGGAATAAAAATAAATAAAACATTGCATAATTAATTAGGGAACTATCGTGCTTATTATAACATAATCTAAAAATCAACTTTCAAATTTGATTCGATTTAACGTTAAACTAATTAGCAAGGATTATGTTTAGCATGTAGCCTATTGTGATTTTTTTTTGTGTATTGAGAAAATGTACATTATTTATCAATATTAAACGAGTCTTTGCAGAATAGCAAGACAGGTTTTGGTAGAAGACCATTGTTGGCACAGGCATCCGATGCATACACTGGACCCCCTGGTTACTATACCCCAACACCGTTGCAAGCCCAACTAGTCAACATAGAGTGTAGCATCAATCAAATATAATTTCTAGTCAAAAGCACACATTCTAGGAACAGTTGTTTTGGACTATCTATATTTATATTTATGTTATATATCATTATATAGCTAACCATCATATAAAACAAATTTAATTTATCCGTCTCCGTGGTCGAGTAGTTAAGGTTGCTGACTTGTATACCACTGTAACCTATCATCACTGATGGTTACGGGTTCGAGCCCCGCTCAGGCCGTATCTTATTTATATGAAAAAGTTGGCAGTTTCTTGCGGAGGTTGGTGCACCCAAGTACTGGTTAACCGCTGGAGCCTGCCCAGGAAAGGTGTTGTTAAGTAAACTGCCCGCCGGTGATATAGCCCGAAATGGTGCTGATGCAGGCGTAAAACCCGAAATATAACATAACATGTTTGTTTTAATTTATACAGAAAAACAGAATATTCACGCGTGACATTAGAAAGAAATGTTTGCATTCAATTTAACTCTTCATAAAGGGCTAATTAGCAAAACCGCTGGATGTAGTAATTGTAATATTAATTAAGCTGACTTTAGGCAATCGATATGTTCTAAGTTTGAGGAGCCTCATTGGCCAGTGGTTGCGGTCGTTGGCTTCGAATCAATTGTCCCTCACCGCTGTAGGTTCGAATCACAATAGCGTAGCTAACCGTTTTGAGTTTGCAAGTCCGACTAATAAATCGAGAATTGAATACAGTGTATATTCCAAAATGATATCAAATTTAGCATAACCTTACAATGCATAGAGATGAATTGTCACACCAATTGATTGCAATATGATCGCGTGTGATATGTGACTGCTGGTCTAGATTATATACCATGCAGGCATGCTAATACCCCCTCCACGTTTTAATGCATTGTTGGCCTGTTTGGATTTTTAATTTGTGTGCCTTATAGGAGCTACGTACCTGAATCCCACACTATTTCAATTGATGTAGCTATCCAACTGGCATATGGAGAGTCGGTGATTATACCCGGGTGAGGTCAGTACCTGAAACATGTAATGTCTATTAGTAAATTGTATGTAAATTTGTATATTATGTAAATGTGCTACTTTCCCTTTATAGTGGAGGAATAACATAATACAGATATCTACACTCTTGGTAATTTAATACCATATTTTATTAATCTCGTTTTGGAAAATTGCTATTATCCTTGGTATACTGGTAACCGGTGACATAAGCAGTAGTGTGTGTATTTGTATTCCAAAAAGAGTCTGTGCAAATAATGTTCACTCTCAATTAAGCATAATCATATTTATTTTATTGTATGCAATATTAGTTAGTAAGAAATAAATCATAACTGAATCAAAAACAAAGTGAAAGCAACATCACTGACCTCCATCTTTTATTTACACGGTGATACCAATGACCGGTGACGATGTAAATTTCGCCTTACAAGTTTATACCAATAGCAATACATGCCATATAAGGCAATCATTGACGTCATATGAGTAGCGGGCACCATACAAATGTCAAATGCAGCCTATAGATAACAAATTCATTGAAATTCAACTAAATATTGACTACATGAACGAAAACTTACGAGTGTAAGAGGAAAAAAACAAGTTTTGAATAAATTTAGTTAAATTTACTCATATAAATGACATTTCAGCTAGATTTTGCTATGCACAGTTGCAGAAATCCGACGGAAATTGTCAATAGTAAGCACAAAATGAACGTGTGCGGTCCATTATAATTAATTCTGATATCACTGCTCATTAGTATTCACCGATCTTAGGGTCACTGGGGATAAGCGATCCTCGGTAATACCAACATTAAGTGAGACCTTCCTATATATATATATATATATATATATATATGCATACTAGTTGAATGATAAGGCTATTTTTATCACATTGTCAAAACCATAAATTTGAAGAAAATAACCTTTCTGGTTGTCAGTATAGTTTTGAGCCTTATTACATCCTTACGCTGAAGTAAATAGTCCCTGATAATCAAACAATAACTCCACACAACTAATCACACAAATACAATTAATCACTATACGCCTCTAGTGCATTTTATTTAATTTAAGACAGTTGCATGCACACACACTATATGTCGAATGTGTCAAGTAAGCTGTATTCCAGATTGCTTTACACCGTGCACGTAAACGAACCATTGCACCATCCTCCAAAGAATGACTAATCTCTTCAGGAGACGTCGCTCATATGGGCAACCGGTAGCGACGATAAATAAACGTAAAACACACCAGGCTGTATCGTGTTAGTGAGTCCTGTGACAGTGATATTAGATATTATATATACTAGTACTCTTGCCGCAGGGTGTCGTATAGCTCTAAAGAGGTGTTCTGTGCATACTGTGTTGTGTTAAAGTTTAATATTGTATTACTTATAATGCAGAGTAGATATATAAATAATAAATTTGATCTTCACCTTGCCATCTAAGCTCACGTACACACTATTTGAATATAAAGCTCTATAGGTGGACCATGTGAAGTGATCTAAATAAGGAACATACGGTCAGCATACTATATCGTTAGACGAGATAGCTGTATATTCAAACGTTATATATATAAAGTGGCAAGGCAAGTTGTAAAAATCTAAGTAGTACATATTTTAAGTAATCGAAATACAATACCTTGCTGTTCAAAAAAATTATCAGAGCTCCAGCTCTAAGTGAATTGTTGTGTTATACAAATTTATTCTAGCTCAATTGCGAAACAAGTTAGTACAACTTATATTAATCACTCTCGAGATCTCATACCTGGTGTAATTCATCGCCACGAGGAAGAGATAAGAGAAGAGGGAACGTGGAATTTAAATGCCTCTCAGTAAGTTTGATAATTACTCTCAGCTGAACGAATCAGAGAATTGAAATTGGAGAAACGTGTTATACCCCTTGTATAGATAGTGAGTATATGTCAAGTTTTATATGTGAGAAATCGGGGTAATAATATTGTATTCATGTATGCAGTATATACTACATTATCATGGTTTGTGGTGGTTTCAATGATACTATTCCAGAAAAGTGAAGAAGAACATTTTATTAGACGTAAACTATTACAGATGTTGGTCTTTATAAGATAATTGTATCAATAAACTATTAAAACTCCTCATGTGAAGTTCAGATAGTATATAAATACTATTGTGTGGCGTCCGTGGTCCAATGGTAGAGCGTCGGATTTGGAATGGAACGGTCCGGGTTCGATCCTCAGTCAGACCAGGTATGTAGTGTCATTGAGCAAGGCACCTCACACACATTGCTTAGTACTGGTTAACCGCTATGGTCGGCTAAGCATGTCCAGGATAACACGGCTACGTCCCCGGAATGGGTTTGACATTAATGGAACATACATACATACAAATACAGAGAAAAACAATTCTATACCGACACCATAAAACACTGTGCACTTTTATATTTGGACTGATACGTTAGAGTCGGACAGGTGCACGTGTGATTTCTTTGCTCTCAATAATATGGACATATATTTGTGAAATAAATGGATAAAATAAAATATTTCTGGATGCAGTTTGAGAGATATGTACATTTATCTTGCCTACCATTTCATAGGAAATACCTTTGTGTTAAATAATGATAAAATGGAGATTTTCACATTCCACTTCGTTTAGAAACTAGTCATCCCACATTTGGCGAGCTGTGGAACAAAGAAGTATACAGTTACTAATGAGTGAGCGAATTCCAGACGCCAGAGCTCGCAATTAATGACTATTTGCACAATAACAACTTAAAATGTCTGCAGACGAAACTGACCCTATGAAATACAATCAATCGAAGTTGTTAAAAATCAAAGAAGAGCGAACGGGAAAAGATAATAGCTTAAGCATCTATGACTGGGATAACGATGAGCTATCTCAGCCTCCATCTCCTCAGCAGTTCTATCAAGACCTATACAATGCATTACACGGGCTTCCGAGACCACAATATCAAAGTTAGTTGGTGAAATTGTGCCGGAACGAATGACAGCGTACATGATTATAGAATACGCATTACAGAACGTGCAAACGGATTTCCGGTTTGTCCAAACGGGAACTTAGTAAATCGGCGGAACTCGGCTAGTACGTTCAATTATGCAAACGATTGCTACATATTGAATATGTTAGTGAACATATAGCGACATATTCAGTGTAACCACCGTGGTGTCAGTGTGGAACGCAACGCAATGCACGCCACTGATTGTGGACTGACTAAGACCCGCGAGTAACAATGTGCAGTCCCAGACTAAACCTTACACGCAGATGAAGCATAACTAAGTGTAAGCTGCATTTTACAAAGGACATCTTCTGCAGATGCAAGAGAATAACTACTGACTTGTGTTCATTAGGTCTGGGCATGCCAGCTATTGTCTACTCGGGTAAATCCGTCAAGTGTACGATCTGCAGGCTTGACGTACGCTTCATGAACAATGTCGGTATTGTGCCCAATATTAACAAGATGCCTGCTCAACCCTGACCGGATACTTTTCATTGTATTTTCATGGTATGACTATGCAGTAATCTAGCCAAGGCTCTGCTTCTGTTCTCAGATATTTCTTGGGGTTGCTTGACAATATAACTTCCGTCCTCTGGAATGGGTCTCTGTCTGTATCATTTCACTATCCTCCAAAAATCTAAAATGGCTAATCTCTTCAGGAGGCGTCGCTCACAAGGGCAACCGGTAGCGACGATGAATAAAGTTTAACGTAAAACATAATGATCAACACTAGGACTGGATTAAAAGCTGAACATTTAATATGCCCAGTCAAACTTGTATTAAGAGACCACCAAAGTGAATTGCAAAACGCCGTGTCTAAACAGGAATGGTATCTTAATAAAACTAATTAGTTCTATAACAACACAAACGGGAACTGAAAAAGTGGCCTATTAATCCAAGTGGTCTCCTAATAGACGTGGTCTTTCGAGCAAGTTTGACTGCAATCGTGAACTATTGAAGCGCACCTTGGGTCACACTTGGAGAGAAGGAATGGTGCGGTCAAGGTGATATGCACCCCTGCTACAAAATATCGAAACCTCTGTTATCTAATCTAACACATATCAAAGCAGATCATAGAAATACGTAATGAATAAACGAAAAATATTGTTGTCTTGGTTTTTCTCAGAATCTAAAATTCGATAATTTCTGTTGTTTTCCGTCATATCCACTAGGCGAATAATTAGCACTGATAAAGTAGTATTAACTGTAATGTACCGACTGGTAACGAACTAATTAGAGAACAATAACTGTATAATATTGTTTGCTTCAGTGGCGTATGGGAAATCCGATTTTCCTTACAAAAACGGTATAAAATGCATTTAATTGCACATTGAATCAATTACTAAGTAAATTAGTTGAGGAAATGTTATTGTCAGTATTCTCAGCCGCTATTAAATCTAATTGTTTATAGATGGATATCATGTAGTTTTCGAAAACATCTTCTCGAAGCGGTATGCATTTTTTCCCGAGATTATGCTTTCCAGTGAAAGAAAACTCCATCTTACATCGCTTGAAAGATGGCATGTTCTCTGCCGCCGGTTGCGTTTCGTATTCCTGCGCGGTTAGATGTACTTTTGTATTTTAGCTATTTTCTGACTATCGTGAACAGTTAATTATTAAGTAATATATTCTAATGAATTTGTTTTGTCTGTAGTTTGAAATTTTGACAACAAACAGAAACTAACTTGAAAAGTATATAGGTTATATTTCTTATTACGGACGTTCACACTAACAGACGTGGTTGTGCGGTTGTGTCACGTAGTGCAATGAGGCTCCAGACAGGGCAGTTAAAATGAATAATATTTAATAAAAAGCTTATATAAAGTGATTTCAATGGTAAAGATGTGCATTGAGCTGCAAACTGAAATAAACAAGGTGTATGACCAGGTTGCAGAGACAGAGATCACTGTTCTGAAGAATTCCACCAGTGACATGGAAACACAGCTAGATATCATTGTTGAAGAAATTGAACGATTAAAAATAAGAACTAGCGAGTTAATAGATAGAATCGTAGACAAGAAAAACGCAATTACATAGAGTTCTTGCCATAATAACGAACTGGATCAATAGGCACATGCACGCCGTAACTCTGTGGGACTACGGCATTAATGATACAGACAAAGATGAATCCCCTTATCAATCATTTGAAAAGGTCAAGACAATGCTGTATCACAATCTACATATCACAATTGAGTAGCATCAAGGGTATACCTAGCCCATATACAAGGGAAGTTCCCTGGGGATGGCAATCGTCCAATCATTTGTAAATTTATTTCACGGGTCGACAAAACAAGAAGTTCGAGCGAGGAAAGCACTGAATGGTTCGACTTTCATTGCGAGAGAAGTTCTAACATTTAAAAATACTACTTGAAAAAACATGGAGAGAAAGAGGAGGTTAAATACGCATGGTCGGGTGAGGGCAAACTCATTGCCTTGATGGATATTTGGACAAACATCAGGGTTGATCAGTGAACTGATTTAATATTATATCTTGTGTCCTTTTCGGCTTATATCATATACGTAAATATGTTGATAAGTGTAATGTTTGTATCATGCATTGTTTCCTATCTGAAAGGCTGTTACTATTATTAGGGTCAGACTTGGAATCCCTGGATTCGCAGACGAAGGTGTTAACCGTTGGATTACTGATCCGTCAAATATGTTTTACGTTTATTTATCGTCGCTACCGGTTGTCCATAGGAGCGACGCCCCCTGAAGAGATTAATAATTTTGATTTTTGGATGATAGTGCAATGATACAGAGACCCATTATGGTTCTTTTACGTACACGATGTGTAGCACCGACACGAGACATCGGTGTAAAATCCATCTGAAATACTGTTATTACCAGTCTATCACTGGACTACAGATTCGTCTGTTAAATATGTTCATCTATTCTAGTATTCCATTGTATATGCTGACGTCACGCAAGAGAACTTATTATGTCACATCTACTACGTGTATACTTGGCGTAAACATATTTATTCCATTGTGTGCATTCACAAAACAATAAATGTACACGAAATCAAAGAATTAACTATATATCCATTTACAGTTGATACTCATTCTAAATACTGTTTATCAATTTATTATTTGCAGAAATGTGGATCCTCCAAACAATTTCAGGAATCATATTAACATTAACGACTTTCGTCAATTGTGATGTCATAGTACAAACAAACTGTGGACCGGTTAATGGACTCTTAAACAACGGCACATACAGTTTCCGGGGAATCCCGTATGCTGCGCCACCTGTTGGCAATCTAAGATGGAAGCCACCGCAGGTACTTAATCCAAACGCAGGAAACTGCTGGCAAGGAACATACCAGGCACAAACATATGGAAACATGTGTTTTCAAATCAGCCCTGAAGATCCGTCACGAAATACATTGATCGGAAGCGAAGACTGTTTATATCTAAACGTGCTTAGCCCTGATTTGACACCAGCGATATTGAAGCCGGTCATGGTATGGATTCATGGCGGAAGTTTGCAGACCTCGAGCGGAAGCTGGCCTTTGTATATGCCTACAGAAGAACTAACCAACGAAACTGATATAGTGTATGTAGGATTTAATTATCGTCTGCATGCGTTTGGTTTCTTGGCACTACAAATGCTTGCTGACCAGTCTCCGACCAAAACGTCCGGTAACTACGGCCTCATGGACATGATTGCTGTATTGAACTGGGTTCAAACGAACATCAAAAGCTTCGGAGGCGATCCCAATCAGGTATGTTTCTATTCTAGAAAATAAATGTTCATAATTTTGCAATATTATGCATTGGAAAAAACAGCACTTTATATTCTAACATGACTGATATTTTGTTCCTATAAACAAAGAACAAACCTAGCGTGATTAAATCTGCAATAAAACACGACTAGAACCGGTCTATTTTATGGCTGTTCAATTTTGCTCCCCCGTGTAAACCTTATTTATGAATGATAATCACATAACGTAAGTAAATTCTAGTAAAATATCGTCGTTTGCAAATAGGAATGAATCCTTTCCCCTCGGCGTTCGGCGTTTTGTCAACGTTTAATCTTGATTTATTGAACAGTGTTGAAGGATTTATGAAATCACATTGCGACAGGAGGCAGGCACGTAGCCACACCGAGGCACACCGAGGAAGCTGCCTCGGTTAAAATGTCCAAAACAAACAAAAAATAAATGAAACATTAAATAAAAAAATGCATAAAATATCTCTGCTGTATAAAATATTGCTAGAGAGTTGAAAGGTCAGTACATAATTATACGTCTAAACTCATTAAATCAGAAAACGCAGGAAATCCACATCTATACCACAACAATTATAAAGGAGAACATGCCCCCTGACCCCCTAGATTGCCTCGGTTGAAATGTTCCTCTGGCTACGGTACTGGGAGACGTAGCTAAAAGTTCTCTTATCATTTTATTAATATTTTTCAGGATTTTACATTTATCTGCCAACCAGAATTATTAATACATACAATTATTATATTATTGTTTGAATGACTTATTAATAAATTCTGGACTAAGTGGTTCATCCATACCATCAGAACCAGTGTTTTATTTCCGATAAACAAAGGCACGATACATATTGTTTCCCATTAAGTAAATCATCTTAGGAATCGAGATTCGCCTTATATCGAGCAGGCAAATGATCCCAAATGACCTAATAACAACCATGCAAACCATCGTCCCTATGTAGCATACTCCAGATACATGTGCCCAGTGTGTAGAACAAATCTATAGTAAGCCTGAGGTCAGAGGTGCGTGTCCTGTCACATTTCCCTCCCTAAAATGTCACATTAGTTGCAGCTGTGTCTAAATTGTAAATATTTTAATCTTGATATTTACTTGTGTATAGGTGACAGTGTTTGGCCAGAGCTCTGGTGGTACGGCAATATTCGGATTATTAGCATCTCCATTGTGTCAAGGCCTCTTCCATAAAGCTTGGCTTCTCTCTGCGTCGCCAGTCCTTAACAAGACCGCTACCGATGCCTTCAGAGATAACGAAGCGTTTTTGCACAATGCCAACTGCAGTGATGTAGCCTGTCTGTATGCATTGTCGTCTGCTAGTGTAACAATGGCTGTCCCATGGATGTCTTACCCATTCTGGGCAATGGTAGACCAAGAAGATTTACCCGTTAACGGACACTTTGATGGAGCTATTGCTATCGTAGATGGTAACGTAGACACTCCAGTAATATATATCTTCCTTAGCATAAACTTTTATATCATTTTACGTATTTGTTTAGTTTAAGATATCTACTGAATGGTGCATAACGAATGCCTTAGCTCTCCGTGATCATTAGTGGACATACTAGAGGACATAGAAAACGCACATTTCGGATAAGTGTGTGTTTACATGAAAACCAATAACTATATAAATACAAAGTTTTAAGCATTTTGGAATATTTTTAGTTGTATTTCGTTTTCATGTAATCATATAATGTAGGTGTGCGTTTTCTATGTCCTCTAGTATATAATGTAGGTGTGCGTTTTCTATGTCCTCTAGTATATAATGTAGGTGTGCGTTTTCTATGTCCTCTAGTATATAATGTAGGTGTGCGTTTTCTATGTCCTCTAGTATATAATGTAGGTGTGCGTTTTCTATGTCCTCTAGTATATAATGTAGGTGTGCGTTTTCTATGTCCTCTAGTATATAATGTAGGTGTGCGTTTTCTATGTCCTCTAGTATATAATGTAGGTGTGCGTTTTCTATGTCCTCTAGTATATAATGTAGGTGTGCGTTTTCTATGTCCTCTAGTATATAATGTAGGTGTGCGTTTTCTATGTCCTCTAGTATATAATGTAGGTGTGCGTTTTCTATGTCCTCTAGTATATAATGTAGGTGTGCGTTTTCTATGTCCTCTAGTATATAATGTAGGTGTGCGTTTTCTATGTCCTCTAGTATATAATGTAGGTGTGCGTTTTCTATGTCCTCTAGTATATAATGTAGGTGTGCGTTTTCTATGTCCTCTAGTATATAATGTAGGTGTGCGTTTTCTATGTCCTCTAGTATATAATGTAGGTGTGCGTTTTCTATGTCCTCTAGTATATAATGTAGGTGTGCGTTTTCTATGTCCTCTAGTATATAATGTAGGTGTGCGTTTTCTATGTCCTCTAGTATATAATGTAGGTGTGCGTTTTCTATGTCCTCTAGTATATAATGTAGGTGTGCGTTTTCTATGTCCTCTAGTATATAATGTAGGTGTGCGTTTTCTATGTCCTCTAGTATATAATGTAGGTGTGCGTTTTCTATGTCCTCTAGTATATAATGTAGGTGTGCGTTTTCTATGTCCTCTAGTATATAATGTAGGTGTGCGTTTTCTATGTCCTCTAGTATATAATGTAGGTGTGCGTTTTCTATGTCCTCTAGTATATAATGTAGGTGTGCGTTTTCTATGTCCTCTAGTATATAATGTAGGTGTGCGTTTTCTATGTCCTCTAGTATATAATGTAGGTGTGCGTTTTCTATGTCCTCTAGTATATAATGTAGGTGTGCGTTTTCTATGTCCTCTAGTATATAATGTAGGTGTGCGTTTTCTATGTCCTCTAGTATATAATGTAGGTGTGCGTTTTCTATGTCCTCTAGTATATAATGTAGGTGTGCGTTTTCTATGTCCTCTAGTATATAATGTAGGTGTGCGTTTTCTATGTCCTCTAGTATATAATGTAGGTGTGCGTTTTCTATGTCCTCTAGTATATAATGTAGGTGTGCGTTTTCTATGTCCTCTAGTATATAATGTAGGTGTGCGTTTTCTATGTCCTCTAGTATATAATGTAGGTGTGCGTTTTCTATGTCCTCTAGTATATAATGTAGGTGTGCGTTTTCTATGTCCTCTAGTATATAATGTAGGTGTGCGTTTTCTATGTCCTCTAGTATATAATGTAGGTGTGCGTTTTCTATGTCCTCTAGTATATAATGTAGGTGTGCGTTTTCTATGTCCTCTAGTATATAATGTAGGTGTGCGTTTTCTATGTCCTCTAGTATATAATGTAGGTGTGCGTTTTCTATGTCCTCTAGTATATAATGTAGGTGTGCGTTTTCTATGTCCTCTAGTATATAATGTAGGTGTGCGTTTTCTATGTCCTCTAGTATATAATGTAGGTGTGCGTTTTCTATGTCCTCTAGTATATAATGTAGGTGTGCGTTTTCTATGTCCTCTAGTATATAATGTAGGTGTGCGTTTTCTATGTCCTCTAGTATATAATGTAGGTGTGCGTTTTCTATGTCCTCTAGTATATAATGTAGGTGTGCGTTTTCTATGTCCTCTAGTATATAATGTAGGTGTGCGTTTTCTATGTCCTCTAGTATATAATGTAGGTGTGCGTTTTCTATGTCCTCTAGTATATAATGTAGGTGTGCGTTTTCTATGTCCTCTAGTATATAATGTAGGTGTGCGTTTTCTATGTCCTCTAGTATATAATGTAGGTGTGCGTTTTCTATGTCCTCTAGTATATAATGTAGGTGTGGTTTTCTATGTCCTCTAGTATATAATGTAGGTGTGCGTTTTCTATGTCCTCTAGTATATAATGTAGGTGTGCGTTTTCTATGTCCTCTAGTATATAATGTAGGTGTGCGTTTTCTATGTCCTCTAGTATATAATGTAGGTGTGCGTTTTCTATGTCCTCTAGTATATAATGTAGGTGTGCGTTTTCTATGTCCTCTAGTATATAATGTAGGTGTGCGTTTTCTATGTCCTCTAGTATATAATGTAGGTGTGCGTTTTCTATGTCCTCTAGTATATAATGTAGGTGTGCGTTTTCTATGTCCTCTAGTATATAATGTAGGTGTGCGTTTTCTATGTCCTCTAGTATATAATGTAGGTGTGCGTTTTCTATGTCCTCTAGTATATAATGTAGGTGTGCGTTTTCTATGTCCTCTAGTATATAATGTAGGTGTGCGTTTTCTATGTCCTCTAGTATATAATGTAGGTGTGCGTTTTCTATGTCCTCTAGTATATAATGTAGGGTGCGTTTTTTATGTTCTCTAGTATATAATGTAGGTGTGCGTTTTCTATGTCCTCTAGTATATAATGTAGGTGTGCGTTTTCTATGTCCTCTAGTATATAATGTAGGTGTGCGTTTT
The DNA here is from genome assembly GCA_014843695.1 of Archivesica marissinica. Taxonomy (NCBI): domain Eukaryota; kingdom Metazoa; phylum Mollusca; class Bivalvia; order Venerida; family Vesicomyidae; genus Archivesica; species Archivesica marissinica. The sequence goes on from CM026387.1 coordinate 43,993,593, forward strand.
CTATGTCCTCTAGTATATAATGTAGGTGTGCGTTTTCTATGTCCTCTAGTATATAATGTAGGTGTGCGTTTTCTATGTCCTCTAGTATATAATGTAGGTGTGCGTTTTCTATGTCCTCTAGTATATAATGTAGGTGTGCGTTTTCTATGTCCTCTAGTATATAATGTAGGTGTGCGTTTTCTATGTCCTCTAGTATAATGTAGGTGTGCGTTTTCTATGTCCTCTAGTATATAATGTAGGTGTGCGTTTTCTATGTCCTCTAGTATATAATGTAGGTGTGCGTTTTCTATGTCCTCTAGTATATAATGTAGGTGTGCGTTTTCTATGTCCTCTAGTATATAATGTAGGTGTGCGTTTTCTATGTCCTCTAGTATATAATGTAGGTGTGCGTTTTCTATGTCCTCTAGTATATAATGTAGGTGTGCGTTTTCTATGTCCTCTAGTATATAATGTAGGTGTGCGTTTTCTATGTCCTCTAGTATATAATGTAGGTGTGCGTTTTCTATGTCCTCTAGTATATAATGTAGGTGTGCGTTTTCTATGTCCTCTAGTATATAATGTAGGTGTGCGTTTTCTATGTCCTCTAGTATATAATGTAGGTGTGCGTTTTCTATGTCCTCTAGTATATAATGTAGGTGTGCGTTTTCTATGTCCTCTAGTATATAATGTAGGTGTGCGTTTTCTATGTCCTCTAGTATATAATGTAGGTGTGCGTTTTCTATGTCCTCTAGTATATAATGTAGGTGTGCGTTTTCTATGTCCTCTAGTATATAATGTAGGTGTGCGTTTTCTATGTCCTCTAGTATATAATGTAGGTGTGCGTTTTATGTCTCTAGTATATGTAGGTGTGCGTTTTCTATGTCCTTAGTATATAATGTAGGTGTGCGTTTTCTATGTCCTCTAGTATATAATGTAGGTGTGCGTTTTCTATGTCCTCTAGTATATAATGTAGGTGTGCGTTTTCTATGTCCTCTAGTATATAATGTAGGTGTGCGTTTTCTATGTCCTCTAGTATATAATGTAGGTGTTCGTTTTCTATGTCCTCTAGTATATAATGTAGGTGTGCGTTTTCTATGTCCTCTAGTATATAATGTAGGTGTGCGTTTTCTATGTCCTCTAGTATATAATGTAGGTGTGCGTTTTCTATGTCCTCTAGTATATAATGTAGGTGTGCGTTTTCTATGTCCTCTAGTATATAATGTAGGTGTGCGTTTTCTATGTCCTCTAGTATATAATGTAGGTGTGCGTTTTCTATGTCCTCTAGTATATAATGTAGGTGTGCGTTTTCTATGTCCTTTAGTATATAATGTAGGTGTGCGTTTTCTATGTCCTCTAGTATATAATGTAGGTGTGCGTTTTCTATGTCCTCTAGTATATAATGTAGGTGTGCGTTTTCTATGTCCTCTATTATATAA
>CM026387.1:43996007-44074325 GCA_014843695.1 Archivesica marissinica
GCGCACGTTCAGTTAATGACAAATATAACGGTAGAAGCGCACGTTCAGTTAATGACAAATATAACGGTAGAAGCGCACGTTCAGTTAATGACAAATATAACGGTAGAAGCGCACGTTCAGTTAATGACAAATATAACGGTAGAAGCGCACGTTCAGTTAATGACAAATATAACGGTAGAAGCGCACGTTCAGTTAATGACAAATATAACGGTAGAAGCGCACGTTCAGTTAATGACAAATATAACGGTAGAAGCATATTCATTAAAAAAAATTGTATTTGCAAAAATGAAAGTTGTAAACTGCAATAATCGTGTAAAAATACATAACTTTTTAACTACTTGAATTTGTACCCCAGCATTTTTTATTGTAACATGTGCTATGCTAAATGTTTTGTATCTAAAAATAGATATACAGTCGCCATTTCAATGAAGTTAACTTAATTCACCGACAGCCGATGATGCAATGATATGCAATATCAATTATACCTTCAATTATCATGTTATTATAATAAATATTTACAGTAGATTAAAGTAACACATACGATAGATATTATGTGGATTGGGACTTTAAAACTGTGCAAAGCTCAATACTTACCATAATACATGGGAGAGATAGAGAGATGTAGGACAGAGAGGGCAGAAGAATATACAGAGCTTTCAAATATCATGTAAACATGTCCACATCAATTGAAATATTTATTTCAATTAAGCTAAACAACAAATTCCGAATAAAAAATATATACATATTTATACTTGAACAACATGTGGTACATTGCATTGGTACACAAAACATCAATATCACAAATCCTACAATACCTATAGTGTAAAACATGATCAAATTGGACAAAAATGGCAGACATGTAACATTAGACGACCAGCAACTCAGCCCGCCCCATTACAGGAAAGCATGACACATCAACCATACAACTCTGAAAACAGGCTCCTTACAACTCCAAAGTTACCCCATGTATTATTAGCAACCAAAGTATTCCTTGTACGGTACTGATGGTATAAAAAATGAACATTTTTTAAAGTTAACACAACTATTTCTCCCCTATTTAGACAATTTTTACCCTGAATCACAGAACATGGGATTATAAAGGGCCAGTGTTCATGTTCATAACATGTCATTTGGGGGCTTATTGTTGTGAAAGTCAACAAATAGAAGAATTAAAATAAAATAGGGTAAATTTTCTTTCACAATTTTTTTTAAGGAATATCATTCATTTACACTCTATTCCCTATAAGTGTGTGTGTGTGTGGGGGGGGGGGGGGAATTCCAACCAACACTGTAGTTGTTTACATTGTTGATGAGGGGGAAAAGAAGGATTTCTTTGAATACCATATCTTTCAATAGAACTAATCACATTATTCTGTAAACTCAGTAAATATTTGTGACATGGAAACTTTTAACAAATTGAACACATTCTTTGACTACACTCAGTGCAGACAGTAAGAGCCAGCAGAGCAGCTGGGATGAACAGAGGTTGACTATTGCAACTGCAAGTTCTTCAGTACAAATACATTGTGAAGCCGGCTGACCAACAAACAGTCACAGAGCTATAGTTATTTATATGTTAATTACTATGGACTAACAATTGACGTGATCACTGTACAGAATATGTACAACAATTGACGTGATCACTGTACAGAATATGGACAACAATTGACGTGATCACTGTACAGAATATGGACTAACAATTGACGTGATCACTGTACAGAATATGGACAACAATTGACGTGATCACTGTACAGAATATGTACAACAATTGACATGATCACTGTACAGAATATGGACTAACAATTGACGTGATCACTGTACAGAATATGGACAACAATTGACGTGATCACTGTACAGAATATGGACTAACAATTGACGTGATCACTGTACAGAATATGGACAACAATTGACGTGATCACTGTACAGAATATGTACAACAATTGACATGATCACTGTACAGAATATGGACTAACAATTGACGTGATCACTGTACAGAATATGGACAACAATTGACGTGATCACTGTACAGAATATGGACTAACAATTGACGTGATCACTGTACAGAATATGGACAACAATTGACGTGATCACTGTACAGAATATGGACAACAATTCGGATAACACAATGATGTAGGAGATAAAACAATAAATATATACAAAGAAGCACTGCACTATGTCTGTCATGTTATTATCTACAGCTGATCAAGTAGCATTGGTTTTGTGCGATCTGACTGTGACAGCAAGTCATTGAAGCAATGCGTCAAGTTTCATTCAAGGAGAAATACCGGTCACTATTTTAGGATAAATCAGACTATACCTGCCAAGGGAGGTAATAGAAAAGCCAGCGAGATCCCTCATTTCATCGAGTAAAGAAATAGCTTACAAAGGCAGGCACATGGGCATGAGCGGGTGGGCTATCTATTATATGAAAATTATTTACAAAACAAAGGTACATTTCAAAACTTAAAAGTATAAATATGGATAGAATTTGGAAAGATTTAATATAAATAAGTCACAACTCATTTTCGATTTTACAGTAACCATGGTAATATTCCTGTCCTATTGGGACGATTTGAATGAAATGTCAAGCCCTACTTTCTAGGAAAAATATTAAACATTTGTTATCTGCTCATTTCGCCAGCGTGCTAAAGGTTATTAACATGTCTGCTGTGTTACAACTCTACAAATACACACCAGGGGTACCACTAATTACTGTGTTCCACAACTTCCGTTGAAGTCTGTTGTTCATTAGAATGGGGAGGGCGGGGTGGTGGAGCTCACACATCCGTATTATTTTCACTAAATCTCGCTACATGTATGTAGACATTTTGAGTTTCTCTGACCCCCAATGAAGTAAACGAACACAAAAAGGAAATGAAGGAAGGAAGAAACAACCGTGTTTATCACACTATTATGGATTAATTGCATTTTACTACTGTAAACAATTTCCAAAGTACTGATGCATTTTGAACAAACGGATCGTTGCATACACAAGCTAATGCATACAAAAATCAACAATCCGGTAGTGCTTTGAATCCACGACTCGGCATGGGAATGTTGCCAAAATGGTGAACTACAAAAAAGCAATTTGCAGGAGTTCCATCTAAATGATAAAAGAAGGAATCAAATAACTGCTACATACTGCAAGACACGGCGATATACATGTATCATCAAATTGTTTAGCCATGGTTGAAATTGGCACTAATAGTTAAATTAAATAATATTCTATCATTGAGCAGTAATCCGGTTGGAAGCAACTACAAAATTTTAATCTTTTAATCAACTTCATCAAGTCAATTTGTATCATAACCCTGCTAATGGCCTACATAACATTGCAAGCTGTGACATGTATTGTATATAAACATGTGTAAAGATTAAGTTTAAACTTGATTTATTTACGATTAGCAAGTTTTAACAACTTATATTAATCACTCTCATTGGCACGGATGAAAACATATATGTGGTCATTCGTGTGGGAGGAAACCGGAGTACATGGAGAAAACCCACCTGTCCGATCTGGCGACAACCTGTAAAGTTTAAACTACACCACAATTAATGTCAATTATGTAGTCAAGTGAGGTTCCGATGGGATAAACCAATGGTATCCTGCAGGATATTTCAGACGCTACAGGATGCTACTTTATATATTAATTTGTTACTATTGTTATTAGCAAGGGCCGATTTCTAATGTGATTTGCATATGTGTCCCAAACCTTTTGCCTGTATTATGTATATTGAAGAGGCAATACAATATGTTTGATCCAGATGCTACAGGATCTTAGGTGCTGCGACACCGCGGCGCATAAAGACCCTGTGGGCCACCAAGTAATGACGATTTATCAAATAGAGAACAATATTTCTAAAACAAAAAGCATTTTTAAACACTGCCCATACATGTACTCCACACCACGCTAATGACTCGCCAAGTGATATACATGTACTGCACTCCACGCTAATGACTCACCAAGTGACATACATGTACTGCACTCCATGCTAATGACTCGCCAAGTGATATACATGTACTGCACTCCACGCTAATGACTCGCCAAGTGACATACATGTACTGCACTCCACGCTAATGACTCGCCAAGTGACATACATGTACTGCACTCCACGCTAATGACTCGCCAAGTGATATACATGTACTGCACTCCACGCTAATGACTCGCCAAGTGATATACATGTACTGCACTCCACGCTAATGACTCGCCAAGTGACATACATGTACTCCACACCACGTTAATGACTCGCCAAGTGATATACATGTACTGCACTCCACGCTAATGACTCGCCAAGTGACATACATGTACTGCACACCACGCTAATGACTCGCCAAGTGATATACATGTACTGCACTCCACGCTAATGACTCGCCAAGTGACATACATGTACTGCACTCCATGCTAATGACTCGACAAGTGACATACATGTACTGCACTCCACGCTAATGACTCGCCAAGTGACAGACAAAACCCTACATAAACACTTCACAAGTCAGTGAAGACTTGCGATACATTACGGTGGGTCCAGTGAAGCATTTGTAGAAGTTTCAGTGCAGCAAACATACATGTACGTCCGCTTTATTACATCAGAAAATTGACATACACAAATGTAGAATCGGCATACTCTAAAACAATCCACGAACATCCCCAAAAACAATGATTCCAGTGTTTTACTGGAATCAACATTTTTTAAAAACTTTATTTAAGTTTTAACAACTTATATTAATCACTCTCGTTGGTGCAGATGAAAGCATAAATGTGGTCATTCATGCGGGAAGAAACAGGAGTACCCGGAGTAAACCCAACTGTCCAATCTGGCGATCACCGTACCATCTCACATACTTCCCAGTCCGAGGATCGAACCCGGTTGCATTGGTGAGAAGCGAGTGCGCTAACCACTGCGCTAACAACTGATAATCAAGCGCACCTTCATGTAATGTTTTAAGGATGCCCAAACCATACATCTCACACTCAATATAACAACGCACAAGACAACTCCCCCATACAAAATAGCACGACCTGATACACCGCTACATTATTGGTACAATTTAAGTATGGAATGAGCAGCTGGTACTTAACCCTTTCCCTTATAGAAGCACCTCTCGACGACATTACCAATACGACATACATTGACAATGTAGTAGCTAAACCAATGTTCATAATAAAGGTCAGAATCTCATGTAGTCCTAGTAATATCTATGGAGGTGATAGATATGGCCACTACTTATCCACTGCATGATAGCTAAATGGCTGCCATTTTACATGGAGATATTTATAAGAGTTTATACAAATTTATTTGAGCTCGATTGCGAAACAAGTTCTTACAACTTATATTAATCACTCTCGACACCTCATTCCTGATGGAATCCATCGCCACGAGGGAGAGAGAAGAGGCAATTTGGAATGTAAATGCCTTGCCTAAGGGCACAATCGTAAGGGCTCCAGCAGTGCTCGAACTCTGGACCTTTCGCATCTGAAGCGAACACGCATCCACTGCGCTATCACGACTTATTTATAATAGTATATTAACCTAAATCTCTATGAAGGAAAGGGTTAAACTGCAATAAAAATGGAATGTGAACGGAACAAATGATGATTTAAACGGCGGTGGAGACCTGTAGGACGGTAGTTTGCCTTTGGTATCTTTGATATACGTGATGTACAATTTCCAGAGATCAATGTTGAGAATCTTGATCAAACATCGCTGGAACAACTGAAATATACAGACACAAGCAGTTGGTTTCGTAAACACAACATGTATGTATACAATATTATGATTACAGTCAAACCTGTCTTAAACAGCCAGCCAAGGGAATCTCAGAAAGTGGCTGCTTAGCACAGGTGGCTGGTTAATAGAGGTCAAATGTATAATAAAACAACATATTGGGAATCTGGAAACTGGCTGCTTAATACAGCTTGGCAGCTTAATACAGGTGATGAGTAACACAGGTTTGACTGTAATGTATGTACATTCAATGAAATAAAATATTGTTTAAACTACCGGTATTTAAAATGACAGCTAAGATAAGATGGCACTGCTGTGGTGGTCACACTACATTGTACTTTACGCTTGGCAAAGGAGATAACAAGTCCAATAATGAATATGCTTACTCCCATATACATTGAATTTCAGATCATGATGCACTTTCAGATTCAATACAAGGCACCTGTTGTGACCTTGACCCATTATAAAAATCAATGGAGGTCATCTACTGATCATGATCAATGTAGGCATAAATGATATTCAATGGGTCACAAATTATTGCATGGTAATAGTTTCCGATTTGAGTTTCCAGCAGACTTGACCTATTGACCCCAACAATAGAGTTCATCTATGGAACAATACCAATGTGTATACAGAGCTCGAGATTTGCAAGCACATTACTTCACAAGGTATCAATTAGAAACACACTCATGAATGCAAGGTCACTGTGACCTTGAAGACCTCGACAACCTTTACTCCTCATGAATGCAAGGTCACTGTGACCGTGACGACCTTTAGTCCTACAATCGGTGAAGCCTGTCTACTAATCATGAAGCGTGTTCCTATAACATTTGGATACTGTACATACAATTGTTCACCTATTGATTGGGTAGAAATGATTTCTGACTCTGACAACCCAGTGACCTTGACATACTTGCCCCCAAATCAGCACGATTCATCTACTAACCATACAGATTATTTAACAATTATCAAGTGGTAACCAAGTGGTAACCAAGTGGTTCAGATTGGTAGACTGACGGAGGTACATATCCCCAAAAACGGTGGAGACATAATTATATTTGTCTGTATAAGTACAGAGCATTCATTTTAAAATACCTTTTCAACTCTTTCATAATTCTTTGACTTCAGCTGGAAGGAGACAAAATAAACATTATGAATACTTACATGAAACAATCATGGTCAACAGGAGTATTATGTTCTTTCTTCACAATATTTGAAAATCGATGTAATTTACTCGGGGAAGTAGGATACTGCTGCGGCTAGTGGTATCAGGAATATCCATTTCATCAATCAATTTATTTCTGCGCAAACACTTTCAACTACAACTGTGGTCCTCTACCTCGACACATGACTCGACATCTTCAGTCATCTTCGCAAGTTTCCCATACTTATCAACATAGTGGCGACGATTTGATAGTATGTCATGGATAACCAATATATGACCCTCCCTCGCCCGAAACATGACCAAACGCAATACAACCTGATCTGTATGATGTATCAGTCGGTTACTTTATCTGACATGCGTCACTCTCTGTTAACAACACATTCCCTCTTCTGCGATTGGTCAGTCCTATCACCTGTGAGTGTGTCAATGATTTGCTTCCTTTCTGACATTGCATATGGCAGTTATTTTCGTCGAGTTGTTCCAAATCCGTTTAGTTTATACAAATTTATCTTAGCTTGTTTGCGAAACAAGTTCTTAAAACTTATATTAATCACTCTCATGATGGAATCCATCGCCACGAGGGAGAGAGAGAAGAGGCAGCATGGTATTTAAATGCCTTGCCTAAGGGTACAATCATAACGGCTCCTGCGTGGCTCGAACTCCGAACCGTTCGCACCTGAAGCGACCGCGCATCCAATGCGCTATCACGACTTCCAGCCGAATCCGTTTTCTTATTTAATATTACTTCCATGCCAATTTCTGCCACTATAAAGGAAAGTGGTGGAAACTCGAAGATGATTGATGTCAGTCAAGACTTTAATGTAATCAATGGAGGACTACACAGTCATGGTAACTATGGAGGACTACACAGTCATGGTAACTATGGAGGACTACACAGTCACATAACATAGTCATGGTAACTATGGAGGACTACACAGTCACATAACATAGTCATGGTAACTATGTAGGACTACACAAAATGTAGTAATGGTAACTATGGAGTAATACACAGTCACATAACGTATTCATGATATATGTAACTACGGAGGACCACACAGTCACATAACGTAGTCATGGTAACTATGGAGGACTATTCAGTCACATAACACAGCCATGGTAACTACAGAGGACTACACAGTCACATAACATAGTCATGGTAACTACAGAGGACTACACAGCCATGGTAACTACGGAGGACTACACAGTCACATGATGTAGTCATGGTAACTACGAAGGATTACACAGTATAATCATGATAAGTAGGAAGGACCACATACTACACATGACATAGTCATGGTAACTATGGAGGACTACACAGTACCACGACATAGTCATGGTAACTATGGAGGACTACACAGTACCATGACATAGTCATGGTAACTATGGAGGACTACACAGTACCATGACATAGTCATGGTAACTATGGAGGACTACACAGTACCATGACATAGTCATGGTAACAATGGAGGACTACACATAGTGTAGTCATGGTAACAATGGAGGACTACACAGCCACATAACATAATCATGGTAACTGATTAACCCTTTCACACCTACAGTATGCTACTGGTCGGATAGAACAGTCCATTAACCCTTTCAATACCAAGTAACTCACATGGACTGGTCCATGATATTCATAAACCAATAAATGAATCAGAAAATCACATTTGGACAAGTTCATTTATCAAAATGGGTAATTATGTCTAAAAATAGTCATATCACTGGCAAAAAGTGCAGATCCTGATGAGACGGCTCGTCACGAGCCGGCTCATCTGGATCTACACTTTTTGTAAGCCTATTTAGAGGTCTGTGGTGTTGAAAGGGTTAAACAGATACATAGGAGATTAACCCTTTCACACCTACAGTATGCTAGCACAGTCCATTACATAATCATAGGGTTGATTAAACCATTCGGTTCTAACAACTCCTGAAATGGATTATGTCGGTCTACAACAAATAAACGGTTTAATGTGTTAAAATATCGTTTTCTGATTCACTGCCAATTGCATTAAAACCTGCTCATCAATACTGCTGCATTGTATCTTGTTATTCTGGCTTTATGACAAGATAAGATTTCAGTCAGATTGATTCAATGGGTACTTTTCAGCAGCCAATTTCATGACATTCCTTGATAAAGTCCCTATGTCCAGAGTAAAGCAGTTAAACTTCACTTCAGTAGCAGTTACTAGCACCAATTAAGACTGTTACCTTTTTCTGTCAAAATATTTGAGAATAAAAAATGAATAATCTGCGAGATTTATAACCTGTTCCTTCATTGAACGTGCTCATTTCTTCTGGCAAAAAAACAACGCGTCTGTTCTGTACGCAGCTGAAAACAAAACACCACCATAGGATAGGAACCCTTTGATCAGACTGACAGAAACACATCACATAAATATACGAGAACCCGATGGATGGTGTGCAGGCGGTAGTTTGGATGGGTTGTGATGTCACATGAATAGGAATCAAGCAGATCTGTGAAAGTCAATGCCGCGTCTGATCACGATCTATGTTGTTTGCTATTCAGCTAAGTGTTTTAGCCCCACTATCTGAATAGCAAACAGCATAGAACCTGATCAGACGGAGCTGGCTCTATGCTGTTGTTAAAGCAACTAGCAGGTTGAGGGTCAGTCAATTTTGTGAGAAATACAGTATGTATACAAAGGTTTCCCTCGTTGTCTAAAAAATGTAATTGATTTTTAGCGATTGGATTACCAATCGCTAAAGGTAAATGCCTGTAGAAAATCAAAGGAATTCTGAATACCAAAAGCCTCTGTACGACCGTAAAAGTTCATAATACGACTGGACACAAAATAGTTCCTACTACATTAATACGCTGTTGCATCGGCACGAACGTTCTAGGTTTTAATAGCTTTATAACCAACTATCGCATGTATATATCTATTCTATTTAATGTTAATCATGCTTGTATTTTCACAGAAAAAGTATTCTTGCGCATTTATACATTCCATATATGGATTCAATGATCATACTTGGCACATGAGAAATTAGCCACCGTAGGTTACGAAGACGCACATGGGTACATAGAGCAGCAAGGAGAGAATACGGCATCTTAACGATTTAGTGGTCAGACACCAGAGTCATTATCACGACTCGTAACGCTACGAATCACAGTCAGTGTTTATATATTTGTTTTTTCAATATATTTGGTAATTTTCTTCACTCTAAAATCATGTGCATTTTATACAACAAACAATCTTTTTTCCCTGGAATTTCTCTATTTTTTCACTGCGTCTTATACTCGCGTGCGACGTATATATAGACGATTACGGTATTTTATTTCATTACATAACAAACCAAACGGCTTACAGCACAAGTCAGTGATGTGATCATTTATTGCACTCTCTCACAGATTTCTAATTAACAGGAATTAGTCAAATCTTATCATAGTTACTGTAAACTATCAACTGTAAATCACTAGGAATTCTAGTCATTACTAATGACATTAAAGGATAAAGGATGAAAAAAGAAGCTAAGTAACCTTGACAACTGTCAAATTTGGGAATGAGATGATTTTCCATAAATATGAGAGACATTGGTCAGTTACTGCCCCTGAATACTCTCTAAAAGTATGTAGGTAATCTTAAGTTGTTTCCCCTGTTTTTATCGTTGTTTCGTTTGCACTACCTGCCATCAATTTTCTTCCACTTTCTCATATTATAATTATTATGTTACTATATCTCGACCGATATCCTACAGTATATCTAATGGGTAAAAAATCTGTACATTTTTTTTATTAATTAACTAACATGATTTGAATAAAATCATATAAATTTATCATAACGCAACATCTGGTTAGGGAACAACTGTAAACACAAAGGATTGCAACTGAAATGACCGCTATACATTTAGGGATAAATCAAACTTTATCTGGTAATAGAAAAATCTGGAATAAAAATTAATATTACTACATTTATATAAATAAAAACATATACCTGGTATTCAGAAATTCATTATCAAGTATCAATATGTACATGTATGTAGACGCTTGGGAATAATAGCATTATCTCGATATAGGCGGGTCGTCTCTCTGAAATGTTGGCTATGTCACTTTGTGGGTGTGTGTGAACATTAATATAATGAACAACATACTAGAATCAATTCCTTCAGTTTATAGTTTGTGTTTAGGATTAAAGTCCCATTTAGGTTACAGCTGACATCATATGGCCATTTTGAAGTATTTATTGGTAGAAGAATACATGAAGTATTCCTTGAATGCACAGACTCACTGACTGCTACAACAGCCAAAACCTCCGCAGTGTTTGCATTGCTAATCTATTTCCATATTTTGCAGATTACTGAACTAACTTTTGTATTTTACAAACTAAGACTATATACAGTCTATATCTGTTATGTCGAATTCCGTCGGACCGAACAAAATACTTCGACATATCCGAAGTTTGAAATGATAGTGTGTGAAACGGGACTTGGTCCGACTTCGAGATAAATGGAGAATTCGACATAACCGACTTTGACATAACGGATGTAGACTGTACATGTATATATAATTCATAACAGATGTACAAGTATATTTTAGCTACTTATGTCAACCACTTCATTTAACATTAAAGTTACAATGTACCTACTTTCCTTAAAGGCACATTATGTTCAGAAAGGTGAAATTGAACTATAATTGGAAAGTAACGTGTTTGTTTATTATAGTACTCTAGGCGAGTGTCCATTTTGTTAAGGTCAATTGTAATGGTAAATGTGATTTACGCACATTAATTTGTGATTAGCAAAGCTAACGCCAGCGATGTTGCACCAGCGTTGTTACCACTTACATTAAGGAATATTGGATATGACAGGTGATTCTAGACCTGGGACCAATTACTTTAAAAAGTAATTAATTAAATTACTTTTACTTTGCAAATGTTCAATTAAATTACAATTACACACAAAATAATGTAATTAATTAAATTGGCTTTAAAAGCCAAATGTATAATATGTAAATGATATTTTATAATCTTAGTGTAAACCGCGAGTCTAGAATAGGCATCAATGGTTTAATATTTTGCAAGTGTTTTTAAAGTGATTTAGGGAGAATATTATTTTTCAGCTGTGATGTTATAATGTTTTGAAACCAATCATTTAGCTGTGTAATGTAGGAAGATTTGAATTACTACAAAGAGATCTATACAATACTGCACACATACAAGACTCACTCTCCCAGAATACAAGCCTTGGTTGGGTACACGGGTCATAGATCAATACAATACTGCACACATACAAGACTCACCCTCCCAGAATACAAGCCTTGGTTGGGTACACGGGTCATAGATCAATACAATACTGCACACATACAAGATTCACCTTCCCAGAATACAAGCCTTGGGTACACGGGTCATAGATCAATACAATACTGCACACATACAAGACTCACCCTCCCAGAATACAAGCCTTGGGTACACGGGTCATAGATCAATACAATACTGCACACATACAAGACTCACTCTCCCAGAATACAAGCCTTGGGTACACGGGTCATAGATCAATACAATACTGCACACATACAAGACTCACCCTCCCAGAATACAAGCCTTGGGTACACGGGTCATAGATCAATACAATACTGCACACATACAAGACTCACCCTCCCAGAATACAAGCCTTGGGTACACCGTCACGGGTCATAGATCAATACAATACTGCACACATACAAGACTCACCCTCCCAGAATACAAGCCTTGGGTACACGGGTCATAGATCAATACAATACTGCACACATACAAGACTCACCCTCCCAGAATACAAGCCTTGGGTACACGAGTCATAGATCAATACAATATTGCACACATACAAGATTCACCTTCCCAGAATACAAGCCTTGGGTACACGGGTCATGCATAATCTGAATGTGAGCCATTCAGATATACACAGAGAACTCGGTACATTTAATATTCCGTAGCACTCGCGTTTTTACAACTCCTATGGTGGTGTACAATGATTATAACATATTGGTACAAAGGAATATCAGAGTGCTACGTTATCATTGGACAATTACAATTGAAGTGGAAGTCGTGATAGCGCAGTGGATGCGCGTTCGCTTCATGTACGAAAGGTCCGGAGTTTGAGCCCCGCTGGAGCCGTTACGATTGTGTCCTTAGACAAGGCATTTAAATTCCACATTGCCTCTTCTCTCTCCCACGTGGCGATGGATTCCATCAGGAATGAGGTCTCGAGAGTGATTAACATAAGTTGTAAGAACTTGTTTCGCAATCAAGCTAAAATAAATTTGGATAAGACAATTACAACAAGCCACCATAGTCACTGCAGTGTAACTCCATGATGTACCGATACGAAAGTTTCATCAAATTATGTCGATAGTTCCTGCCAGATGCGCCAATACATAGAGACAGGGCTGGAGTGGGGAATAGAGGGCAGCGCTCACCTTCGGACCAGCTTTGGTTTTGACAAAATTAGAAGCCCCACATACAGATGTTTATCTGTCAATGTACTTATATGTTTGAAATAAACCAATATAAGTTATACAAATTTATTTTAGCTCATTTGCGAAACAAGTTCCTACAACTTATATTAATCACTCTCGAGACCTCATTCCTGATGGAATCCCATCGACACGAGGGAGAGCGACGAGGCAACATGGAATTTAAATGCCTTGCCTACGGTTACAATCGTAACGGCTCCAGCGGGGCTCAAACTCCGGACCTTTCGCACCTGAAGCGAACGCGCATCCACTAAACCAATATACATATATACATGTACAGCTAAATATCTTTTACATGTGAAGACCATCTCCATGCCATTGTGACGGCCAAATAATTAACATGTCTTTAGATGAAACTATAATAATAAAATAATAACGATGTTACTTATTCATCCACTTATTCAGCTCTGATATTCCACTTGTCACGGTTACTGAATCCATGAATGAAATGATTTATGGGCAGCGAACATAACAGACACTATGATAACAAACCCACATACCTCGTGTTCTATATATATCTTCCAGTATCTGCCAGCATTACTGAACTGTGATACCAATCTCTCATACACCGGTCGCGCATACTCGATTGACTTGATCTATAAAATGAATAACTTGCATTGTAAATATAGGATAATGATGGATGTCGATACCCCGTCTGACCCTAATAAAATTAACAGTCTTTCAGATGGGACTTTAAACCCTCAGGTCTCGTGTCAGTGCTGTACACCGTGCACGTAAAATAACCAGGAGACTCTGGAATGGGTCTCTTTGTCTGTATCATTGCACTATCCTCCAAAAATCTAAAATGACTAATCTCTTCAGGAGACGTCGCTCATATGGTCAACCGGTAGCGACGATAAATAAACGTAAAAAACACACACATGTAAATGTATGATAGCATTCTGTTCAATATTGTGAGACTGGAGTGTATAAATGTCTGCACACATGAATTGTGCAAGGAGACTACTGGTACATATATATATATATATGTTGCTGGACAGGGCAAATTTATTACTATCATACTTTTGTTAATCACCACCCACATGATCTAGTGAGTGTCTATTTTTTAAATCATAATTCATTCACTGCTAGCATACCTGGTATGTGCATTTTGCTAGATTTTCTTTGGTACTATGTGCAACTTCACATTTCTTACCTAGGTAAGTATCTGTAATGAGCACATACCAAGGATCATTCATAATTGTGTGTAGAAACTTCATGTCTTACCTTGGTAGATGTATCTCTACATAAAACATTCCACTCAGGTAGCGGGTGGTGATACTTCTTTGTTACCTTGGTACATGTATCTCTACGTAAAACATTCCACTCAGGTAGCGTGTGGGGGATACTTGAACTCTGTCTTACCTTGGCATCTCTATGTAAAACATTCCAGACTCAGGTAGCGTGTGGGGATACATGAACTCTATCTTACCTGAGCATCTCTAATGAGCACACTCCAAGCTTCGGTATCGTGTGGAGAAACTTCAACTCTCTTCTCTGCTTTCTTCACCTTGTCTGCAATGAATCCCTCCTGCAATGATGTAATTTTGTGCATTTAAAACTACAGCAAACAGTAAAAATAAAACAAAAAACAACACTGGTCATTTGTTTGTTGCTTTTCAGATCAATTTTACAAGAGAATAAAATTATCTACTAAATAGTGAGATGATGATTGAGCTTATTTACCCTCGCCGCCGGCGAACCATGTGGGCGAGCGCTAAATAGTGCTCCAGATAAGCTGTCTTGTATACCCTCCTAGAAACCAAAATGCTGCAATATTATAGTTTGGATTTTAAAACCTTTGATGCAATATTTAGTTTCGGAACCTGATACTATCATTGGCTAGATTTACTGACCAGTTCTCAGCCAATTGTATGTCATTTTACAATGAGAGACATTGGTCAGTTACTGCCCCTGAATACTCTCTAAAAGTATGTAGGTAATCTTAAGTTGTTTCCCCTGTTTTTATCGTTGTTTCCTTTGCACACAATGCTATCAATTTTCTTCCACTTTCTCATATTATAATTATATGTTACTATATCTCGACAGATATCCTACAGTATATCTAATGGGTAAAAAATATGTACATTTTTTTTATCAATTAAATTAACATGAATTGGATAAAATCACATAAATTTATCATAACGTAACATCTGGTTATGGAACAACTGTAAAAACAAAGGATTGCAACTGAAAGGATACATTTAGGGATCAAACTTTATCTACCAACGGAGGTAATCAGCGAGGTTCCTCATTGGATAAGTGCACGCCTAATTCTCGAATTGAAACCGACACTATTGGTATCGACGATCGAATTGGTACATGTACATTTGTATGAATGTAAATCTGGTTGTCGATGATTCGGAGTGAATAGTTGCACCTCTACATACAATACTTGAATGATACATTTCCCCGATATTTAAGGTAGAGACTTTTGAGGCATATTTTTTAAAAATTATATGATAGTAATCATTTGTGAATAGATTAAAGCAGCATGTATGGAAAAAATAGCTGATTATTATATAGGGAAAATTCTTAAGTGTGGGTTGATCGATTATAATTGAACATTGATTGGAAACCCCTACAATCAGCAATACTCGATGAACCCCTACAATCAGCAATACTCGATGAACCCCTACACTCAGCAATACTCGATGAACCCCTACAATCAGCAATACTCGATGAACCCCTACAATCAGCAATAATCGATCAACCCCTACAATCAGCAATACTCGATCAACCCCTACAATCAGCAATACTCGATGAACCCCTACAATCAGCAATAATCGACCAACCCCTACAATCAGCAATAATCGATCAACCCCTACAATCAGCAATAATCAATCAACCCCTACAATCAGCAATAATCGATCAACCCCTACAATCAGCAATAATCGATCAACCCCTACAATCAGTAATAATCAATCAACCCCTACAATCAGCAATAATCAATCAACCCCTACAATCAGCAATACTCGATCAACCCCTACAATCAGCAATACTCGATCAACCCCTACAATCAGCAATAATCAATTATAATCGATCAACCCCTACAAGATTTATGTAGAGGTCTTATTTATATGTGATACGTGCCATGTCACATGATGTAGTCCTATAAATAAGACCTCTACATAAAAAATGTGTTCTCTGTTATTTCGAGGTCTTATCGTTAAAACTCATTTTCGCATAGCACTTTCCGCCCTGATCCGATGGTGGGATTTCTGACCAATATTTTGAAGCTTTTCGGACATGAACGGTCATAAATGTGTGCATTGGTGTTAAGAATAATCCTAAATATAGATATTAAGAACGTTAAAAATATATTGTATAATTTGTATTACCGTTGTGCATGTCATTTAGCTGTTTAAAGTAGACAGGTGAAATTCTCCCATTTTTTCTGCGCAGTCTTCACAACAGAAACCCGAATGATTTATTATTTAGTGCATTTCATGCGTATGAACAATGGATATTAAACGAAATCTTATTTGGTTCACCGTAATGGCACAGAGATAAACATTTTCGTCAATTTCGAGTTCTATTTTTGTTTTTCGCAATAATCAAATATTCAAAATGGCCGATGAAATTTAAACGTTGATGTATCCTCTAGTGTCCTCAAATCGTGATACCTTCATTTTCGTTACCCCGTAAGTATTTACAATACTGCACGCGATCGGTGTTTTCTGACGTCACCAATCAGGAATAGATAGTGTCAACGGTCATTTTCCATATTTGGCAACAACAATGCGCCGTATAATCCTTGGAGGCGTAAGTAATCGGTTATTTTCCTTGGATTGGTATAAAACATGCTATCTTTCATAAATCAATATTGCATCATCATTTGTCCATTGGATTTACTGCAAAATATTGACCATTTCCAGTTTTGTTTTGCGTCGTCTGATTTGTTTACCTACCTGTCATTTAATGTGAAGGTCAAAAAATTGACTGGGTTACAATTTTAATTAGTGTAAGGGGAGATAGTTTTGGAGACTTCTTTTATATTGTTTTAAGGTCCATACAGTGGTCTACTGTCATCGTCAACTAAACGATGTGTCCTGTAGTGTACTTAAAGGAATAGTTTTTAATTTTGTTTTAGGTTTATGGCAGTCCACCACCTACAAAGCGAAAGTACATGCAATATTCATCAACAGCCCTTACAAATGGGCACAGTGTGATATATGCGAGTTGTGAAAATTGGACCCATCTCATTTACTGTTCAAAAGTCAGGATTATAAGATTAGGTGATGAATTCAGGTGTCCACATTGTGAACATGCTTGTTAAACTGTAAAAGTGTTCACTGTGAAAAGAAATATTCATCAAAATAATAGAAATTATCATCATGCTGCAGACAATGTGTTCGTTTTATATTTACAGTTTTACACCCATTCGATATTACGCAAAATTAATTTTCTGAAAGGTCACGAAAACTCTGGTACTAGTCACCACAAATGTCGGTTTCGGGTCATGGTAAAAATGACAGCGCCCGTTGTTATTTACGTAGTTATATTCATTTCTAATTATTTGGAATAAAAGAGGAACGTTACTTTATTTACATCATACATTTAGAAACTATGTAGTTTTAAGATTCATTTTGTTGAATGACGATCATTTTTTACCATAACGAAACCGGAAACTCGAGGGTATAATATTGTGTCAAGAGACGTTATAGACTGTGCAGAATTCAAACAATGGTATGTGCGTTGATCTTAATTTATGTGCGTTGATCTTAATTTAATTTATAAAAACGACTTTAGAATATAAAATATGCTACGCGTAATTGAGGTTTAGACTTTGAAAAATGCCTGGATAGTAAAATGTCACATTTTCAAGTCTTAAATATTTGGACTAACGTGCCATGATGATGACTGAGTTAGTGGGTATCAAACAAGGGACACTCGATTCCAGATCCGACGCTCTTATCTTTCTCTAATGTCAAACCCCTCATGTAGACATTGCTATTGTATGTATGTTCCTTTAATGTCAAACCCCTCTCGGGGACTTAGACATGTTTTCCTGGGCAGGCTTAGCCGACCTAAGCGATTATCCAGTACTAAGCAACGTGTGTGAGGTGCCTTGCTCAATGACACTACAAACGTGGCCTGACAGAGTATCGAACCCGGGACCGTTCGATTCCAAATCCGACGCTCTACCACTGGACCACGGACGCCACACATTGTCGCACTAACATTGAGAATCGTAAATAAATTGCAAACAAATAAAAACGCGTACGAGTTAACGCGGGAGCGGACAAGACCGTAACTCGTAAGTTCGAAAAAGCCTCGCATCATTTCAAAGCACAAAATAAACTAATGTAGCGTACCTGATTTAACGACATGCTTGTGTAGTTATGGATTGTACCAATGTTAATATATAAATTTCAATTTAAATGTCTGAAATAGCATGCTAAGGATGAATAATGACTTATTTCATGATAATATAAAGCGGTGGTTTCTAAAATGGCGAAAACATAATGTGATAACGATGAAAACAAAATGTATCCGAAGACGTAAATATTGGTTTCTAAAATGTGCAGAGAACCAGTGTTTTTCAAATAATCTTTATATACAATTAACAAGCGGCTAACTAACAACTGGTTCCGTAGTGTAGTGGTTATCACGTCTGCTTTACACGCAGAAGGTCCTGGGTTCGAGCCCCAGCGGAACCATAATTTTTGTCTCTTCATAATTTATTACTTCCAACACTAATTAGGTGTTAGATGGACCTTGTGGTCGACACACACCAATTGTCTATCGTTGCCATTACATACGAACCTATCTACACTAATCACCATACAGACTATATACTGTCTATACTGACCACCATGTAGACTAACCACTATTTACTAACACTCATACAGACTAACCTGTCTATACTGACCACCATGTAGACTAACCAGTATATACTGACCACCATGCAGACTAACCTGTCTATACTGACCACCATACAGACTAACCAGTATATACTGACCACCATGCAGACTAACCTGTCTATACTGACCACCATACAGACTAACCAGTATATACTGACCACCATGCAGACTAACCTGTCTATACTGACCACCATACAGACTAACCAGTATATACTGACCACCATGCAGACTAACCTGTCTATGCTGACCACCATACAGACTAACCAGTATATACTGACCACCATGCAGATTAACCAGTATATACTAACAATCATACAGACTAACCTGTCTATACTGACCACCATGTAGACTAACCAGTATATACTGACCACCATGCAGACTAACCAGTATATACTAACAATCATACAGACTAACCTGTCTATATTGACACTCTAATTGAATACAGACTAACCTGTCTATACTGACCACCATACAGACTAACCAGTATATACTGACCACCATGCAGACTAACCTGTCTATACTGACCACCATGCAGACTAACCAGTATATACTGACCACCATGCAGACTAACCAGTATATACTAACACTCATACAGACTAACCTGTCTATAACGACCACAATACAGACTAACCTGTCTATACTGACCACCATGCAGACTAACCTGTCTATACTGACCACCATGCAGACTAACCAGTATATACTGACCACCATGCAGACTAACCTGTCTATACTGACCACCATGCAGACTAACCAGTCTATACTGACCACCATGCAGACTAACCTGTCTATACTGACCACCATACAGACTAACCAGTCTATACTGACCACCATGCAGACTAACCTGTCTATAACGACCATAATACAGACTAACAGTCTATAACGACCACAATACAGACTAACCTGTCTATAACGACCACAATACAGACTAACCTGTCTATAACGACCACAATACAGACTAACCTGTCTATAACGACCACAATACAGACTAACCAGTCTATACTGACCACCATGCAGACTAACCTGTCTATACTGACCACCATACAGACTAACCAGTCTATACTGACCACCATGCAGACTAACCTGTCTATAACGACCATAATACAGACTAACCAGTCTATAACGACCACAATACAGACTAACCTGTCTATAACGACCACAATACAGACTAACCTGTCTATAACGACCACAATACAGACTAACCTGTCTATAACGACCACAATACAGACTAACCAGTCTATAACGACCACAATACAGACTAACCTGTCTATACTGACCACCATACAGACTAACCAGTCTATACTGACCACCATGCAGACTAACCTGTCTATAACGACCACAATACAGACTAACCTGTCTATAACGACCACAATACAGACTAACCTGTCTGTAGGCCTACTGACCATCATACAGACACACATTTCTATAGCCAAAACAAGACTAGCAAGTGTATAGAGACAACCAACCAGACTAACATGTCTATAATGACCATAATACAGACACACCTGTCTATAGCGACCTTCATACGACCTAACATGTCCATAACGATCACCATACAGACAAACATGTCTATAGCGAACATCATTCAAACCAACCGGTATATAGTGACCATACTATAGAGTAACATGTTTATAGCAACCATAATACAGACAGCCTCGTCAATAACGACTACAATACAGACAAACCTGTCTATAGTGACCATCATACATACTAACCTGTTTATGACTTTCAAAACGATGTTCACTGTGACACTGTGGTGGCTCCATTTACATGGTTACATAACAGGGATTCTATTCCTATCGATTCATAATAGTTCACATTTATCAGGATTGAATGAGAGACATCGGTCAGTTACTGCCCCTGAATACTCCCTAAAAGTAGATAGGCCCTATTAAGTGTTTTCCTTGTAATCCAGGTAATCCAGGGATCGCAGGTTCGATCCCACGTCTGACCCTAATAAAATTAACAGTCTTTCAGATGGGACGTTAAACCGAGATCTCGTGTCGGTGCTTTACACCGTGCACGTAAAAGAACCAGAGGAAACTCTGGAATGGGTCTCTCTCTGTATCATTGCACTATCCTCCAAAAATCTAAAATGACTAATATCTTCAGGAGGCGTCGCTCATATGGGCAACCGGTAGCGACGATAAATAAACGTAATACATGTTTTCTTTTTCTCAATACAGTACAACCACATACTATACGTTAGAACTACCAGCAATATGCAATATTTCCACCATCATAACATAGAGCTCAATACAGTATAACCACATACTATACGTTAGAACTACCAGCAATATGCCAGACTTCCACCATCATAACATAGAGCTCAATACAGTACAACCACATACTATACATTAGAACTACCAGCAAGATGCCAGACTTCCACCATCATAACATAGAGCTCAATACAGTACAACCACATACTATACGTTAGAACGACCAGCTAGAATTCTCGAATTCCACCATGATTTACCACACAGTACCACAGTACAACCATTGAATATACGTTAGAACAACCAGCTAGAATTCCCGAATTCCACCATGATTTACCACAGAGTACCACAGTACAACCATTGAATATACATTAGAACGACCAGCTAGAATTCCCGAATTCCACCATCATTTATCAGAGTACCACAGTACATCGATTGAATATACGTTAGAACAATCAGCTAGAATTCCCGAATGCCACCATTGATGTTTCCAGCAGCAGGGCACGGCCATAAGGTGCACAATAGTTATGTGCGTGGAGGAGATGCACCAACTTCTTGTTTCTGGTGTCATGGTGAACACTAAGTGCCAACCCTAGAACCTGTGGATTTTCTCGTACACACTGTGTACGGAATGAGTCTAGTGCTTGCTTGGGTTTGTGTTGCACCTGCCTTCGTGTCTTGAAAGCATACATTATGTTCTGACTTATGGTCAGTGCTGATCGGTCGACTGTCCTGCTCCTCATCTCTGTCTGTAGCTCTTCTTCGGGTCCTACCAAAATCCACCGTATCAGGCTGTACAACTCAGGCAGAACATCTTCTTTTGTGCTTGCTACTGTGACTGTATCGATCTGCTTCTTCTCCTCGGTGAAGTCTGTAATGCGTCTGCGTATTAGCTTAGCTGTTTTGTAGAGCATCTGTGTGTTATCCATTTCACTTGCATGGTCTTGCATCATAGACGTGTGGACCATGTCTTCCTTGCAGGCTTCAGGGCAATAAAGAACAGAAGGCTTCCATCTGTCTATCTGTCTCACAGACGTTACACGTGGCAACTCTGAGAGCATCTTGTCCTTCAGCCATTGTCGGGTCAACGTCGGTGTGTGCTTCTCTGCCTCATCACTACCTCCCATCATTGAGATGTATGTTTTCTCAATGGCATCCATGGGAAGATACGCTTTATATTGAGTTTGAATGTCTACACTATTGATCAACTCAATCAAGCATGGCATCTGCATAGGCAGGTCTGCCGTCGTGGGCCTGGCTTGGTTTCTGACATCATCCCTGAGGACACGAAACACATGATTCGTCCAGCACAGCTTGTGGTATCTCACATCGATTGCATGAGCATCACTTGGTGAGATTGCATTGTTTAACCTTGTCATCAGCACTGGGTCTTGGGTAATTTGTATCGCTTGCTTCAGTGCATTCCCAGAGTTTCCGGTTCGTACAGTGAAGAGACGCTGGCCGTCATCCACTTGACAGAAGAAACATTGATCTTTCGACAAAGGTTCTGTTGCAGATCGTGTGAATGTCGTTGATGTGGTTGGTGTGTTTGGCCACGTTTTTTGACAGCATACCTTCCTGTGGACTTGGAATGTTCAAAGCGTTCCCTGGCACGCTGCAAGGATATCTGATTAGTGGCGTCAGAATAGCAGCTTCGATGCCACATTGTTTTCGCTTCGAGCATCATTTGTTTTGTGCAGTCCTGGATACGTCTTTGGATAGCAACATATTCTCCATCCTGTAGGCTGGCTCTCTTAGCCACTATGTCCAGTAACTTCTGGTAGGATTCTGTCCTGGGATTTAGAACAACTGTCCCTTTGTTAGTGTGTTTCTCCTGGCAAATGATGCACAGTTTCCAGTCTACAGACTCCTTGGATGTGCCCAAAGACAACTTGCTTCCATCAGGATCTTCACTCATGATGATTTATGCACTGAAAATACACAACAACAAGAACAACCACCATAAACACCTCCACCAAGATAGTTAATATGTAAAATAAATATATTAACACATTTTTTTTGTATTGATGGCTGCTCTCAGGATGCATATTTCCTGAACAAAAGAAAGAACTGTTACAGTCAGAAGTCTGATTATGTCACCAATGGATTCCTTGTACCTGAAAACATAGGCTTAGTATATTTTAAAAAGTTGTTAGGGTAATTAGAGGCAGAAATAGAGCAAAATATGTATTTTTATGGTGGCCATTTTGAAAATCGAAAATGGCGGCCATACCGTCTCCGTGGCCTAGTGGTTAAGGCGTCCGCCTACGGAGCGGAAGGTCGAAGGTTCGAATCTCGTCAGGGGTTCGTTCTAATATGGCCGGTTGGTTAGCCGCCAGCTAGTTAAATAATGGTTACCGATTGCCTACCAGCCTGACGTCTGACACACAAGCATAGAATTCGGGAAGTACTGATGTTCATAAAAAAGAGGTGTCTCATAAGTCAGAAATGACTGGCCCTTTAAATAGGGGTGACACTATAATAAACAAACACTTTACTTTTTTACTTTTACAGGTATCACCGCAAATGTAAACATTGATTTTCAGATTGTCCATGTAATAATGTTTCCAAAAATGTATATGTTTGCTAATCTACCATGATTCTGAACGAAACAACCATTGGATATACGTTAGAACGACCAACTAGAATTCCCGAATTCCACCATGATTTACCACACAGTACCACAGTACAACGATTGAATATACGTTAGAACAACCAGCTAGAATTCCCGAATTCCACCATCATTTACCACATAGTATCACATCACAACCATTGAATATACGTTTCAACGACCAGCTAGAATCCCCGAATTCCATTTCAACATAACGTAGCTAGTGCAACTAATAGTAGCCACCGAATGTTCATCAACATAACCAGCATAGCTATTTGTTAATCCAGATGAACAGTATTGTGATTAAGGCATCACTTCTTGAATGCTTGTATTTGTTTTGTGAATGGCCCATTAGCATATTTACCATTTAGCTTTTTGGAATGCTTAAATATTGATATATGTATTGAAAGTGATGTGGTGTGTTTGTCACTTGAACGGGATGTTTGTCGAACAATTTACATAATATACAGTCAAACCTGTCTTAAGCAGCCAGCCAAGGGAGTCAGAGAAAGTGGCTGCTTAGCACAGGTGGCTGCTTAATAGAGGTCAAATGTATAATAAAACAACATATTGGGAATCTGGAAACTGGCTGCTTAATACAGGTTGGCTGCTTAATAGAGGTGACCACTAACACAGGTTTGACTGTAGGCATAAGTTGAAGTTGAATGTGGATATATACCGATATTATTTAATGTATGTCGAACCTGTTACAAAATGTAAGCATTCCAAAAAGCTAAATAGCAACTATGCTATGATTGGCTGCTCATCGAGTGTTCTATGTATTTTTACCTGGGATCTAGTATTATATAATATGACCATGTCAAATCTCCACACCGTGCACGTCGGGACCTAAGCACAGCTCACAGCAGGAAAATGGTTTCGTTGATATCAAACGGCTAGGGTCGTATCGACTCAGTATGTGTGCGAAAGCCTACTTATCATAGTACATGGCGTAGTAATTGGGGGGGGTTGAGGACGGGTAGCTGGCTAGCAGTACATAGTTTTTATCGGGATCCTAATGGTGACAGTGCGATACGGCTTCTACGTAGATGCGAATCCGGAAGCGACGAAGATGTCAACGAAAACCCAGAAAGATATACGTTCTTGCTTCTGTGAGCTGACAAATTGTGGTGGGTGCGACCCTAGAAAGGACACGTCTTTCGAAAGAAGCACCATCACGTGACTGGTCACCCTGTATCAATATATAGGAGATGCCGCCTCATTCTGTCAACTAGATGAACGAACGAATCGACGCACACCACCAATCAGCTTAGAACGTGCACTCGCTCATATGCCTCGATGTTAAATAAAACTACAATAGTAGATATAATGTGACGAATCGGATGATTGCGAACTTCAATACAGATGCTGACTGTGTTGTTGTGTGGAGCACTGTCAAAGTAAGAAGAATATAAGCTAGCATTCATGACAGAACTGAAGTACAAAGCTTGCTAGAGACCTATATGGACAAGCTAGTTGACGCACCGAATTTAACAAGATCGTTTATATATTTCTATTCAAACAGCCGCACCATTATTAACAAATGTGGCGTGGAAATTGATGTGAAACTTCTTCATTGATTCAAACCTTGGTCCATGAAGGCAAAGAAGCTAGCCTGGAAACAGGCGTTGATATATTTTGGCTGGTCAGTCGTATACATATATGTTAACACCGATACCATTAATTGGGCCGTATTGAGTTTCTAAAATGTCATTTTGCGAGAAGTAAATTAGTGAAAAATCGACAGACTGGAACCCAGGCTACAAAGAAACATCGGTGTCTATAATCGACAGACTGGAACCCAGGCTACAAAGAAACATCAGTGTCTGTAATCGACAGACTGGAACCCAGGCTACAAAGAAACATGCGTGTCTGTAATCGACATACTGGAACCCAGGCTACAAAGAAACATGCGTGTCTGTAATTGACAGAATGGAACCCAGGCTACAAAGAAACATGCGTCTCTGTAATTGACAGAATGGAACCCAGGCTACAAAGAAACATGCGTGTCTGTAATCGACATACTGGAACCCAGGCTACAAAGAAATATGCGTGTCTGTAATTGACAGAATGGAACCCAGGCTACAAAGAAACATGCGTCTCTGTAATTGACAGAATGGAACCCAGGCTACAAAGAAGCATGCGTCTCTGTAATTGACAGAATGGAACCCAGGCTACAAAGAAACACGCGTCTCTGTAATTGACAGAATGGAACCCAGGCTACAAAGAAGCATGCGTCTCTGTAATTGATAGAATGGAACCCAGGCTACAAAGAAACATGCGTCTCTGTAATTGACAGAATGGAACCCAGGCTACAAAGAAACATGCGTCTCTGTAATTGACAGAATGGAACCCAGGCTACAAAGAAACATGCGTCTCTGTAATTGACAGAATGGAACCCAGGCTACAAAGAAACATGCGTGTCTGTAATCGACAGAATGGAACACAGGCTACAAAGAAACATGCGTGTCTGTAATGCCTCGTTTTGAATGATTTATAATGTCCCATGTATTTGAAGTGATATGTTGTTATCTATGGTAACCCATTATCACTAAACGTATATGTGTGTCCTCACTTGAAACTCCGCCTTCTGATAGACTCCCAACTGGCGGTGTTCTCACAGTCCCCTCCTATCGCTATCTAACGTCCAACAACGAGATTTTAAACTATCAACATACAAATCGCTACAGTACTAGGTGTGAAGTTGGCTTTAGATACAAGTAGTTTTGTCTCGGTGCCAACTTATGAAATGACGATCACTTTCTACGGAATCTGACAGAAATGGACCTATAGTAGAAAATGAGATGTATTGTGCAGAATAGTTATATATGAACATATTTTTGAGATATTTAACTCTAGTATGTTTGTGTAACATTTACTATAGTTTATAAGTAGACATATCTGCTGCATAGTACACCACTTCTGTGATAAAGAATATTTTTCTGCACTGAGAAACGAAAGCGACACTACCATGACCGCTTTAAGTGTAAAAGCGCGCGCGTTTTCCGTTGATCGGTTGTTAGGGAGGAAGCAGAGCAATGCATCATATGCAAAACAAGATATAGCAGCAGACGACAAAGCGGTTTGTGCCACTGATGGAGGTGTGTGTCCATTCAAGGGAGATCATCCTAACTGCCGATATGAAAATATGGTGGAAATCGTAGGTCAGTTCCTTTAATGACATTATACATTGTAGCACAAGATCAAGCCACCAACATATTTGTTTCTACGTTTATTTATCGTCGCTACCGGTTGCCCATATGAGCGACGCCTCCTGAAGAGATTAGTCATTTTAGATTTTTGGAGGATAGTGCAATGATACAGAGAGAGAGAGAGAGAGAGAGAGAGAGAGAGAGAGAGAGAGAGAGAGAGAGAGAGAGAGAGAGAGAGAGAGAGACCCATTCCAGAGTCTCCTCTGGTTCTTTTACGTGCACGGTGCTTAGTTTAATAATAGTTTATTCCATTATATACATATATACAACAATACATGCTTGACGCACACATGAAAGCAAATGGGTTGGGCCACAAGTTCTATCAACATTAGTAATTGGTCCTCCCCAGTGAAATTAAACAAAAAAAGTTAAACTGAATTGGCGTAATTATATTTCATGTATATAATAACAAGCTTAGTCTAAATAATAATGAGTAATTCTCAATAAATGCATAACCCATCGTGTTGATGTGACCAGGCAATTTCTGCCACGTCTTAGGTCCAGTTTCACGGACAACTCCCCCATGATCTCAGTTCATCGGAATTGAACGTTTCCCAAAAAGGTAACGGACCTGTTAGTTAGTGATGTGCATCGGTTTCAAAATCCATAATCGATTAATCGGAATAATCGGACGGGTAAACCGATTAGATAATTGATTATTAATCGGGCAATTGATATAGTTATAAATCAAAATCATCCCATCTAATTTGTGAGTTTAACAATCTATTTAGTACTAATAAATTACTTACAAGTTACTAGTTTCGACAAATTAGTTACTCAGTTACATCTGAGTACTAGACTTTAAGTTACTGGACTGCCACCTGATATAAAATTAGTTTTTAAGTTAATAGAGGACAGAACACTTAGTGACATACTAGTGAAAAGTCTAGTACTAGATACAGTTAGAATTGTTGTTGCAAACGTGCAATGCTAATAAAATACAGCCAATAGTAAATCGTAGTTTTATTTGAGGTATAAACAAACATAAAAGTAAGAGACAAAAATAAAGACATAAAACCATCCGTTCAACATCTGATGTGTCGATTAAAACTATTATATGATACTGAACTTGAGACAGCTTCAATACAGAACAAATTATTTGAATTTGACGAAATATGGAAGCAATATGCTAAAAAGTTTTAATTTAAAATTATATTGAAAATAATTGTCATCAATCACTTGGTAGAATGTAGGCTGCAGACCACTTTTCTCTTCTTCTTTTTTTCTAAGTGTAACTGAACATTTTTTCACCACTTTAGGGCCAACATGATAATGACTTGATATATTTATATACACTATTATTCATGCCGTTTGTTTATTCTACTCGTTAAAAAATGTACATTATTGTAAGGTGCTTGTGGGATGCCCTCGACCCACAGGTCACCTATGACGAGGAAAATAAACGGGCCTTAAACGTGGTTCCAAAAAAATAAATAAAAATATATATAATTTTATAGACTATAATCACTACTGTCAGTCATAATCAGAAATTAATTGTTCGGCAGTATAACGTAGCAAATAGAAATAAAAGTAGAAATTAGTGGCTGTAATTTTATTTAAATTGTAATAGTTTAAACTAAGTTCATAGTTAATAACGTAACATTGAGCACTATTCAAACAGACAAAGCATATTTGTCTTATTTAATCCAGTATATACACTGAACAGGACATTGTCTAAATAATTTTGCAGACGACACCGGCGAAGTAGTGAAGATCGAACTGTGTCAAGCAGATCTGTGGCACGCGTTCCATAGACTTGGAACAGAGATGATAATCACCAAAACTGGCAGGTACGTCTTGTACTAACCTGGGTGCCAGTCTGTCGATTTTTCACTTTTTAATTTCTGGCAAAATTACAAGAAGCTCAATACGACCCAATTAATAGTCTCGGTGTTAAAATATATTTATTTGACTGACCAGGCAAAGATATATCGACGCCTGTTCCCAGGATAGTCTTGTACTAGAGCTAGGACTGCACCCACGTGCACTATTGAATATAGACCAGCAGATATGTATTACTAAATTATTAGTATAGATACTCGTGCATGTCTAAAATCAATTCTTGTATTAATTTAGTTTATTTAGTTTAAACATATTTATTTCAGTATTTTTTACATGTAATCAAGAAATGCACAGTTTGCATATAATTTAAGTTTATTTAACGTCACTACAGGGACAGGCGGGCCTGTAGTCCAATGGAAACACGCTGGACTGCATGGTAATCCAGAATCGCCAAAGGTCCTAAAATACTGCTCAAAGCATGGATGCAATAACAGTTCACGGCTATCGAACTGATTCAAATAATTCAACTACAGTCAAACCTGTCTTAAGCAGCCAGCCAAGGGACTCACATAAAGTGGCTGCTTAGCACAGGTGGCTGCTTAATAGAGTTAAAATATATAATAAAGTAACATATTGGGAATCTGAAAACTGGCTGCTTAATGCAGGTTGGCTGCTTAATAGAGGTGACCACTAACACAGGTTTGACTGTATAGTTACATTACACCAACGTTGTTGCTGTAACTATAGCAAGTTACCATATTTACCATACCATATTTTGAAATAGCTTTCTTCAGTTATTTGTGTTTATACAAATTTATTTAGCTTAATTGCGAAACAAGTTCTTACAACTTAAAACAATATATTAATCAGTCTCGAGGTCTCATTCCTGGTGGAATCCATCGCCACGAGGGAGAGAGAAAAGGCAACGTGGAATTAACTGCCTTGCCTAAGGGCACAATCGTAACGGCTCCAGCGGGGCTCGAACTCCGGTCCTTTCGCACCTGAAGCAAAGGCTCTACCACAGCGCTATCACGACTTTATTTGTATCTATACATTCTATGCTTCTTCCCCCATCGTATAATGGGTTTACAATATAAAGTATATAGTATATAGTATTAAAGAGATACTCATTTTTTTTTTTTTTTTTTATCATTTATTTTCTCAAGTGCATCTCAAAACACAATATCAATATAACATGTTTTCAAAGTTACTATGTTCAGAAACAGTATGTATGCATATATTATTGGATATCGTACATTGATATGCGCCATGCATTTGAAAGGTACCCATTCTTACGTTTGTATTGCTGGACTATACTGAAAATGTCACTAAAGTGTCATGTATGCAATGTTGCTGTTTTTCCAGGCGCATGTTTCCTGCTGTAAGAATACGCATTTCCGGCCTTAAAAAGACATCAAATTATAAAATTTGGATGGATTTCCTACCAGTAGACAAAAATAAGTACAGATACGTATATCACAGGTGAGAACATAATATAACATACTAGAACAACATACTAGAACAGTACCCTCAACAACATTCCTAACCATGTATATAATGCTGATATCCGAAATAAAGTTTGAAACTAAAACGTTGGGAACTAACATTAATACTACTGAGAATATACTAATTGAGCTGTTCACTGGGTTATGAACGATACTCACGTGGCTGAATCAGCCAATGGGAATGGTGACATTGCGAGAAGTTGTAATTATTATGCAATACAATACAATATTACACACTATGTATTTGTTCTGTTCCATATATATAATAAATAATAAGAATAAATAATTTTATGTGTATATATATTTGTTTTACAATTATTTTATGATAGTTGTATAATTTTATGTATATTGTATATATTTACAATTATTTATGATAATTGTATAATTTTATGTATATTGTATATATACAAATAGGATCTGAAAACAAGCTTAATAGAAAGGTTATATTAATTAATTTCCATGGTAAACATAAAGTCTAATTCTAAGAAATTATATGTATTATGAAATAATATTGTTGCTTTAACTCTTTCACCGCCAATGTCGCATACAAGCGACTTTGTAAAAAAAGTAGAGAACCCGATCGGACAGAACAGAACATGCCGTCTGATCAGGCTATATGCTGATTGCTCTTCAGACAGTGGAGCTGAAGCACCTGTCCGAATAGCAAACAATATAGATCCTGATCAGACGCGGCGTTACGCCGCGGCTGATCTGGATCTATGTTGTTTGCACATGCTCTGAATTTATTCGGCGCTGAAAGAGTTAAGCAAAAATATAGTCCATATTTTCCGATTGTATTTGAAAAATACATGTTCTCAAGTATAATATTTGAACTGTTACTATCTAAAATTTAAATATAGTACAATATTTGAATACCCTTGAATTTGAAACACGTTTAACATTCTATCATTATAATTTATGTTAACAATGCATACAGTATAACACCGTTGTTTCATCTGGTGTCCGAGTTTATCTCTGCTCCGTCGTAAGGTAGGTATGTTGGTAAGCTATATATAGATCTATATACACAGTGTCAATTGACCTATCCTTTTAGAGGTCACAGAAATATGCATATGGCGTAGCCTTTCATTGAAAACAAGTATGCAACGGACATTACTATCCACACTCAACACAATTCCTAATCGGTCATCTTGTGTTTTGTAATATTTGAAGCAAACTAATAACCATAATTATAGTATTAATATTCATATCATCGTATTGGACACAATTTAGTTCCGATCTTCTTGCAATGAAATGCTGTAAAATAGTCATTAAATAATAATATGAAAATATCTATATATGATTATTAGTTGGTTCCAAATATTATAAAACACCAGGTGACCGATTAGGAATTTTGTTGAGTGTATAGCTGTATGCAAATAATACGCATTAAAGATAGTTCAATCCGCATCGACTATACAACGAAATGCTAGTGTATGCGATTAATAAATAAATAAAATATATTTTATTCCGACGTATTGCAGTTCTCGATGGATGGTATCAGGAGTTGGTGATACGATGAAGCCAGGTCAAAAGTATGACCACCCAGAGTCGCCCACTACTGGAGAATATATGACGACGCAAGTGATTTCGTTTGAGAAAATCAAACTAACCAATCACGAGAAACCGGGAAACGGACAGGTAAGAGATATTAAATAACTGCAACGAAAACTGAGAAGAAGAATCAATAAAATGGCGTGCATGACATTGATTCGTTGAAAGAAGATTGCTACGCAACAACTATGCCAATTTCGAATATATACTGACGCCAAAATAAACTGCGCACTTGCCTTAGAGGTAAAATTTATATTATATATAAATTTAGTAAATTTAGTAAAGTACTAGCACAACTCTTGTATTCAGTCTCATTGTTAATTACAATCTAGTCTTTTGGGGAGGGCCGTAACTAATGTTGTTAAAACTTGTGGCCCAACCCATTTGCTTCAACATATAATGACAATCCTTGAGCAAACAATGCCACGAATCATTATGGATAGTTATACAAGTTTGTTCATTTGTTTTGTATTGTACACTGTATATATAGAATGCAATAAAATATGATTAAACTAAATTTATATCTTATATCCTATATATAGAAAATAATAATAGGCAAATTTGGTATCAAAATGTACGAACTATTTGGTAAGTTGGTACAATGTGTGAAGGATTAGTTTCATTAGTAAAATCCATAATTCTAAAATGTGTTACGAAAATGTAACGCTCAATATAAAGGTGCACAGTCTTTTATGGTGTCAGTATACGTTTAATTAATCCGTCGTTAGGAACGGGGATATTGTGTTGGGCAGTGTGCCGCCTGTGTGCCGCCTATGTGCAAAATGTGTGTGGGTTTAAAGAGGGTTTAGAGGAAGAGGTTCGATTTTGTGAGAAATCGCTGAATCATGGTGGTCTGCGAAGTGTCCATTCCCATTGATATCTATTGTAAACTGTGCCTGCATGTAACTCGAACATGAATCAAGGTAAAACGACATATAGTTTCAAGGGGAACACCTGCAATAATCCTCATATGTCCTTTCACTGCTCAGATGGGAACTCGAGGGTCCTTCTCAACCAACACTAACAACTAAAGGCACACTCTAACTGGGTTCATTATTCAACAGTGAAACCATTATAATTTGAAACAATAATTCACCCAAATTTGACAGTAAGAATACAAGCTGATTTTAACAAAATTTACTCAATTGATTAAAAAAAAGGTGCACTTCTGGGTCAAGTCTCAAGCGAGCCTAGGACCTCGTTTGGAAGCACTTATTAGTGTTCACGAGTTCAGAAGGATATGTAGTCCAGTGGTAACACGCCGGACTCGATTCCCCGTCTGACCATAATAAAATTAACAGTCTTTCAGATGGGACTTTAAACCGAGGTCTCGTATCGGTGCTGTACACCATGCACGTAAACGAACCAGAGGAGACTCTGGAATGGGTATCTGTCTGTATCATTGCACTATCCTCCAAATATCTAAAATGACTAATCTCTTCAGGATGCTTCGCTCATATGGGCAACCGGTAGAGACGATAAATAAACGTAAAACATGCACGCACACGTTACCGGTCATGGATGCTCCAGTGCTGTTTCTTTTCTTTTCAGATTTCACTTTTATCAATGCAGAAATTCCAGCCTAGGATAAGGATTCTAGAGAAGGGCGGTATTAACACTGCTGAGAATTGTCTTTCTGCAACCTTTCCACAAACTTCCTTTATAGCAGTCACAGCATATCAGAACCAAGAGGTGAGAACTTTAACACTCCATCTACGTGATTAAATGACATGGATTATATTCCTATGGATTCTTAATAGTTCACATTTATCAGGATTTAATGAGAGACATCGGTCAGTTACTGCCCCTGAATACTCCCTAACAGTAGATAGGTCCTAATAAGTGTTTTCCTCTGTTTTTATCGTTGTTTCCATTGCACAACACGCTAGCAATTTTATTCCACTATCGCTTCTTATGAGTATTAAAGTACTATATTTCGACAGATCCCATACAATATATGCAATGGGTACTTATTTCTAAAATATTGTTATTAGTTAATTAACACGATTTTGATAAACTCACATTTATCATACCGCATCATCTGGTTAGAGAAAAACAGTAAAAACAAAGGATTCTAACTAAACGGACCTATTTATATTTTGGAATAAATCAGACTTTATCTGCCAAGGGAGGCAATAGCAAATTAGAGATGTCTCTCATTGTTACGATGCTACTGATCGTGTTAATATACTATGTACATGTTGTAATGTTAACGCTATTGAATCAGAATACCATTTTTTATGTCCGATGTAGAATGAAATAAGATTAAAAAATTTAGGAAGAAAAAGTTGGCATACCTTGAATAAATATTCTTATGAAAAGTAAGAATAGTAAAATATCAATAAATACAGCTAAATATATTAAGAATTCCTTTAAAGTAAGAATAAATCATATGAACACTTTATGTGACGAACATTAATGCATGTATATGTATGCTATTATATTAATATGTATTATCACACACAGACGAATTGGTTTCGCTCTTTGCAAATATAGCTTCTTAACTTGTTATCGTTGCTTTAAATAACACGATGTCAACCTATTATTAATGTAATGTGTGTATTATTACATTTTGTTTCTCATGCCATGTATATACAATATTATGTATGTACATTGTATTGCCAATGGCAAGGTTATTTTGTTTTTTGTTGTTGTTATTATAGTTCCTAATGACAAATTTGCAAAATCATGTTTTATATTATAATGTTCTTTGGTGACATTATTATTTGTTTGTGATCCTGGTCAGTCAAATATATATATTTTAACACCGAGACCATTAATTGGGTCGTATTGTCGTCGGAGCGTTGTGCTCAACATGGTGAAATGCATATCTAATTTACTAGTTCGTTTGTTCTTAATTCTACTTTAAATGATAACGTACAAGATCATCTTCTATGAATTCGAGCAAATAAGTGAATGATGCATGTCTAATTACGAGATTGCGACCGTCCCCAATCTCGATGATTTCTGCAAATAATAAGATGAAAATATCAGTCAATTGTATTTTTTCTGCAAATGAGTGAATTATGTCATTAATACAACCTATTACCGACACACACACTAAATGAGCCATACTCACGTGAACGAAGTGTTCTGTGAACTAATGATGCGATTAATACACCTTACTACCCTCGTATCATACATGGCGTGATCTCTCCTATCACTCATATATCAACATTAATCTGTATTACACTATTCCGTAATCACCATCCTTGTTCTTGTTAGCATGAAATGTTTGATAGGTAATCAGAGATCAAACACAAGCATGTTGATACAACACATACAGAGCACACTAGAGTGGACCCTTAAAACAGACGTGTTGTCTAGACTTATTAACACTTCAATTGTTGGACTTTGTACAGACGGATCAGTGGTTATCACGCTGGACTGGTAATCCAGGGATCGCAGGTTCGATCCCCTGTCTGACACTAATACAATTAAGTCTTTCAGGTGGGACTTTAAACCGAGGTTTCGTGTCGGTGTTTTACACCGTGCACGTACAAAGAGGATACTCTGGAATGGGTCTCTATCTATATCATTGCACTATCCTCCAAAAATCTAATATGACTAATCTCTTCAGGAGGCGTCGCTCATATGGGCAACCGGATAGCGACGATAAATAAATAAAGTAAAACACACACTCGCTACAGGTTGCATTTGAGCGACGGCATATTACATAACAACACCTTTCCTGTGCATGCTCCAACGGTTAAACACGCACTACTTGGTGCACAAACCCTCGTAAGAAACGGCCAACTTTTTCATATAAATGAGACACTTCCTTGGGCGCGGCTCGAACACGTGACCATCAGTGATGATAGGTTGCAGTGGTATATAACCACTCGATCACGAGGGCGGACTTCTCTAAAATCGACGATAAATAAACGTTAAAAAATAAATTAAAAAAATTGTACTTTGTCAATGAAATGATAACGTAACAGATAAGATACAATGTATGCGGTGCACCGCAATGTAACCACGACAAAGTAGTGCAGTAATGTTCGCGTACGCACTATATTTGTACATTTCAGAATGAAGAGCAAAATTAAGCGCACACTAACTATTAAATGTAGGCCTTAACAAACCGCAGCATATTAAGTACTTCCAACTGAAGGCTCGTTTTCTGGTGATAAATATATTATCATAATGCAGACTGAGGGCCTCCGTGGTCGAGTGGTTAAGGTCGCTGACAGTGTAATATGGTCACGGGTTCGAACAGCGCTCATACCGTGTCTTTTTATATGAAAACGTTGGTGGTTTCCTACGGAGGTTGGTGCACCAAGTACTGGTTAACCGCTGGAGCCTGTCCAGGAAATGTGTTGTTATGTAAACTGCCTCAAATGGGCAACCGGTAGCGACGATAATAAACGTAAATAGTTATAGTATAGCATAGTTCCTCTACCTCCGTCAATTGTTCTGTTTCTTATTTCTTCCACCACCCTACTAGCTAGCACTTATACTACATGTGTAGTCTATTAAAACATCTGGTATTAGTATTGTACTGACTGCAATCCCACGGATCCCAGGTAACACCGGTGCTATTGGTTTGCAGTTATATTCAAAGTTCTACTATTCTGTACGAATCTTGGTATGCAGTTACATTCAAAGTTCTACTATACTGTACGAATCTTGGTTTGCAGTTATATTCAAAGTTCTACTATACTGTACGAATCTTGGTTTGCAGTTATATTCAAAGTTCTACTATACTGTACGAATCTTGGTTTGCAGTTATATTCAAAGTTCTACTATACTGTACGAATCTTGGTTTGTAGTTATATTCAAAGTTCTACTATACTGTACGAATCTTGGTTTGCAGTTATATTCAAAGTTCTACTATTCTGTACGAATCTTGATATGTAGTTATATTCAAAGTTCTACTATTCTGTACGAATCTTGGTATGTAGTTACATTCAAAGTTCTACTATTCTGTACGAATCTTGGTATGTAGTTACATTCAAAGTTCTACTATTCTGTACGAATCTTGGTATGTAGTTACATTCAAAGTTCTACTATTCGGTACGAATCTTGGTTTGCAGTTATATTCAAAGTTCTACTATTCTGTACGAATCTTGATATGTAGTTATATTCAAAGTTCTACTATTCTGTACGAATCTTGGTATGTAGTTACATTCAAAGTTCTACTATTCTGTACGAATCTTGGTTTGCAGTTACATTCAAAGTTCTACTATTCTGTACGAATCTTGGTTTGAAGTTATAATCAAAGTTCTATTACAGTTTACGAATCGTGGTTTGAAGTTACATTCAAAGTTCTACTACAGTACGAATCTTGGATTGAAGTTACATTCAACGTTCTACTATACTGTACGAATCTTGGTTTGAAGTTACAATCAAAGTTCTATTACAGTTTACGAATCTTGGTTTGAAGTTACATTTTAAGTTCTACTATACTGTACGAATCTTGGTTTGCAGTTACATTCAAAGTT
The DNA here is from genome assembly GCA_014843695.1 of Archivesica marissinica. Classification (NCBI taxonomy): domain Eukaryota; kingdom Metazoa; phylum Mollusca; class Bivalvia; order Venerida; family Vesicomyidae; genus Archivesica; species Archivesica marissinica. Next base: position 44,033,557 of record CM026387.1, read on the forward strand.
CTACTATACTGTACGAATCTTGGTTTGAAGTTACATTCAGATTTCTACTACGAACCTCGCCAATAAGACCGTATCTCTCAGTTACTTGTCCATGCTTGTATATCTTCTACCATCTTCAACACATGGTTCAAACTAGGTTTATGAGGTGTCAGAGGTCGCTTTAATGATTGCAGTATTACAATAGCTATTGTTTAAACGCTGGCTCAGCGGATGTTTAGAAGAGGATGGATTAACACAAGTAGCGGTTAAGATTAGCCGTATCTTGTGCGGAGATATCTCTTTCTCGCTACAATCATTTTGACACAGATGTACTTGATCCACACTGACACCATTTTAAACCATATCAAACATTTGGTTTTGAAGTATCCCTTTGTGTGTTTCACTCCGCGTGAGACACGAGCTATTGTTTCACTCCGCGTGAGACACGAGCTATTGTTTCACTCCGCGTGAGACACGAGCTATTGTTTCACTCCGCGTGAGACACAAGCTATTGTTTCACTCCGCGTGAGACACGTGCAATTGTTTCACTCCGCGTGAGACACGAGCTATTGTTTCACTCCGCATGAGACACGAGCTATTGTTTCACTCCGCGTGAGACACGAGCTATTGTTTCACTCCGCGTGAGACACGAGCTATTGTTTCAATATAAACATATACATACTGCTATATTCACGAAAATGAAATAAAAACAGTAGTGGGCGCCAATTGGAGCTATGAACAAAATTAGTATACTTCCCCACCCTATTCCCCACCCAACTCATCCGTTATGACTTGAAACAAATAATGCAAATAGCTTTGTTATATTCATGATGGAATCAGTAAACATGAGTCCACCTCTACACTAGTATCTGAGATGCTATGAGCCAGAGCCATGGGGGTGGGTGGGCGGGGTGTCCTTGGGCAAGACACTTAATTCCACATCATTATCTCAATCTCTCTTATTGCGATGGATTCCACCTGGGAATCAGGTCTCGAGACACTGAACTAACACATTTTGTAAGACATTTTATATATATGTATAAACTATATTTATAAACCAATAGTATATATATATTTGAAGCTCATTGAGTTACTCAGATAGTTAGATTTTTGTTTGGTTAGTGTCTCAACATCATCTTCGGCGATACGGCAACTTTCCATCTATTATTGTTAGAGGAAGACCCCGGATGTCCATCCATGTTAAAGCAGGTTGGTGGTACTACTAACAAAACAAGACTGTATAAAGAGTGCATGTATATCTACTGGTACTTCCTCTATTGTAGATAACTAGATTGAAAATAGCCAGAAATCCATTTGCTAAAGGATTCAGAGAAGCTGGAAAATGCAGGTTTGTAGTGTATTGATGGTCTACAGGTGCCCGGGGTAACCCACAATGTATATACAGCCGAGCATGAGTTAGTGTGTGTGTTTACGTTTATTTATCGTCACTACCGGTTGCCCATATGAGCGACGCCTCCTGAAGAGATTAGTCATTAGTCTGTATCATGCACTATCCTCCAAAATCTAAAATGTCTAATCTCTTCAGGAGGCGTCGCTCGTATGGGCAACCGGTAGTGACGATAAATAAACGTAAAACACACACACATAAAATAATATTTTATTGCATTTTTTTCATACATTACATTACAATTACACACAATGAAATACGTGGACAACAATATGAAATTATATTAGGATTTATTATTATTGCTGTATACTATTTAATCTGGGGGCAAAAAGCAAATGGGTTGGGTTACAAGTTATGACAACATTATTTACAGCCCTTCCCATCACTTCAAACTAAATTAACAATGTTGGATCAACAATTTCTGTTATGTATGATCTGATGTAGGAAAATGCCAGTTATAAACAGTTAAACTTCGTGATAAATATTTGTTAACTATTATAACATATTAGGATTCTTAACGAAAATGAATTGGAAAAAAGAAAAGAAGTTCAATGATGTATCAAGAATGAAAAACATTTATGCGGAGGCGACTGTAAACATATTTATATTGTACTAGTTCAGTTGTTTCCAGATCGTGGTAGCGAACATGGTAACCAAGTTATCACCTACACATCCCCTGTCCGACATATTGCAGCATACCTCTACGGTGTGAACATTCGTGTGAATTCAGCACCTTGCACTGTGGTACGGAAATATCAAATACTATGTTATCTGTACCTCAAAACGAAGAGGTCAATTGTCCGTTATCACTGGTTCATTCATGAGGACTTCTCTCGCCTAGTCGGGGTTCGATCGTTCCTAGATTATACTCGAGTACCCTTGCAACACTTAATTATCACCGTATTGTTTGCAAATACAAATCGGGTTACAACAACATGATAATTTGTGAGATTACTACAACTTCTAACAATACTGAATGAACACCGACATTTGAACCTAAAAACTGAACGGTTGGATCTCTGGTTTACTGGTTTGTGTCATGTAGATACATATCTACTGGATTGTTTCATGTAGATACAGGGTTACTGGTTTGTTCATGTAGATACAGGGTTACTGGTTTGTATCATGTAGATACAGGGTTACTGGTTTGTTTCATGTAGATACAGGGCTACTGGTTTGTATCATGTAGATACAGGGTTACTGGTTTGTTTCATGTAGATACAGGGTTACTGGTTTGTATCATGTAGATACAGGGTTACTGGTTTGTATCATGTAGATACAGGGTTACTGGTTTGTATCATGTAGATACAGGGTTACTGGTTTGTTTCATGTAGATACAGGGTTACTGGTTTGTTTCATGTATATACAGGGCTACTGGTTTGTTTCATGTAGATACAGGGCTACTGGTTTGTTTCATGTAGATACAGGGCTACTGGTTTGTATCATGTAGATACAGGGTTACTGGTTTGCTTCATGCAGATACAGGGTTACTGGTTTGTTTCATGCATATACAGGGTTACTGGTTTGCTTCATGCAGATACAGGGTTACTGGTTTGTTTCATGTAGATACATGTTTACTGGTTTGTATCATGTAGATACACGTTTTCTAGTCTACATGTATTGTATATCGGTGTTATGTGGTTGCCGAGTGGTCAATGCCGTTGTATTCAAAATCACGTATCCCTCGCAACTGCAGGTTCGAATCACATTGGGGATGTCGACGTCTTTAAAGTGAGGAAGCCACCCAGCTGGGTTGCGGAGTGCCTGTGGTACAACCAGTTTGACTGTCCGTGATTGTAATACTGCTCAGAAGAGCATCCAGGGTCTGCCTCCGCCAATAATAGCTGGAGAGTCGCCATAATGATGACCTAATATGTTGGTGCGACTTTAACGTATCCAACACCCAACAACAACAATAGCTAAACGGTGTTATGCGATTAATAATTTCAATCTATGTCTACAAATTCCCTGTAGTGTTTTATATTTCTAACAAAAGCTCTCTGAGCACACGGGTTATGGCCAACATAATTATGGCTGTCCGTCCATGTCACTTAATCACTCCATACACGTTTGTCCATATGCTCTGTGTAAGCTCTCTGGATCCATTGTATCTGTTCCATAGCTTGATTGGAGAGTTACCAACCTATTTTGAAAAAGTCTCAATTTACCATTAACTGTGATAACGTACATTTGAAATTGTCTCAATATTCATTTTGTTTGTTTTACGTTTATTTATCGTCGCTACCGGTTGCCCATATGAGCGACGCCTCCTGAAGAGATTAGTCATTTTAGATTTTTGGAGGATAGTGCAATGATACAGAGAGAGACCCATTCCAGAGTCTCCTCTGGTTCTTTTACGTGCACAGTGTAAAGCACCGACACGAGACCTCGGTTTAACGTCCCATCTGAAAGACTGTTAATTTCATTAGGGTCAGACGGGGGATCGAACCTGCTATCCCTGGATTACCAGTCCAGCGAGTTACCACTGGACTACAGATCCGTCAATATTCATGTTTTTAAGCAAAGTATAAATGTCGGTGTCTGGTGACAAGTGACATAGTTATGCAGTGCGCGCAGGCTAGATTGGCAAGTCATTTTATACAGAGGCAAGTGTATCCTATGCTATGAAAACTATGTTAACGATGTTCATACAAATGTCCGATTAGCGCAGTTGTTAGCGCGCTCGCTTCTCACCAATGCAACTCCGGTTCGATCCTCGGACCGGGAAGTATGTGAGATGGTACGGTGGTCGCCAGATCGGACAGGTGGGTTTTCTCCTCCGGTTTCTTCTCATACGAATGACCACATTTACGCTTTCATCCGCGCCAACGAGAGTGATTAATATAAGTTGTTAGAACGTGCTTCGCAATCGTTGTTAAATAAAATGAAGTTTAATCATTTTTTAGATTCATCATGTCATTCGATTGTGCTTTGAAGCGTACCCATATAGGCTATAATACTAAGATCGACAGGTTACGGTTTACCCTATTTAAATTACACTAAGACGATATCTAAGATAATGGGCCAGTGAAAGACCATACTGCCCACCATCTATGTGACCGTGACTGGGATAATGGGACCACATAAGCACAATTTGTCACTCGAGAGTCTCATGATTATGCTATGAAAATTCAAGTAATTATCTTTTAAAATTCAAGTTATTTTTGTAGTCCAAAGTATGAATACCGTTGTGATTCCAATATGCGACATATGTAACTACACAACGTCAACTTTGAAGCCAGAATAATGACGAATTTGACGCCAGAAAAGTAGAATTCGACTCTTTGAACGTGTGTGTGTTTTACGTTTATTTAACGTCACTTACCGGTTGCTCATATGAGCGACGCCTCCTGAAGATATTAGTGATTTTAGATTTTTGGAGGATAGCGCAATGATACAGACAGAGACCCATTCCAGAGTATCCTCTTGTTCTTTTACTTGCACGATGTAAAGCACCGACACGAGAACACGGTTTAGCTTCCCATCTGAAAGACTGTTAATTTTATTAGGTTCAGACGGGGGATCGAATCTGCTATCCCTGGATTACCAGTCCAGCGAGTTACCACTGGACTACAGATCCGTCTGTATTTGAACTATGATTATTGTTCGTTCTATATAAGTGTGTCCATGGGTATTTACATACTTGTTGCTCTTACATTTTATTCCTATTCCGTTACTATTCATTTATGAAAACTGTGTCGTAAGTGATAAGTTTTGACTGCAAAAATATAAATAGCCGCTATGCTGAATTTCTTATGCATGAACCATCAATTTTTATGAAGCATGTGATAAGATATACATTGATTACAGCCCCTTTTAGGGTACTAGCAGGATGTGTTATGTTGCCTTATGTCTTTCAAGTACTACATATCAACATTGCTCTTACTTCTAACAAACGGTTCAACGAAACCTGATTGTATTTCATGTTGATCACGACGATGTAGTTGATCTCAACAATGTAGTTCAAGTTGCCATTCATGTTGATCACGACGGTGTAGTTTGTATTTGTTGTTGGTGTGTTTGTTTTCATGTTGATCACAGGGATGTAGTTTGTATTTCATGTTGATCACGACGATGTAGTTTGTATTTCATGTTGATCGCGACGATGTAGTTTGTATTTCATGTTGATCACGACGATGTAGTTTGTATTTCATGTTGATCTCGGATGTAGTTTGTATTACATGTTGATCACGACGATGTAGTTTGTATTTCATGTTGATCACGACGATGTAGTTTGTATTTCATGTTGATCACGACGATGTAGTTTGTATTTCATGTTGATCATAGGGATGTAGTTTGTATTTCATGTTGGTCACAGGGATGTAGTTTGTATTTCATGTTGATCACAGGGATGTAGTTTGTATTTCATGTTGATCACGACGATGTAGTTTGTATTTCATGTTGATCTCGACGATGTAGTTTGTATTACATGTTGATCACGACGATGTAGTTTGTATTTCATGTTGATCACGACGATGTAGTTTGTATTTCATGTTGATCACGACGATGTAGTTTGTATTTCATGTTGATCTGGGATGTGTTTGTTTTTGTGTAGGGATGTAGTTTGTATTTCATGTTGATCACAGGGATGTAGTTTGTATTTCATGTTGATCACAGGGATGTAGTTTGTATTTCATGTTGATCACAGGGATGTAGTTTGTATTTCATGTTGACCACAGGGATGTAGTTTGTATTTCATGTTGATCACATGGATGTAGTTTGTATTTCATGTTGATCATATGGATGTAGTTTGTATTTCATGTTGATCATAGGGATGTAGTTTGTATTTCATTTGTGGGTGGTTTGTTTTTGTTGGGATGTAGTTTGTATTTCATGTTGATCGCGATGATGTAGTTTGTATTTCATGTTGATCACATGGATGTAGTTTGTATTTCATGTTGATCGCGATGATGTAGTTTGTATTTCATGTTGATCACGACGATGTAGTTTGTATTTCATGTTGATCACATGGATGTAGTTTGTATTTCATGTTGATCGCGATGATGTAGTTTGTATTTCATGTTGATCACAGGGATGTAGTTTGTATTTCATGTTGACCACAGTGATGTAGTTTGTATTTCATGTTGATCACATGGATGCAGTTTGTATTTCATGTTGATCACGACGATGTAGTTTGTATTTCATGTTGATCACGACGATGTAGTTTGTATTTCATGTTGACCACAGGGATGTAGTTTGTATTTCATGTTGACCACAGTGATGTAGTTTGTATTTCATGTTGACCACAGTGATGTAGTTTGTATTTCATGTTGATCCATGATGAGTTTGTATTTCATGTTGATCCGAGTGTAGTTTGTATTTCATGTTGTCACAGGGATGTAGTTTGTATTACATGTTGACCACATGGATGTAGTTTGTATTTCATGTTGATCACAGGGATGTAGTTTGTATTTCATGTTGATCACATGGATGTAGTTTGTATTTCATGTTGATCACATGGATGTAGTTTGTATTTCATGTTGATCACATGGATGTAGTTTGTATTTCATGTTGATCTCGATGTTGTAGTTTGTATTTCATGTTGATCACATGGATGTAGTTTGTATTTCATGTTGGTGGGTGTGTTTGTTTTTGTTGGTGGGTGTGTTTGTTTTTGTTGGTGGGTGTGTTTGTTTTTGTTGTTGGGTGTGTTTGTGTTTGTTGATCACAGGGATGTAATGTTTCGCTAATTGGAATGTGATTGTCATTTTAAAACATTGGCTATATAATCATATGGCATATCAGTGTTTATATTACATCTACATGTCCCTGTATAGTGTAACTATGTCTAGATGCATGTTTTCCTTTCCGTTTAGAAGTTCACTTGAAGCAATGATGGCCTCGTTCGGAGTTGTACTAGATTCAAGCCAGTGTCCCATGTCGCTTCCAGGAAAACGGCGGTTAGATGACTCTCAAACAATAGGTACTGTACAAATCAAAACTGCTTGAGTGATTAGTTTGCTTTAATTTATTGAATTAATCCGATAGCAGTACAGCTTCATAAAAACGAAAACGTTATCAGCTGCAATAATATCTCTTAGACAACGACTAAATCATATGGTCCAATGAAAAAGCCACAATTCTTACTTCTAAATCGTATAGACGTGACCTACTATGTACGTTGTCTAAGTCAGATAGATCAACTCATTGGCCATATAGTTAAGACGGGCCAATTCGTGATCTATCCTATACTTAATTTACGGTCTCGAGAATTTCTAAATACACTAGACATACTTGTGTCAACTTTCAACTGGATGATTTATGTTATGATACTATTCGATTTGTGTTTCCAATTCTCTTGATATCTGATCAGATGTAGTTATTTTCCAGATCCTAGGGAACCATCACCACCAAAGCAAGCTATGTGGAGCCCGCCACCACAACTTATAGACCACCCATTATTCATATACCCTCCGATGCTTTTCAACCAAAGTGCTCTTGGTCATCTGTCACCAAATGATGTTTCAATGGACATTAATATTAAACAAACAGAAAGTTTATCTATTAAACAACTCAAAATGGAGGATAATTCAAGCACATGTGATACGCACACACATTCATCTGTATGTTCATCCTCGTCATCAACATCATCATCATTTTTGTCATCATCAACAGCATCTGTATCTCTATCATCACCACCATTGTCACCAATATCACCGCTACCGATGTATCTCCAAAGTACTGAGATTCACCCAGCCTTTCCATGTGCAAATATAGCTCACTTTCCATATGTTGACCCGCATGCTCTTGCAGCATATTATAAAGACTATCTACAAAGCTCATCCACTCACAATATCATGTTGGCACCGTCTTCGTGTGTTCCAGTACCATATGGCATGTATTCGTCAGCATTGTCCAGCCAGGCTGACGACAGTGCTCGGTGTAACCCTGAGAAGTTACTGCCGTCTTAGAAGATCATATATTATATATGTGTTAACACGTCGTGCCATACCGATGCATTAACGTAAATAAAGTGCTTTACATATTAATGGCTGTGCTTATGTATGGAGGTAATCCAGGGATCACAGGTTCGATCCCCCGTCTGACCCTAATAAAATTAACAGTCTTTCAGATGGGACGTTAAGCCGATGTTTCGTGTCGGTGCTTTACACCGTGCACGTAAAAGAACCAGAGGAGACTCCGGAATGGGTCTCTCTCTGTATCATTGCACTATCCTCCAAAAATCTAAAATAACTAATCTCTTCAGGAGGCGTCGCTCATATGGGCAACCGGTAGCGACGATAAATAAACGTAAAACAAACAAATTTGACATTATCGTCATCAAACCCGCATCGACACTCATTTATATTCTCACATTCATGACAATAAGAGATTGAGTTTTAGTCGTCTCCGATAAACTGGAATGTAGTTGTCACTTCAAATAATCCAGAGATGTTAATGCCATCATCTCAACGCAAACATACCTGGATTTATACGCCTATTGCGGAATTTAGAAGCGATTTATCACCTTGGAGTTGTACAGGCTGGTTTAGACGTTTGTAGTCTCCGTCATTAAGTTTGCATGTATATGTGTGTACTTCTGGTCATTAAAAAATATGTCAAGTTTTCACTGTTCTAATTTTCGCCCAGTATCTGTATAATGTGATATGACATTTCTTTCTTTTCTCATTAAAATAATGTGTTTGACATGAGAGCCAGGCGACGTCAGTCCTTTTGTTAGTTTATACAAATTTATTTTAGCTTGATTGCGAAACAAGTTCTTACAACTTATATTAATCACTCTCGAGACCTCATTCCTGATGTAATTCATCACCACGAGGGAGAGAGAAGAGGCAGCGTGGAATTTAAATGCCTTGCCTAAGGGCACACTCGTAACGGCTCAAGCGGACCGTTCGCACCTGAAGCGCTACCACTGCGCTATCACTTTGTTACATTTGTTTCAGTTGCGATGTTGTTAGTTTCATGTTCTATGAACACGTGGTTACATATAGTGTACTGCACTGTGTACAATCAATCGAACTGACTGTCGTAAGAGTTATGTGCAAAACAGACATCAGGTAAAGTATTGAATACACCTGGTGTATTTCTATGAAGAGAAAATAGTATGTACATGCACATAACGTGAGATTGATCAATAACTCACCGTGCTTGATCCCAATCAACCCAATCAACATATACAACAGATCACTGTGGTTAGTTTGACATGCCGCCACAGACGATGGAGAAAGCGTGACATGCATGTTGTCTGTCCTGTCCATATACATTAAATTTTATTTATTTTACGATTGCGAAGCAAGTTCTAACAACTTATATTAATCACTCTCGTTGGCTCGGGTGAAAGCGTAAATGTGGTCATTCGTGTGGGAGGAAACCGGAGTACCCGGAGAAAACCCACCTGTCTGATCTGGCGACCACCGCACCATCTCAAATACTTCCGGTCCGAGGATCGATCCCGGGTTGCATTGGTCAGAAAGAAGCTAGCGCTAATCGGACACGTTGATCCCAAATCAACCCCATTTCGTCCCGCATTATTTGTAGTCGCAAACTTATAATGATTTGCCTCTCTATTACACTGTGTAATACCTATGTTACATAACACGAATAAATCGTTACCAACTTTCTTCTTCTAACTTATCAGTTACCATACAAGTCAAACAAACAGGTTCCACAAACTATATTTTCGTATTCTCCTTAAAGTTATGTTTTGGAGGAAATGGGCGTGAAACTTATAAAAGTGCCTCCGATGCCTAGTGGTTAGTGGTTACGGTCGTTGACTTCAAATCACGTGCACTTCACCGCTGTAGGATCGAATTCTACATGGGTGATGATGGGACCCGAAACAACATTTGTTCACCGTAAGCAAACAATGATAAGGGGCCGAAACTGGTAGCATTTCTGAATATTCCTTGTATCTATCTATCAAGACTCTGTAAAGCTGCCTACCCGTATCTACCAATACATTGTGAAGCTGTCCACCCATATCTACCAATACATTGTGAAGCTGTCCACCCATATCTACCAATACATTGTGAAGCTGTCCACCCGTGTCTACCAATACATTGTGAAGCTGCCTACCCGTATCTACCAATACATTGTGAAGCTGCCTACCCGTATCTACCAATACATTGTGAAGCTGTCCACCCGTGTCTACCAATACATTGTGAAGCTGTCCACCCATATCTACCAATACATTGTGATGCTGTCCACCCATATCTACCAATACATTGTGAAGCTGTCCACCCATATCTACCAATACATTGTGAAGCTGTCCACCCATATCTACCAATACATTGTGATGCTGTCCACCCATATCTACCAATACATTGTGATGCTGTCCACCCATATTTACCAAGACTATATGTAGCTGTCCATATGTATCTACCCAGACCTTGTGTAGATGTCCACCATATATACCAATACATTGTGATGCTATCAACCCATATCTACCAAGACTATGTGTAGCTGTCCATATGTATCTACTCAGACCTTGTGTAGCTGTCCATATGTATCTACTCAGACTCGGTGGAAGCTGTCCACCCGTATCTACTCAGACCTTGTGAAGCTGTCCACCCGTATCTACGCAGACCTTGTGAAGCTGTCCACCCGTATCTACCCAGACCTTGTGAAGCTGTCCACCCGTATCTATCCAGACCTGGAGGAAAATGTCCACCCGTATCTACCCAGACCTTGTGAAGCTGTCAACCTGTATCTACCCAGACCTTGTGAAGCTGTCCACCCGTATCTACCCAGACCTTGTGAAGCTGTCCACCCGTATCTATCCAGACCTGGAGGAAAATGTCCACCCGTATCTACCCAGACCTTGTGAAGCTGTCAACCTGTATCTACCCAGACCTTGTGAAGCTGTCCACCCGTATCTACCCAGACCTTGTGAAGCTGTCCACCCGTATCTATCCAGACCTGGAGGAAAATGTCCACCCGTATCTACCCAGACCTTGTGAAGCTGTCAACCTGTATCTACCCAGACCTTGTGAAGCTGTCCACCCGTATCTACCCAGACCTTGTGAAGCTGCCACCCGTATCTATCCAGACCTGGAGGAAAATGTCCACCCGTATCTATCCAGACCGTGTAAAGCTGTCAACCTGTATCTACCCAGACCTTGTGAAGCTGTCCACCCGTATCTATCCAGACCTGGAGGAAAATGTCCACCCGTATCTACCCAGACCTTGTGAAGCTGTCAACCTGTATCTATCCAGACCGTGTAAAGCTGTCAACCTGTATCTACCCAGACCTTGTGAAGCTGTCCACCCATATCTATCCAGACCCTTGTGAAGCTGTCCACCCGTATCTATCCAGACCTTGTGAAGCTGTCCACCCGTATCTATCCAGACCTGGTGAAGCTGTCCACCCGTATCTATCCACACATTGTGAAGCTGTCCACCCGTATATATCCAGACATTGTGAAGCTGTCCACCCGTATCTATCCAGACCTTGTAAAGCTGTCAACCTGTATCTACCCAGACCATGTGAAGCTGTCCACCCGTATCTATCCAGACCTTGTGAAGCTGTCAACCTGTATCTACCCAGACCATGTGAAGCTGTCCACCCGTATCTATCCAGACCTTGTGAAGCTGTCAACCTGTATCTACCCAGACCTTGTGAAGCTGTCCACCCGTATCTACGCATACCTTGTGAAGCTGTCCACCCGTATCTATCCAGACCTTGTGAAGCTGTCCACCCGTATCTATCCAGACCTGGAGGAAAATGTCCACCCGTATCTACCCACACCTTGTGAAGCTGTCCACCCGTATCTATCCAGACCTTGTAAAGCTGTCAACCCGTATATATCCAGACCTTGTAATGCTGTCAACCCGTATCTACCCAGACCATGTGAAGCTGTCCACCCGTATCTATCCAGACCCTTGTGAAGCTGTCCACCCATATCTATCCAGACCTGGAGGGAAATGTCCACCCGTATCTACCAAGACCTTGTGAAGCTGTCCACCCGTATCTACCCAGACCATGTGAAGCTGTCCACCCGTATCTACCCAGACCTTGTGAAGCTGTCCACCCGTATCTATCCAGACATTGTGAAGCTGTCCACCCGTATCTATCCAGACTTTGTGAAGCTGTCCACCCGTATCTACCCAGGCCTTGTGAAGTTATCCACCCGTATCTATCCAGACATTGTGAAGCTGTCCACCCGTATCTATCCAGACTTTGTGAAGCTGTCCACCCGTATCTATCCAGACTTTGTGAAGCTGTCCACCCGTATCTATCCAGACTTTGTGAAGCTGTCCACCCGTATCTATCCAGACATTGTGAAGCTGTCCACCCGTATCTATCCAGACCTTGTGAAGCTCTTCACCCGTATCTATCCAGACATTGTGAAGCTGTCCACCCGTATCTATCCAGACCTTGTGAAGCTCTTCACCCGTATCTATCCAGACATTGTGAAGCTGTCCACCCATATCTAGCCAGACCTTGTGAAGCTGTCCACCAGTATCTACCCAGACTTTGTGAAGCTGTCCACCCGTATCTACCCAGACTGTGTGAAGCTGTCGAGGCAGCAGCAGCAACAAGACAAAACTAAAGCAAAGAATCGTTAGGAAAACGTGATTAACTGAATGAACTAATTATACTTGACGAACTAGATGGACTTGACTAAACTTAGCACGGAAGTTGCACTTACATTCTCGTTTATCAGATGATATAATTATTCATCTATCGACATTTCAAACAGCGATATATGAATGAAATAACATAGGACATTAAACATATCAATTTACATGGAATAATGGCATTTGCAATGAATGGAAATAAGGAACTTTGGTATATCGTATCACATCATCGACACTGTTTTCACTTGAAGATAATAACTAGGTAACATATTTCAATCTGTCTAATATAACAACATGCCACTTGGTTTTAATTTATATAACATTGTGAAGGGTTTGTCTTTATTTATTTGAAATGGTTGTGTACTAAAGGACATAGAAAACGCACACCTACATTAAATTATTATTATTACATGAATACGAAATATGAAATATTCCATCAAAGATATATCACATCTTTATTACAAAACACAAACTGAACAACTAAAAATATTCCAACATGTTTAAAACTATGTATTTATATAGTTATTGTTTATCATGTAAAAACACACTTATCCGAAGTGTGCGTTTTCTATGTCCTCTAGTATAATTTCTGCTAAATAATTATTAACGTTGTCGGAACAAATTGTGATTTGTGTTTATACACTTTCGGATACATTTGGTAGCATGATAGAATATGGTGGTGTTAACTCTTTGATTACACCTATTGTTTCTTTAAAGATTACACTCTGTTGACAGTGATGTCGCTACAGCGAGATAACCATTGATAAACGACTGCCGATTTTGTATCATTTTCATAAGTTTCTCAACAGTGTATAAACATGACACTTCTCTCTCTGGTGTACAACGTAAACAAATAGTTCCGTAACAGAGTAACGTAAACTATGCAACGCTAACGTTTTATTTAATATATTTACCTAGGAATCTCATCGTTTGAAAAAGTGGAAACCTTTTAAAAGCTTTTGATAATATGGTAATGAACGTGTCAGATGTGAATATAGAATCGAAACTATGCAATAAAGATAAACTTAATTGATGATAATCTTAGGTTAATTGTGTGAATAGTGAATAATTATGTCATCCAAGGATGCAAGAAGATGAAAGACAAACGGCACGTGGTCAAATAAGATAATATGAAAGGCATTGTAATTCCAAACAAATGTTTGCCAGAACAGTATTTAAGGAATGAATCGCGGGTTAATAGTTTCCATCGGGGTATGAACTATATTGGGCGTGGTTAAAGTGTGTGGAGGCCGAAGGCATCCATTATAACTTTAAACACGGCCAATGTAGTTCATACCCCGATGGAAATTATTAACCAGCGATTCATTACTTATATTTACATTAATGATTCCCTTTTAATGACACAACGAACATTTAGCACACTTTGCATTAAAAATGTCTTCATCCAGATTTGCAACATTTTGTGTGTTATACATGTAAATTTATTGGAATAAATACTGTTTAAACCAACTTAACGTGTCACGGAACAGGTAAATATATCATCTTTGGAACAGCGTATACTATAAGGCACGCCCTTTCTTCGACGAACGTTGCCTAATAATGCGATTGCGCATGCCCGTAGCTTCGAGTGTGCGTGTCAGCTGCATATCATTAGTTGGAACCCCTCGTGTGAAATTGTATGCAATCACGTTTACATACGTTCATCGAAGGAAATGCAATAGCGAAGTAAATATTGGGAAATAAAGTATGTTTCAACTAACACAATATTCCGGGGAAACCGACTTTGGGAGCATAAGTTGCATGAACATATGCCATTATTTATATATAATGCGACAGACGCTCTGTTTAAAAATATTTGATTGCTTTCAAATAACATACATATACACAGACTGCACAATATTTGTTCAACAAATGAAATGTAACGAATATTATACGAGTGAAACTGTTATAATTTAGAAGCAAATGGGTTGGGTCAACAGTTTGACAAGTCGACAGACGCTCAATATTGTACTACAACAATCATAGAGCTGCATACAGAGATCTAATTTGAAGTTCAAAACATCATAAATGTAATTATAAAAGTCAGATAAAATTTAAAAAGCCATACTATATGGGAGATTCGTCGAACAATGAGCACAGTAGAGATGCTATTTATAATTACAACACTGGTTTGTATGTGATAAACGTATAATAACTAGCAGTGTGTTCGACGTAGCCTGGGAACAGGCGTCGATATATTTTGCCTGGTCAGTCAACTAAATATATTTTAACACCGTGACTATTAATTGGGCCGTATTGAGCTTCTGAACATATGTCATTTGGCTAGAGGTTAAAAAGTGAAAAATTGACAGACTGGAACCCAGACTATATTCGACTAGCAGATCTTTTGAGTTCATCATACATGGATATATAAATTAGGTAAATACTGCTAGTTGCAGATAAGATGTCATGAAAAGGTTTTTCCTTTAATATGACCCATTGACCTAGTTTTGAATACGAGAATGGTTGAGATGAAGCTTGGTGAAAGTCTGACTAACCCAAATATCAGCAAGCTTAGCTCATTGGTTATTCATTACACGGATGCCTAAGATCACGTTGACTAAATTCATATATAGATACAGGTTTTATTTAGTGTGACTATATCTTTTAACAGATTGACCTAACAGAAATTAGCAAAGACACTGCCAATATAATTCTGGCCAATGTTGAGTTAATTCCTGTACGTTCAGAGGAAGGGTTGTTTGAACAAAGTATTGACGAACTAAAGTCATGGATCACAATAAATATGGTAACAATACCGGTGAATGTACATACACATACTATGACCTGCGCTTTAAATGTCAGTATACTATCATCAGATAAATTAACAAATCCATTGTCAATGAACAAAGCAGAATTGTACAAATCTTCCCGATGTTCCCTTTGTCATACAAATGTTCATTTCACATTACTATAAAATCATTCTAACCATATTTTCTGAGTAACTCTTACGCCTTGTAATGACACATTTTACATGATCTGCCTCCACCAACATAACCAGAGTGTAATCAACAACTAATTTGGTCTACATAATATTATGTTCATTTTAGAGAACCAACACATACAACATCACATTGCCGCTGTTCTACGATATATCCAGCGAATGATATAGTTTTCTTACAATATCACCTATATATCTATATGCTGTACAGGCATTTATTGAACAAACTAGCACATTTCTTTGAAGATTCACAGACTAACTATATTAAATCTTGTAAAATGCATTATGTACATGTTTTCAGCACTAACTATGCCACTTACTTTCTGTTGTTCTTAATTGATTTTATGGGGAGGACCAATCACTAATGTTGTTGGAACTTGTGGCCCAACCCATTTGCTAAATTTCTAATTGTACAACGATTGTGATTGTTATGTACATGTATAGAGAGCAATACAATATTATCAAATCAAGCCTGTGTCTTCTCAGGCCCACTCAGGCTCGCCCGTAATATAATGGGCGTGGGTACTCCAAGAACATGAATTTAGATCTTGGTACTTGGTTCATGTCAAACTCTCTAGAAATTGAACACGCACACACGTTTGTTATGAAATCTTCCTCCATTTGTATCTCGCTGTTCATTGTGTGGTGCTATTAGAACTATTTGTCCGCTACGTTAAGCATCGGTTGTTTCTTTTATGGCTTTGAATATTAGATTCCTTCCATTTCCAAATTCAAATAGTTGGACAGCAAAAATGTATTCGTTAATTCCGTCCATCTTCATTTCCTATTTGTCCCTGGTTAGATGTTTCTTAGATGATCCATTAGTAATATTAACATTGTTCAGATATAGAACCTTGACGTAAATCTATCTCTATACAAAGTATGTGTATGCAATTATATAATGGATAGCGGTAGTCGTTTCCAAACAAAAATAATGATCTGTGTTTGCCTGCGAAGACAATATGGAGCGCCATTTTCGTTGATTGTTAAACATTTAACGAGAACAAAAAGGATGCTGTATCTATTTGACTAAGTGGTGACAATTTCCAGAAGCCTTTGGATGTTTTAGCTTTTTATTCTCCTAAATCCACACGTATGTGTGTAGTACAAAGATGGTGTTATGTATGTGTTTTACTAAGTGACGAACAACGATTATCATTGTTAATGCTATTAAATCTGTAGCATAATCACGTTGCTATGGTAACTGTTGTAATCTGGAAACGTTCGCTTATGCTTTCCACTGAGTTTTCTCAGTGACAGAAAACTACATCTTACATCGCTTTGAAACAGCGAAATATAACATTTAGTTTAAACATATTTTATTTCCCAATATAATACATATTGAACAATGCACACATTACACATAATTAAAATACAGAACAAGGATTAGAATGAAAGACAGAGTCTTATATAATTCTTCTCCTCGTGGTTATCTGCCGCTGGTTGCATTTCGTATTCATGTGCGGTTAGATGCACCTTTGTCTTTTAGCTAAGTTCTGACTGTCATGAACAGTTTATTATTAAGTAATATATTCCAATTTGTTTTGTCTGTAGTTTTTAATTTTGATAGTAAACAGAAACTAACTTATTACGGATGTTCCCACTAACATATGTGGTTGAGTGGTTGTGTCATTCTTCACCAGGATTACATCGATTCTGTGTGTGTCGAGTGACACATTCTTCACCAGGATTACATCGATTCTGTGTGTGTCGAGTGACACATTCTTCACCAGGATTACATCGATTCTGTGTGTGTCGAGTGACACATTCTTCACCAGGATTACATCGATTCTGGGTATGTCGAGAGACATATTCTTCACCAGGAGTACATCGATTCTGGGTGTGAAGTGTAATTGCTCTGTAATTTGAAAATGTTAGTACTGCACAATAATGCTCCTTTAATACTTTGGAAATTTTGATACAACTTAAGTATGTTTTTACATTTATTTATGATGGTTAGCCATATGAGGGTATAGAATCTGTGATCCTAGATTGGTAGTCCAATGTGTTAACGACTGAACTACTGATCAGTCTGTGTACAAGCTACAGTCGATTAATACCCAATTAATACTTAGAATACTATACAACACTGACAAAGTCTAGCACAATGTGTTCAAACAGTTCCTGTTTTAAAATTAACATAATCATTTTGAATTAAAGGTTGAAATTGATACATATCTTACCACTTATGTCTTCTTTACAAATTTCACACCCTCAAGCCTAGTACTTTTGTTATCTTCTGTGGAGCGTTTGGTCCCCTTCAATGTGGATGTCTCGAACTGGGTAGATATGAATTTTTCCAAACTGTCCAGGGCATTTCTGGGTTGTTGATATGTCCCTCACTCCATTATCTTCTGCAGGGGATTTGCCTCCCTTTGACATGGTGGATTCCATTGCCCCAATACCACATACGGGAGCTTCCCCATAAAGGTATTGATGAGATATAACAGTGTTTTGTAATGGTGTTGCCAACAGAGTAGTTGGGGTATTCACCTCATTGGTGTCCACACCTTTCTGATGTGGTAAAACTGTCTCTACCTGTGAATATGACATTTCACCCACATTGTCAATAACCCCTTTGTATGATGATGTACAAGCATCTTGATTAGATTCACTTGTCACCACATTATCATAATTATATGACACACTATTTTGACTTCTCACAGTTTCTTTCAAATATTTGTTTTCATGTATTAAATATACATTGAACTCTCTGTGAGTTTGTATTAATGAAGTAAGTAACATTTTCACTGTTTCAGATTCCATTTTTTCTTTAAAGATATTAATTTTCGTTACACACCATATGTCAGAATGATAGTTGGGATCTTCTTCACACCATTTATTGAACCATTAGATTACGGTCAGTCTAATGTTTGATGGTTCATATTCCATGATGTTGCACAAACATCATTAACATTTAGCTGATATGAGCTAGTTTCATGGTAACATTGCATTTTTAACCTCTCCTAGGCTATTATCTTTCATGATATCATATTTGTAAGAAAACCTGTGAAGGTATGCAAATACTTTTCAAAGTCACGTTTTCAGAATGTCCTACAACATAATATATGTAACCTAGAACACACATGTTTACACCATTTTTGTTTAATTGATGAAATTAAAGCATACACTATCCAGGTCCGTAGGCGGGGTGGTATGGGGGGATGTGTGGGTACTTGAATACACTCTACTTTATATATCGGTATTCCAATATAAATTGTTCTCGTAGTGAAATTCACCACTAGTAAATATAACATGGTGAAGTGAACCAACTCTCAAAATGTGGTATTTTACTCTCAAATAAAAAAGCGGTTTTCTGCTCTTAATATAAAAAAGTGGTTTTCTGCTCTTAATATAAAAAAGTGGTTGTCTGCTCTCAAAATAGTGGTGAAATTCACCACTGGTAAATATAACACGGTGACGTGAACCAACTCTCAAAATGTGGTATTTTACTCTCAAATAAAAAAGCGGTTTTCTGCTCTTAATATAAAAAAGTGGTTTTCTGCTCTTAATATAAAAAAGTGGTTTTCTGCTCTCAAAAGAGTGGTTCTTGCATCCTGGGTTATATACTACTTGTACTAACTACAGTATAATAGTTTTCAACGCACGCGTCTTTAAACCTGAACTAACACAAACTGTGATGGTAGTATGCACAAATGCCACGCTAACATTTACATTTTAGGGGCGAAGTGGATGGCGTGTATAGTGTATACCCAATCAAACATAAACTATTTCAGAAGACGTGTTCCTCCGCCCAACAGCACACGCCCTATACTGTGGTGAGTAGGCAGCATCCGTACTCAAACCGAGTTGATATTGTCCTAGCCTTTCGAATCCAGAACCAAGCTGATATCAACCAAGTCTTTGACCCATTTTCCTCGAATCTGCGATCCCTGGATTACTGTTGTGGGCTGTGCCTAGGTCACGACGTGAAGTTGACAAGGGACTGTATCAATACGTGTAAATATAAGGCACATCCACCTTAGTGCTATGCACAAATGATCACTTGACATGTCGTCTGCTTGCGTTTCCAGCTATATACGCTGCCTCCACTACCAGTACTTATTATTAACAGCCTTTCAGATGGGACTTTAAACCAATGTCTCGTGTCGGTGCTTTACACCGTGCACGTCAAAGAACCGGAGGAGACTCTGGAATGGGTCTCTGTCTGTATCATTGCACTATCTTCCAAATATCTAAAATGACTAATCTCTTCGGCCAGGTACAAAACAAGCACTATGAACGTATATTTGAACGCGGGGAGCATGGACTGGTTCTCGATTCTGCCAATGAGGAAGAGTGGCCCTGTCTAGACATAATATCCACGTCAAACAGATACACAATTAGGATAAATGGAAGCACAATTCAACTGGTTTCAGCAACAGTGCAAACATTACGGTTTGAAATCGTAATTCACTTTAATTAGACAAGTACCGATACACTACTGAAAACACAATGTTTTATCACAGTTTATTCCTCGAGCCAAACATATATACTAGAGGACATAGAAAACGCACATTTCGGATAAGAAAGTGTTTGTTTATTATAGTGTCACACCTATTGAAAGGGCCAGCCATTTCTGACTTATGAGACAACTCTTTTTATGAACATCAGTACTTCTCGAATCCTATGCTTGTATGCCAGACGCCAGGCTGGTAGGCAATCGGTAACCATTATTTAACTAGCTGGCGGCTCACCAACCGGCCATATCAGAACGAACCCCTGACGAGATTCGAACCTTCGACCTCCCGAATGACTTATCCACTAGGTCACGGAGACGGTATAAGTGTGTTTTTACATGAAAAACAATAACTATATAAATACATAGTTTTAAACATTTTGGAATATTTTTAGTTGTTCAGTTTGTGTTTTGTAATAAAGATGTGATATATCTTTGATGGAATCCTTCGTATTTCGTTTTCATGTAATAATAATCATATAACGTAGGCGTGCGTTTTCTATGTCCTCTGGTATATACTGTAGGTGTGCGTTTTCTATGTCCTCTAGTATATAATGTAGGTGTGCGTTTTCTACGTCCTCTAGTATATACTGTAGGTGTGCGTTTTCTATGTCCTCTAGTATATACTGTAGGTGTGCGTTTTCTATGTCCTCTAGTATATACTGTAGGTATACGTTTTCTATGTCCTCTAGTATATAATGTAGGTGTGCGTTTTCTATGTCCTCTAGTATATAATGTAGGTGTGCGTTTTCTATGTCCTCTAGTATATACTGTTGGTGTACGTTTTCTATGTCCTCTAGTATATAATGTAGGTGTGCGTTTTCTATGTCCTCTAGTATATAATGTAGGTATGCGTTTTCTATGTCCTCTAGTATATAATGTAGGTGTGCGTTTTCTATGTCCTCTAGTATAATTATGTTTAAGACGTAAAGGATACAAGCTCCAGCAAGTGAGAGATGGTTCAGTAGCTCACGCATATTGCCTTCGGAAGGACAGGCTGCAACTCGAATAGAAGCTGCATAAGGAAAACTTAGAACTATTACCTAGAATCTAGATATGTATAAAGATAAAACACAATCACATGGGTTTCTTAACATTTCTTTCCAAAAATACATTCACAAAAACGGTTTGAACAAAAACAATTATATATATATATATAAATATTTTGTTTGTTTGATTTTGGTGTTCAAAGTCTCACCAACAGCTTATGTCATAACAATAGTTCGACTCTCCAGTTATTATTCGTGGAGGGAGATTCCTAATTCCACACCGAACAGACAGCTTTGATAAATAACATGACCAGATTCGACACCTCCAATGTGCTTGCCATACCTACCACAATATATGCATTCAGTTCACACGGGGTCTCCGTGGCTGAATGATTAAGTTGTTGATATCAAGCCGCTGGGGATGTCGAATTATTTCTTGGCTTGCGGAAGGTCGGTGGTTCTATCCGGGTGATCAGAGGGGCACCTGTGATCTTCGTTCACCCATAATAAATCTGTTAACTTCAATATAATCTGGTGAGTTCCAAACATCAGAAATACCAGATTCATCAAGAATGGTTTTAACGTTATGGGCCCAATTAATGACGTCATTTATATAACAATGATATAAAGCATTTTGATAAAAATACTTTCAGTATACAGACGGATCTGTAGTCCAGTGGTAACACGCTGGACTGGTAATCCAGGGATCGCAGGTTTCATCCCCCGTCTGACCCTAATAAAATTAACTGTATTTCAGATGGGACGTTAAACCGAGGTCTCGTGTCGGTGCTTTATACCGTGCACGTAAAAGAACCAGAGGAGACTCTGGAATGGGTCTCTCTCTGTATCATTGCACTATCCTCCAAAATCTAAAATGACTAATATCTTCAGGAGGCGTCGGTCATATTGGCAACCGGTAGCGACGATAAATAAACGTAAAACACACACACACTTTCAGTATACCATTTTAGTTGTATGTATTAATATAACCAATACCTGATAGCATGCACACATCTATTAACGTATAAGAGGTAGCATTCCTTGCCCTTTGATAACACCAAGTATGGTTTTGCAGAACTTAATGTAAGATATCCGCTATATATCAATAGATATGTGCGAATTATTAAATACTGGATTAAGATTAGAGATAATAGCAATGCTATTGTCAATTACTTATACAACTCTATATTACAAGATATAAATAGAGGTAGAAATAACTGGCGTACAAATGTAAAAACTTTGTTAGATGGTACCGGATGTTCGTTTGTTTGGACCTCTCCAAATAGTGTTGACTTAGTTTAAACATATTTTATTTCAAACAATGTAACATATATACATATAGAAATTACATTACAATATAATATTTTATGTTTTGAAACAGGATTAGATCCGAAAGCTAGATTAGCTTATAAAGGTCTTCTCCTTAATAGTGTTGACTTGAAATCATTTCATTTGTTAGTTAAGCAAAAGCTTATTGACCAATTTATGCAGTCATGGTTCCATACTGGTGCAGCTAGTTCTATGTACATACAAACTTTTTAACTCTTTCACCGTCTATGTCGCATAAAAGCGACTTTGTAAAAAAGTAGAGAACCCGATCGGACAGAACAGAAAATGCCGTCTGATCAGGCTATATGCTGATTGCTCTTCAGACAGCGGAGCTGAAGCACCAGTCCGAATAGCAAACAACATAGATCCTGATCAGACGCGGCGTTACGCCGCGGCTGATCTGGATCTATGTTGTTTGCACATGCTTTGAATTTATTTGGCGCTGAAAGAGTTAAAGTAGCATTTGATGACTCTTTGTATCTTGACTATGTACCCAGATGTACCCAGTATAGAGTTGCTTGTACAAGATTAAGGTTATCCTCTCATCAACTGAGAATAGAGACCGGACGCTATGGCAATGCTAGAATAGATCTTAACCAAATATATTGTCTTATTTGTAAATCCGGTGATATAGAGGATGAATTTCAATTTGTTTGTATTTGTAATGCATATAGTGATGCAAGAAAACGTTAGCTTAAACAGTATTATTATGTTAGTCTGAATGTTTTCAAGTTTGTGGAACTTATGCAGAATACAAACCGTAACATTGAAACGAAAGTGTGTAAATATGTATATGAATCATTTATCATACGACAGAACATTGGCAATATTTTGGAATAATCGTACTATCATGTATGCATCCTCCATGCTTATGACTACTGGTATTATGTACGACTTATAACTGGCTATTCGTTGTTGGAACGATCTAGTGCTATACTATCAAGTTTCACGTATTAGTACTGTATAAAGCAGTTGTCTACTTTAAGAATCTTGTAAATACCATTCATGCTCATGCATGTTCAACCTCGTGTAGTTGTTGTTCTCTGCTGTGTATTGTCTATATAGCATATTACTTATATGTACAATCGACGTCATGCTATATTGTATATACAGTCAAACCTGTGTTAAGCAGCCAGCCAATGGAATCACAAAAAGTGGCTGCTCAGCACTCGTGGCTGCTTAATAGAAGTCAAATGTATAGTAAAACAACATAATGGGAATCTGGAAACTGGCTGCTTAATACAGGATGGCTGCTTAATGGAGGTGACCACTAACACAACTGTTAACTCTAGTATCTTAAAACATATTTTGTCATGTCGATAACTTATATATTAATATATTTGCGCTATCACGACTTCTACAATGAGACTTAACGGCGACTCTCTTAAAAAGACAGCATTTTTAGTCTTATTTGTGTTTACCTCCTGTCCCCAATAATGACAATAATCATGCAAAATATTTAAACTATTTTACAGACCTTGTTGGGAATGGTCAATAATGGTGAAATCATCAGCAAATATTAAGAGAATTATAAACAATTGACTTTGTTTTGCAAAAATGCAGGAGCGTTGTTTTGCTACTGTCGTAAGCTAATCGAAATATCAAAGCATTCAGAAATTTAATTACAATATTTAGTTTAAACAATATTTATTCAAGAATGGTACACAATACATGAATAGTTGCAACAATACAGTTAGGATTGAACCCCATTACATACACACGCATATTCTGTTATGTATAGGTTAAAGCAGCATTGCATCGTAATAAAGGATGTTTTGGGTAAAATATAAATACTAATATGTGTGTGTTTACAAAAATCGAAATAGTCGCTCAGAAACGATAAAATTCCAATAAATTTAAACCGTCGTATAAGCGAATTTGTTTATCAACACACGAAATTTAAACACGCACAGCGCGCATGCGTGAAACAACAGAGGATGTAGAAAACAACGTATATATTTTGAACATGAAAGACTATCTATCTATATTCCTCTAATGTCGAACCCCTCGCGGGGATGTAGAAATGTCCATAAAAGTCTTAGCTAACAGAGGTATGAATCAACATATCAAGTAATTTAATTAAAAAAGACAACGTGAGACAAATGGGGACGATGCATTCCGAATGTAAACAAGTGCGGACGATGCGTTCCGGTTGTAAACAAGTGCGTGACCGATCGACTCGGAAAGTCCTACTTTCGGTTTCGAGTTTGTTTTATCGCAAAAAACACTGTTTACCAAATGAACATAAGCATGCAAAGTATAATATTAGAATGTGTAGCAGCATTACTACCCATACGTAAAAATTGAATTTTTCCAATACCTTTTATTTCATACGATGTAATGCTGCTTTAAGTAAAATAGATAACCATGTTTGCTATCAGCTTAAATTGAATGCATTAAACGGATGCATGGTTTCGATTAAATTTATGATTCAACAGATCTGGATTAACAGTGGAATTCATAGAATTTCATAGCATTATTCATTGGAATATATTTTTGGCCAATAAGTAAATGTGACGTTACAGAGTATGGGAGCTAAATAGTCATTTCCCAGAGTGCAAATTGCCAAAGAGAGAACGTTTGTGGTAACAGGTGCAAACAGAGGTTAGGAAAGTCGTACTTTCGGTTTCGAGTTTGTTTTATCACCATTTTTTTCAAATATCTTTTATTTCATACGATGTAATGCTGCTTTAAAGTATATTAGTACGTATTTATAAAATTAAATTGGTCAGACAGGTTATATTACATTACAAGTATTGTTTAGTATGATATATTTTATAATGCTATAAAGCGAGTTTAAGCACAGGAGTGAAATAAAACGTGCAATAAAGACCTTCGGAAATTTATGCTTTTGTTGGAATGTTTCGTTTTGATATAAACGGAAAGAGAAAATAAAGACACAAACAAACTGGGGAAAACACAACGTGTGCTATTGCTGCTCCAGATACCCCGCACACGTTCCATCTCGCGACTTTATTGAAGTCTAATTGCACTATTTAATAACGAGTCTTCTAAAAACGATAAAAACGAGCATAAATAGTATAAACAAATAAAACAAAAAGAAGCAAAATAACGTGACTATAGGATCCTATTTATAATAACATAATCGGTCAAATAACTCTAAATTAACTGAATTGTAATGTTTCATGTACACGTGCTTCAGTTATTATCAATGACGTGCGTTATAATGCGGTCGGTTTTAAAGCGACATTACATCGCAAAAAGCCAAATAAATGCATTTGTTCATGTATAAATGCATTGCTACTACACATTCTTCCGAATACATTCGTACACTAACATTGAATCAATAAACAGTGTTTTTGTTGTCTACACACTTTCAAAAGTGAAAGTAGAATTCCATATAACGGTCAGCCACGCTCCTGAAACGACGTTTGTTTGTCATTGGAGTCAATACTAAGCGCACGATATTTCGTTTAGAGATTATTTAACTAAGATTAGTCTACACATAAATATGCGATAAGGAGAGGACAATCATAAGCTATACAGCTTTCTGTCCAATTCCTTGTATATCAGTTGTTATAATATATAATAATAATCATGTATTGACAGAAAATAAATATGTTTAAACTAAATAAATATGCATAGGCACAAATGTGAGATATAACGGTAAATCTGTACGATAACTCGTGTTATTTAGGATACACGCATTGTATTACGCATGAATGTTGACATATTTACATTATTTTGGTATGTCAACAAACCGCGTATACAACGCTTGTTTATTTGTTGAAATAATGAGTTGTTAAGGCAACTATTGAAACAAATTACACCATATAATAGGAAATTACATTCTGCAGACATTTGTGTTTTCACCGATGTAGTGTCACTTTAAATGAATAGTTTAATTGAATTTTATTTTGCTCTATTATAACACAGACTATACATACAATATATACATAGAAAGCAATTAAGGCTCGAGCCACAAGTGCTTACAACATTAGAGACGGCTCTTCCCAAATAATAGTTAGAACACACATAGCATCTATAAACACCTTTATATTCATTTATAGAGCAAATATAACGGTGAATGTTTTGATGGCTACTTACGTTAAAGTAAGCATTAAAATGTGACGTAAATGACACGTGTTACAGACGTGTTTATAATTACACTTTAAAGTCACAATTATCTATTATATTGATATGAGATAATGAGCTAAAGAACATGATATAGAGCATGAGAGGGAGTGAGAGAGGGATATATACAGAGAGGGGGAAAAGGGGACGACGCATGTCTGGCCTTCCTGTGCTGACAACAATCAGAAAAAAGAACAGAAAAATGCACGATTCGATGCATGACGCCATGTATTCAGGGTGTGCTTGATTAAGAAAATACCTAAGAATACTAATTAGAATCGACCAGTATCAGGCCTGTAGCCACACTGAAGCACACCGAATTTCCAAAGCTTAACAAAATAAAAATGAAAAATTAAATAAATAAAATGCAAAAAAATATCCCTTTGCTGTATAAAATGTTGACTGCTAGAGTAGAGAGCTGAATGGTCAGTACATAAGTATACATCTAAAATCAGAAAAACGCAGGAAATCGCGTCAATACCCCAACAATTTCAAGGGGAACATGCTCCCGGACCCCCCTAGATTGCCTCGGTTGAAATTTGCCTCTGGCTACGGTACTGAGTATCTTTGATAAAGTGTTACACTTCCAAGAAGATGAAGTTGTTTCCGTAGAATCCTGTAAATGGATAGTAAGCGCAACAACACGTAGTTCACATTTTATTTGTAATTTGACTCGACTTTGTTTTCGTGATAATCAGCTTTTAAATTCATGAAACTACTAGAAAGCAAAACAACTAGTAAATGTATTCTAAACAGTGTGCGTTCTACATACGTGTATATTACTGTGTCATTGTATGAATCGAACATGCTACTATGACGTCACAACAAGTACTTTACTATGACGTCACAATAGTTACGTATTTACCAAGACGGTCAAAATGTTTAACATTGGAATGCTGAAAATCACCAACGAGCTATAAACACTAATCACTAAAATCGTGGACGACGGGCTACGCGCTCGCTTCTCACCAATGCAACCCTGGTTCCATCCTCGGACCGGGAAGCATGTGAGATGGTACGGTGGTCGCCAGATCGGGCAGGTGGGTTTTCTCCGGGTACTCCGGTTTCCTCCCACACGAATGACCACATGTACGCTTTCATCCGCGCCAACGAGAGTGATTAATATAAGTTGTTAAAACTTGCTTCGCAATCGTTGTAAAATAAATAAAGTTTAAAAAGAATGATTCGACAGCCATGTCCACAGTAGCAATTGAAAGGCGTGCTCCATTAGTACAATTGCCATGATAATATACGTGAAGAACGTACATTGGTAAAAAAGTAGAGAACCCGATCGGACAGAACAGAAAATGCCGTCTGATCAGGCTATATGCTGATTGCTCTTCAGACAGCGGAGCTGAAGCACCAGTCCGAATAGCAAACAACATAGATCCTGATCAGACGCGGCGTTACGCCGCGGCTGATCTGGATATATGTTGTTTGCACATTCTTTGAATTTATTTGGCGCTGAAAGAGTTAAAGTAGCATTTGATGACTCTTTGTATCTTGACTATGTACCCAGACAATATAGAGTTGCTTGTACAATATTAAGGTTATCCTCTCATCAACTGAGAATAGAGACCGGACGCTATGGCAATGCTAGAATAGATCTTAACCAAATATATTGTCTTATTTGTAAATCCGGTGATATAGAGGATGACTTTCATTTTGTTTGTATTTGTAATGCATATAGTGATGCTCCATTAGTACAATTGCCATGATAATATACGTGAAGAACGTACATTGGTACGTTGATTAGAATACATTTACTAGTGTACTCACCAGAGGCTGGTTTTATCGTTTTAGAAGACCAGCTAAATAATTTCAATAAAAAATGACCCCTCATTTAATATCCTATATAGATATACAAGAAAGGATATATTTCTCACATTACAGGCCAATGAGACTCCTAATTTCGACATGTCATATTTTAAGCATAATAATTTAGTGATCACTAAACGGTCGAAATTATCTCCCATTGCTCTATATACATTTACATGCGTGTAATAACACCTGGAAGGATTCAGATTGTTTCGGAAAATAATAATCTTCATTTGCACATTAAACGTTATCGTATGCACATTTCTAGGTGAATTGGTACATAACGTTAACGATAAAATAAATGACGATATTGACGTAATTCTATTTAAAAATATGAATATAACGTTCGCTGCTTAGTGACGTCATGACAATTTAGTGACATCATGATAATTTGCACTGATATTTTGCAAACATATGATTAACACGCGTTATATCAATATGGTAATGTGATAAAAAAGGAGCTTACATTCGGGGTGATTTCATACCATATTTTATGAAACTCGTTAAAATAATTATGGTATGAAATTATCACTCGTGTAAGATCGTATATATATTGTGGGTGGGGATGGACGTTTATTTAATATATACCAGTGCAATACAACATCGACAGCTCTATGACTACATTACGTTAACAGAAGAAAAAAATCCTAAAATAGAAAACAATAACATTTACAGTGTATAATAGCTACTGCCGCTACACACACATATATTTGGGGTCTGGACACGTGGTTTCGGGTTCAAAACCAATTTTTTAAAAACAAAATTAAGAACATTTTGACAAACCATAGGCTTAACACTATACATACACTACTGTTAGGCCCATATTCAAGCATATTTAAAAACGGCATTCCGTCACATTGAGAGTAATTTGGTTTTGAACCCGAACCCACTTATTCGGACCACACGCGTCTGTCTATGTCTACACAGCCGCAAACTAGGTTCGCTATTTTAAAACTGTTTTTTAATTTTAAGTTTATTTAATGTCTCTATCGGTTGCCCATTTGAGCGACGGAGAGGTTAGCTAACGACACCTTTCCTTGGCAGGCCCCAGCTGCTAACAAAGTACTATGTTGACCAACCCCCGTGAGAAGCTGCACACTTTTTCATATAGAGAGACAGGGTCTGAGCGGGACTTCAACCCGTGATCATAATTGGTGATAGGATACAGTGGTATACAAGTCAGCGACCTTAACCACTCGACCACGGAGGCGGTCTTATTATTAAAACAGCTAGAAGTGCCCTGATTTATACTTCCTGTACATGTAGCCGAAAGATGTTCTAAGCATTCAACTGGGCATCATAGTACCCCTTTTTAAGGCTAAATATAATCAATTCCGCCAAATGTCTCCATGCAGTGGACACTTCACTCGTGAATTTCGTTCCAAGTTCTTTGTCCAAGACTTGAATAATTGCCGAGATGAAAGTATCAAAATCGTCCACAGTGAAGCCTGAATAATGGACATGTTGCCGTCCAAGACGGTTTAATAGTGGTACCAAAGCCGTATCAAGAGCGTTTATATTGTCCACGGCTGCACCGATTGCCTGCATGAAGCGCGATGCGTGACCGCGGAAGTGATGGTCACGTTTCAGCTCTTCACCAATGCTGTCACGAAATGGAAATATCTGCTTCACACTCGGTTTGATGGTAAATATTTTGAGAAAGATGCTTGCACCTAAACCGGGCATATCGTTCGAAATAACTCTCCAGGTCCGCCTAATCAGAACTTTCTCGCGCTCACTGATCATGTTGTTGTCATTGTTAACATGATTGTCGCCCACCAATTTTTCTACAGTTCTAATTTTCGCAAATGGTTCAGCTGATACAGAACAGCCCATGTCGTTATTCTGAACAGTAATACACTAGTACAGTGATGAACAGCTTGGTAAACTAAACGATGTATCCAAAACAACAAACCCTATCAAGGATATACTGAGTGTGTGAACTAGTATATCGTACAGAACATGTGTTGTTCCCGTTAGGTTACGTGTCGTGCAAGGTATGCACTATATTTTCGATTTCTAACGTGACACAATGCACTATATTTTCGATTTCTAACGTGACACAATGCACTATATTTTCGATTTATAACGTGATGCACTATATTTTCGATTTCTAACGTGACACAATGTACTATACTTTCGATTTCTAACATGACACAATGCAATATATTTTCGATTTCTAACGTGACACAATGCACTATATTTTCGATTTCTAACTTGACACAATGTAATATATTTTCGATTTCTAACGTGACACAATGCACTATATTTTCGATTTCTAACGTGACACAGTGCACTATATTGTCGATTTATAACGTGACAAGATTGCACTATATTGTCGATTTATAACGTGACACAATGCACTATATTGTCGATTTATAACGTGACACAATGCACTACATTGTCGATTTATAACGTGACACAATGCACTATATTGTCGATTTATAACGTGACACGCAAACTCCTTCTGACGAGTTGACACTAAACAAACACTAAGCAGTACTAGCCGGTATACTATTCAACTTGAAGCATGGTTGGTACCGTTTTATGGTAATATAGATATATGAAACGAAAGATTATGTATTTATTGTAATTCGAGAATTTTGGAAAATGAATATCATTTCATACTAATCTGCCCACATTATGCAACTTTAAGATAGAAATTTATTAAAAGATATTACCATACCTGGCCGACTATACAGACATGTATTAATCTCTTGTCATGCAAATCCCAACAATCACTATCGATCTTTCCAAATTTATATATTTTGGAAATAAACAACGAACCTAACACCTTTTTATATCATATACATGTATTTGAATACTAATAACCTATAATTATGCTCTTTTGTAAAATTCCATGTCACTGCCTGTTTCTACTGTTTAATTGCTATAAACATGTGTCTGTTTTATGCAATAAACTTATTGTATTGTAAAAAAATATACTTTGTATGTACACAGTCTCATTGATCTAGGTGAAACATACTCCAAATGTATATCACTTCTTGTACACCATGTAGCACTTTAATCGTTTTGTCACAAGAGAGTAATTAATATAAACTGCTTGATGCTGTTATAGATTGGAATCTGCTATCTATATGCGATCAATGTTATTTTATATAGGCCCTGTGGTTCCAGGTCCAGCGATCTTTGTAATGGATTAATGGAATAGATAACAAATGACATCCATTTATCAGTTAATTAGACTTAAAGGTGTTTGTTTGGAGCAGTGCACAGTTTCACAACTATACCATGTGTACATCACAGTGCTGTATGAATAACGCTGTATCAGAGAACACGCGCAGATTTAATTATATACACACTGTAGTGTGCTCTTGTGTAAATTTCCATGTCACTATTGTATTGTATTGTGTTATATTACATTGTATTGTATTGTTGTGTATTGTATTATGTTGTATTGTGTTGTGTTATATTGTATTGTATTATATTGTATTGTGTTGTATTGTGTTATATTGTATTATATTGTATTGTGTTATATTGTATTGTATTATATGGTATTGTGTTGTATTGTGTTATATTGTATTGTATTATATGGTATTGTGTTGTGTTATATTGTATTGTATTATATGGTATTGTGTTGTATTGTGTTATATTGTATTGTATTATATGGTATTGTGTTGTATTGTGTTATATTGTATTGTATTATATGGTATTGTGTTGTATTGTGTTATATTGTATTGTATTATATGGTATTGTGTTGTGTTATATTGTATTGTATTATATGGTATTGTATTGTGTTATATTACATTGTATTATATTGTATTGTGTTGTGTTATATTGTATTGTATTATATGGTATTGTGTTGTATTGTGTTATATTGTATTGTATTATATGGTATTGTGTTGTATTGTATTATGCTGTATTGTGTTGTGTTGTATTGTGTTGCGTGGTGTTGTGTTGTGTTGTATTGTGTTATGTTGTATTGTATTATATTGTGTTGTGTGGTGTTATGTTGTATTGTGTTGTGTTATATTGTATTGTATTATATGGTATTGTGTTGTATTGTATTATGCTGTATTGTGTTGTGTTGTATTGTGTTGCGTTGCGTGGTGTTGTGTTGTGTTGTATTGTATTGTGTTATGTTGTATTGTATTATATTGTGTTGTGTGGTGTTATGTTGTATTATGTTGTGTGGTGTTGTATTGTGTTGTGTTATGTTGTATTGTATTGTGTTGTATAGAGTTACATGCACAGTAACATAGACAGTACAATTTAGTAAGTGATATATTTACAGTAAAATGTACACATATATTTGTAATCATATCATATTATTATTTTCATATAGACGTACATCCAAAATGCTTGTTTTCACATTTATAGCGAAATGACAATGTGTCATGTATGCGCACATGTTTTCACTATGTCCTGTTAATCAAATGATTGGCACGTGCTACATCGTCATGTCGTCTAAATGATCAGTGTAGCTCGTGTTTATCCTGGTTATTCTATTCACATTTACACGTGCACGTATACGGTATTAGAACTATAATAACTGCATCCTAAAATAACCAACTTCCAATGATTCCGGAATGGCCCGGTACTGACATCCAATCAGTTGTTTTATATTGTTGAATTCCGCTAATATTTCATTCATTATAACACGTCTTTATTAAAACATGAAAATTCATACACAGGTTAAGTGTAGCTATATCCAATAGGAACGCACATGCATTGAAAACTCGCTGTTGCAATTTCGTGATTCAATTAAAACTGTCTATATCGATGACACATATATCATATTATGACGATATCAGATTACATACACTTGTCTTATCATGCCAGATGTATCATATTATATTTATTTGAAGTCACTAATTGTTCAAATGTGTAAATTTGCTACTTGTTCTAGACATCTGCTCAGTATCCTTACTACATATTATTATTTGATCGCAGTACGCAGAAGACAGCGCTTAATCTATAATGAAGCAATTGCTGATTAACAGAATCGATACACATTCCGAGAAATCATTGTTATTAACTGACAAACACATGTGCACTAATCACGATAAGAAGAGGATGTCCTCCAGGCGTTCAATATTTTATGAATAGAAAGAACAATCTATATTATATGCAGGAAAATACAGACGGATCTGTAGTCCAGTGGTCAACACGCTGGACTGGTAATCCAGGGATCGCAGGTTCGATCCCCCGTCTGACCCTAATAAAATTAACAGTCTTTCAGATGGGACTTTAAACCGAGGTCTTGTGTCGGTGCTTTGCATCGTGCACGTAAAAGAACCAGAGGAGACTCTGGAATGGGTTTCTATCTGTATCATTGCACTATCTTCCAAAAATCTAAAATGAGGTGTCGCTCATATGGGCAACCGGTAGCGACGATAAATAAACATAAAACATGCAGGAAAATATATCTGATACCAGAACTGGCCAACTTCAGTGGCGAGTAACAATTAGTAGCAGGGTGCTGGTACAGACACGTGTTATACATTGCCTTTAGTTGTTACAATCTGTTTTGTGTGTGTCCAATTCATTAAGAAGAAACAACAGTAAATTAATGCTAATACAGCCGTAGAAAGGAACCGAACGGCAATGTTATCTTCATTTATCGGAGCTGGGAGATTTAATATATAATAA
Organism: Archivesica marissinica; assembly: GCA_014843695.1. Lineage (NCBI taxonomy): Eukaryota > Metazoa > Mollusca > Bivalvia > Venerida > Vesicomyidae > Archivesica > Archivesica marissinica. Next base: position 44,067,729 of record CM026387.1, read on the forward strand.
AATTAATATTAAATGTGTGTAGGTAGGTGACGTGCCCTAATTGGTAGTGTGTTTGGTGCGCGAACGGAGGCCAGTTATCGAAATACACTATAGTATTTCCCATCCGCTAGATAGTAAAGACCAAGTCACTTTTATGTGACTACTTGCCTTGTACTAGCCTGGGTTCCAGTCTGTCGATTTTTCACTTTTTAACTTCTAGCCAAAATGACAGCCTGGGGAAACTGGATTTCCGATCGTAGCGCCATCTACTTACACCCACTGTTTGACGGTGTAGATTTGAAGAACGACAACTCTTCTCTACAAGATAATATCGCTAAATATAGAAACGGAATTCCATCGGAAATCGCCGAACAAGCACGATTATACACGATCATTTCCAAATATACACGAATGTTCCCGTAGACTCATTTACATATAATGTCCTGTTTCTGTGTTATATCGACGAGATGGCTGAAATCGCCGAACAGACACGATTATACACGATCATTTCTGAATATACATGTATGTTCCCGTAGACTCATTTACATATAATGTCCCGTTTCTGTGTGATATCGACGAGATGGCGGATTTTAAATATTACATTTAATGGTAATGGATCGATTCGGCGTAATTGACTAAGGACGACTTAAATATCGAGTTAATATGTCAAATCAGACGCACTTTGTACTTTTAAAAACTATTTATCGTTCTGTTGATCCATAAACAATGGCGGCCATTTATTGCAGTGCCTCGCTTTCGATTAAAGTACGTCATTACTTAAGTCACGTGCTAATAGGCCTATTAATATGATTAATAATTTCACGTGAAACCCGTCAATTTCCCCAGGCGTTGATATGTTCAGAAACTCAATACGGCCCAATTAAGTCTCGGTGTTAAAATATATTTATTTGACTGACCAGGCAAAATATATCGACGCCTGTTCCCAGGCTAACCTTGTACTATAATTTACCAATGCACACGTCACATGTTACGCATGCACTTTCGCAAGTACGTACTTACGTTCCCATGCACAGCGCATACGCACGCATGCACGTTGGTATGATTACAGTCACACCTGTGTTAGTGGTCATCTCTATTAAGTAGCCAACCTGTATCAATAAACAGCCAGTTCCCATATTCCCACTATATTGTTTTATTATATATTTGACCTATATTAAGCTGCAACGTTCAGTGCTTCACTTGGCTGGCTGCTTTATATTACGCCATATTTGACTGTTATTGTTTTTAGTACACAAACAGATAGCAAAATTATAACCTACCAATAAACATGAAGCTATATTTTATATATGTATTGATAGCGCAGTGGTGGGGCATTCACTTCCGGTATGAAATACCCCGAGTTCGAGTCCCGCAATTAAACAATTCCTCCAATAGTACTGGGTAGGAATAGGTCTACAGTGAATTAAACCATTCCTCCAATAGTACTGGGTAGGAATAGGTCTACAGTGAATTAAACAATTCCTCCAATAGTACTGGGTAGGAATAGGTCTACAGTGAATTAAACCATTCCTCCAATAGTACTGGGTAGGAATAGGTCTACAGTGAATTAAACAATTCCTCCAATAGTACTTGAAAGACAATTATGGATATTTATTATATACAGCTACTTGAACATGACCTTTTCAGCTTGTGTCTGGAATACAGCTTCGTGTAGGACGATAGGGTCACATGTACCCGAATGGTGTATTATTCTAAATTGTGGAAGTCGTTAGAGCGCAGTGATAGAGCGTTCGCTTCAGGTGCGAGAAGGTCAGGAGTTCGAGCCTCACTGAAGCCGTTACGATTGTGCCCTTAGGCAAGGCATTTAAATTCCACGTTGCCTCTTCTCTCTCATTCGTGGAGATGAGATGAATTACATCAGGAATAAGGTCTCGAGAGTGATTAATAAAGTTGTAAGAACTTGTTTCGCAATGGAGTTAAAATAAATTTGGATAGACTAAACTATTATTCTAACTAACCTTATTGTAATCCTCAAGGGATCTTTTTCTCTCTCGTAATTTTATGGGAACTATCGTCAAGTTGAACATTGTCATTAAGCCATATAAAACACCAAACTCTATTATTCGCTGAAACATAGCATTGCATGTCTTCGGAAATATTCCTAAGTAAATTGTTTCCAATCAATATACGGTGATTTTGTCATTGAGAAACTCTTCAAAGTGAAAGTAGGAATATCGTAATATGGTTAGCCACACCTCAGATGCGACATCTTGTTTGTTAGTTTATTATACGCTTCAATGTAGTAAACGAATGTTGATGTTTTCAACGTGGAATATTGCCACAGGCTACAGTGGCTGCCATACTTGAGGACTCAATAGGCCAGGAATCACATATCTCCCAAAATGCTCTTGATAAGCCAGGTATCACATATCTCCCACCATGCTATCGATAAGCCAGGTATCACATATCTCCCACACTGCTCTCGATAGGCCAGGTATCACATATCTCCACCATGCTATCGATAGGCCATGTATCACAACTCTCCCACAATGCTCTCGATATGCCAGGTATCACATATCTCCCACCATGCTCTCGATAGGCCATGTATCACATATCTCCTACAATGCTCTCGATAGGCCATGTATCACATATCTCCTACAATGCTCTCGATATGCCAGGTATCACATATCTCCTACAATGCTCTCGATAGGCCAGGTATCACATATCTCCTACAATGCTCTCGATAGGCCATGTATCACATATCTCCCACCATGCTCTCGATAGGCCAGGTATCACATATCTCCCACCATGCTCTCGATAGGCCAGGTATCACATATCTCCCACCATGCTCTCGATAGGCCAGGTATCACATATCTCCTACAATGCTCTCGATAGGCCATGTATCACATATCTCCTACAATTCTCTCGATAGGCCATGTATCAAATATCTCCTACAATGCTCTCGATATGCCATGTATCACATATCTCCTACAATGCTCTCGATATGCCATGTATCACATATCTCCCACCATGCTCTCGATAGGCCATGTATCACATATCTCCCACCATGCTCTCGATAGGCCAGGTATCACATATCTCCCCCATGCTCTCGATAGGCCATGTATCACATATCTCCCACCATGCTCTCGATATGCCATGTATCACATATCTCCCACCATGCTCTCGATATGCCATGTATCACATATCTCCCACCATGCTCTCGATAGGCCAGGTATCACATATCTCCCACAATGCTCTCGATAGGCCAGTATCACATATCTCGCACCATGCTCTCGATAGGCCAGGTATCACATATCTCCCACAATGCTCTCGATAGGCCATGTATCACATATCTCCCACCATGCTCTCGATATGCCATGTATCACATATCTCCCACCATGCTCTCGATAGGCCAGGTATCACATATCTCCTACAATGCTCTCGATAGGCCATGTATCACATATCTCCTACAATGCTCTCGATAGGCCATGTATCACATATCTCCTACAATGCTCTCGATAGGCCATGTATCACATATCTCCCACAATGCTCTCGATAGGCCATGTATCACATATCTCCTACAATGCTCTCGATAGGCCAGGTATCACATATCTCCTACAATGCTCTCGATAGGCCGGGTATCACATCTCTCCCACAATGCTTTTGATAGGCCAGGTATCAGATATCTCCTACAATGCTCTCGATAGGCCAGGTATCACATATGTCATACAATGCTCTCGATAGGCCGGGTATCACATCTCTCCCACAATGCTTTTGATAGGCAAGGTATCGGATATCTCCTACAATGCTCTCGATAGGCCAGGTATCACATATCTCCTACAATGCTCTCGATAGGCCAGGTATCACATATCTCCTACAATGCTCTCGATAGGTCAGGTATCACATATCTCCCACAATGCTCTCGATAGGCCAAGTATCACATATCTCCCACCATGCTCTCGATAGGCCAAGTATCACATATCTCCTACAATGCTCTCAATTGGCCAGGTATAAAATCTCTCCCACCATGTCCTCGATAGGCCATGTATCACATATCTCCCACCATGCTCTCGATAGGCCAAGTATCACATATCTCCCACCATGCTCTCGATAGGCCAAGTATCACATATCTCCTACAATGCTCTCGATAGGCCAGGTATCACATCTCTCCCACCATGTCCTCGATAGGTCAGGCATCACATATCTCCCACCATGTCCTCGATAGGTCAGGTATCACATATATCCTACAATGCTCTCGATAGGCCAGGTATCACATATCTCCCACCATGCTCTCGATAGGCCAGGTATCACATATCTCCTACAATGCTCTCGATAGGCCAGGTATCATATATCTCACACCATGCTCTAGATAAGCCAGGTATCATATATCTCCTACAATGCTCTCGATAGGCCAGGTATCACATATCTCCCGCCATGCTCTCGATAGGCCAGGTATCACATATCTCCTACAATGCTCTCGATAGGCCATGTATCACATATCTACTACAATGCTCTCGATAGGCCATGTATCACATATCTCCTACAATGCTCTCGGTAGGCCGGGTATCACATATCTCCTACAATGCTCTGAATAGGTCAGGTATCACATATCTCCTACAATGCTCTCGATAGGCCATGTATCACATATCTCCCACCATGCTCTCGATAGGACAGGTATCACATATCTCCTACAATGCTCTCGATAGGCCATGTATCACATATCTCCTACAATACTCTCGATAGGCCATGTATCACATATCTCCTACAATGCTCTCGATAGGCCAGATATCACATATCTCCTACAATGCTCTCGATAGGCCGGGTATCACATCTCTCCCACAATGCTTTTGATAGGCCAGGTATCAGATATCTCCTACAATGCTCTCGATAGGCCAGGTATCACATATGTCCTACAATGCTCTCGATAGGCCGAGTATCACATCTCTCCCACAATGCTTTTGATAGGCAAGGTATCGGATATCTCCTACAATGCTCTCGATAGGCCAGGTATCACATATCTCCTACAATGCTCTCGATAGGCCAGGTATCACATATCTCCTACAATGCTCTCGATAGGTCAGGTATCACATATCTCCCACAATGCTCTCGATAGGCCAAGTATCACATATCTCCCACCATGCTCTCGATAGGCCAAGTATCACATATCTCCTACAATGCTCTCGATAGGCCAGGTATCACATCTCTCCCACCATGTCCTCGATAGGTCAGGCATCACATATCTCCCACCATGTCCTCGATAGGTCAGGTATCACATATATCCTACAATGCTCTCGATAGGCCAGGTATCACATCTCTCCCATCATGCTCTCGATAGGCCAGGTATCACATATCTCCTACAATGCTCTCGATAGGCCAGGTATCATATATCTCCCACCATGCTCTAGATAAGCCAGGTATCATATATCTCCTACAATGCTCTCGATAGGCCAGGTATCACATATCACCTACAAGGCTCTCGATAGGTCAGGTATCACATATCTCCACCATGCTCTCGATAGGCCAGGTATCATATATCTCCCACCATGCTCTCGATAGGCCAGGTATCACATATCTCCTACCATGCTCTCGATAGGCCAGATATCACATATCTCCCACCATGCTCTCGATAGGTCAGGTATCAAATATCTCCCACCATGCTCTAGATAAGCCAGCTATCACATATCTCCTACAATGCTCTCGATAGGCCATGTATCACATATCTCCCACAATGCTCTCGATATGCCAGGTATCACATATCTCCCACAATGCTCTCGATAGGCCAAGTATCACATATCTCTTACAATGCTCTCGATAGGCCGGGCATCACATATCTCCCACAATGCTCTCGATAGACCAGGTATCACATCTCTCCCACAATGATCTCGATAGGCCAGGTATAACATATCTCCAACAATGCTCTCGATAGGCCAGGTATCACAAAGCTCCTACAATGCTCTCGATAGGCCAGGTATCACATCGCTCCCACAATGTCCTAGATAGGTCAGGCATCACATCTCTCCCACCATGTCCTCGATAGGCCAGGTATCACATCTCTCCCACCATGCTCTCGATAGGCCATGTATCACATATCTCCCACCATGCTCTCGATAGGCCAGGTATCACATATCTCCCACCATGCTCTCGATAGGCCATGTATCACATATCTCCTACAATGCTCTCGATAGGCCATGTATTACATATCTCCTACAATGCTCTCGATAGGCCATGTATTACATATCTCCTACAATGCTCTCGATAGGCCATGTATTACATATCTCCTACAATGCTCTCGATAGGCCATGTATCACATATCTCCTACAATGCTCTCGATAGGCCATGTATTACATATCTCCTACAATGCTCTCGATATGCCATGTATCACATATCTCCCATCATGCTCTCGATAGGCCAGGTATCACATATCTCCCACCATGCTCTCGATAGGCCATGTATCGCATATCTCCTACAATGCTCTCGATAGGCCATGTATCACATATCTCCTACAATGCTCTCGATATGCCATGTATCACATATCTCCCACCATGCTCTCGATAAGCCATGTATCACATATCTCCTACAGTGCTCTCGATAGGCCATGTATCACATATCTCCCACCATGCTCTCGATATGCCATGTATCACATATCTCCCACCATGC